>VZTD01003230.1:421390-750231 GCA_013397725.1 Rhagologus leucostigma
CGCCGCCCGGCTCCCCCGTGCCCCGCTCCCGCAGGGCCGCCCGCGCGGCACCCGCGGCGGGGATACCGGGCGAGGGCGGGCGAGACGTGGGCGCGGGCCGCGGGCGCTGTGGGAGGCGGCGAAGGCTGCTTCCTCCTCCTCCTCCTTCTCCTTCTCCTCCTCCTCCTCCTTCTCCTCCTCCATCGCCGTCTCTTGCTGACGGCCCGGCCTGCCTGGATGTGAAGTTATCCAGCGGGCATACCGTGACCGTGCTCCCGCGTGTGCGTGCAGATGTGCGTGAGGGTGCTCGGCACAAACACGTATCGGTTCCATTATTTTTGGTCTGTTTCGGAGGTTCGCGTGTGCTGCCAGCCTCGGCCGTATAAACAGTTTAGAGTCTGGGTTAACAACACGCTGTGCCCAGCAGTACAGACCAAGGTTTTATTTACTGGGGTGATGCCTGATGTAAATTGCACGTGTGCATTTCTCAGTGGGTAGGAAGTGCACGTGTATTTAATGGTCTGGGTTTTTTGTTTGGTTGGTTTTGTTTGTTTCTTTTCTTTCCGCACTGGGCACACAGCCAAGTGTACCCAGCTCTAGTGTATTTCACCCCGTTAGGTTATAACCCGTATGCTACGGTGGACAACACAAATCCTGGGTGCAGCATGCATATGTCCAGATCTTGGGAAGCTAGAAATGGAAATGGCCTTGAAATATGTACACTTCTGTATTTACATGAGTGTATGCCAAAATTAAACACTCAGGGTAAATATTTTTTGGGAAGATGTGTTATTTATGGTTTTGTGTTTATATTTACACTTATCCTTCTTATGCTTTTTCCCCTCTTACTTGATTTTATGCCCCTCCAAAGGAAATTGTAGATATTCCGATATTGTAAGAAACATAATCGCAAGAATTAAAAAAAATAGTTCTAAGTTTACCTTTATGTTGTAATATCTGGAATATTTACAGTTTAAGTTTCGGTCTGTTACATCACACCAAGAGTAGGCTTTAAAGCCTGTGTTCAGCTGACATTTGTCTCCTGTAGAAATGATAAACGACCATCTTATTAGGAAAACTTAATGATTATGGGGTGCCTCATTTTTTTTTTATTTCCTTAATCTTCTTGGTCCTAATACTTGGCCAAATGTTCTGATCTTTGCTGTGGCAGAACTTCCTTTGGCTTAAGACAATGTTTGTCATGGACAGGAATTATTATAGTATTTGCAAAACCTTCAGTGGTTTCAGCACGTCTAAATGTGTTTTGTCAGCAATTGCTCTTTGCATTTTTTAAACATGTAAATGTCTCAATCATCTAAACCCGCTATTTTGAAGAAAACTTAGCAGTATGTACAGTTACATAATTTTATAGTGCAACACAAAGAGAAATCAACTTGATTAAACTGAGTTCACATCTTGAACAAAAAGAACATAGGTGCTGCTTGGGTGTCTATCAACCCTACTAACTGTTGGTCTCATAATGTCAGTGTTTCAGTGTAGATGGGAAGATCTGCTTAACTGGTTCAGTCCTCTATTAAATATTGAAATCCTTTTAAGGTGTTAAAATAGCATCTGAAGAGTGTAGTACACAGTAAACTGATTGTTAATAGGATTATTCTTTGCTGCATCATAGGCACTTCACACTGCCTTCATATGGACTTTAAGGAAATCAAGAAAACAACTGGTGGTAATAGAGGAAAGATTACTTTGTTGTTTCTGTCACATAGGTCATGATTTGTACCCTCTTGAGATGAACAACGGAAATGGGCTTGCCATGTTAAATTAATAAAGAATAATTAAATAAAAAGGTACGTTGTAAGCACCTATATAAGTAGTTGAAGTCTTGTTATTTTAGAGAGAAAAAATAGATAGTCTGACATTGGTCAGGTATAACCTGAGAAAGCAAGTTAGTTAAGTTATTCCAAGTTAGAATATCATATAAAACCTTACTTGAAAAGGAAATGCTTTCAACATGGATGTAGTCTCTGGATTCAATTTTTCCCTCTGCTTGCCTTTTTTTATTTTTAAAACCCCTTCTATTGCTGTTGTGTGATAGGAGATGTCTCCTTCTAACAGTAACTCTGGGCTGGCTGGTGAAAATCCTGACTTGGCACTGTTATGTAACGATGGGACGGGCTTGGGGGGATTACAGTTCCAGCAGCTTGTGGATGAGAGCTGCTTCTTCAGGGGGTTGCTGTGGGTTTGGGTCTTTTTTTTTGCTTCTCTTGCTTAAAAAGCTCAAATATGTGGAGAAGTGGAATATTTCCATAGGCAAGGATTTTATCTCACGCTCATTTTGCTTTGCTTTTTGAATTGTCTGAGTTGTACTTAAACTGATTCGGTTCAAAAAAAAACCCATGCTTTTGGGATGAGGGGAAGAAGGCTTGGGAGCCCCTAATATTTTTAACGTCCTGGTCTTCTGGCTTTGTTATGCAGATCTTACACTGTCATACAGTGAGCAGTGTAAAGAAGAGATTCAAGTTTGTGTGTAATGTCAAGTTTCCAGAAGCAAATTAACTCCTGTTAAAGTTGACAAAACCATCTGTTTTGTTGAGTTAAAGGAAAAAGTAAAATTAATCCAGAGAATGCAGTTAGGGTTTGAGGGGTACTTTCAATTTACTCTGGTGCTCTCCTTGTAAGGGTATGTGTGTTGTGATGCAAGTTACACCATTCAGCTTTACTCTCTGGATTTTGTCATGCTGCAGAGGAGCAACACTTTGGTCTGTTGACTGCAAATACGATAAACTGTATGTTCAGGTGCATTCAGACGTTTGTGGGATCAAGGCTCAGGACAACATACTGCTGTAGGAGGTGCTGACTTGATGTACTTACGAATTGAAATTCCTTGCCTTTTTGTTTAGTGGTATGGTGCAGCTTTCACTTGAATAGAGTTGTCTTAAGAATTCTTGTTCATCTTAAGGACTGAGGAAGCTACTCCTTATCCATGCTGCTTCTAACTGCTGAGACTTGCCAGCCAGAGCGTGGGCTTGGTTGTTCTTGTGAAGGTAGGAATACCTGTCCAGGAAAAACCAGAGTGAAGATAGTAGTTCATTCCACATGGCTCAGCTGCCTGATGTCAACAGCTTTTGCTCACTACTGACGTTAGCAAGATTTGAACCCCACCGATGGGGAAAGAAAAGCCGTGTATCGTGTTACTTGACCTCCTCAAAGTATTTAGTGTTGCATTAGTGCCTCTGACGAATACTGCTCTAAAGCAGAGTAATCCTAAATAAAAACTTTGAAAGTCAACTGGAGTAGTCGTACAAAAAAGTGAAGTCAGTATTTCTTGGAAATCTTGCAGTTAGTTAGGTACAATAATTGTTTTGATTTTTTTTCTGGGCAGGTCAGATGGTTGTATGCTTTTGTGTGGACTTTTTGTTTGTTTGGTGCTTTTTTTCTTAGAAATGGAGTTTTAATGAAATAATTCCATCTCAGCTGTTTAGAAGGGCTGTAGCCATGGCTTGTGATCCTTGGTGTTGGCAGTCTCCTTTCCTCTTGTGCATTGCATGGGGAGGTGTACCCAGTTATATCAGCAATTGACAACACGCAATAAAACCAGACACAGGTCTCTGCTGTCTGTGAAGTTCAAACTGTGTCATTGTTAATGCTCTCCTAAAGTGCAGGCTGACAGTTGTTTGTAATATAATATGAATGCCAGCTCACGATCGATATGTTGCCATCAGTGTTAATTTCAGATTTGTGAGAAGTAAAATTGCTGTCAATAATGGAAACTCTAAACTTCATTGCGAATTCCCCTTAGTCCAGGGAAACTTGTGTGTACCCACTGAAGGCTTGTGCTCCTGGCTGGAATCCAGCATTGGTGAATTGCAGAAGCCTGTCTCTGTCTCCCTCTGAATCGAGTTCAGTTTTTCCGGCATAGATGTGTCCTGCAAGTGCTTCAGTGGTTTTTGAGTAATTGTGTTGACCTGAATGTCTGTAATGTTGGTGGATTTTGTATATATTTTGGTGTAAATTTGAGTATTGCTAATTTATGACAAGGACCAGGGTTGCTTGAATAGTTATAACTTTATAATACAGTACAGTAAATGGTGTTGTACCTCTCTTTTAAAGATGCTGAAGATGTTGTCCACCTGATTCTCATGAGGAAAAAGAAGGAATTGCTTTGTAGCTGTTCCTATTGGCATAGGAAAGCTGACTTCACTTTACTTTTAATTAATTTATTGTTGTAGTACTCAGGAATATACTTGCTTGCACTGAGGAAGCCTGCATCTGGGTTTAAGGTGTGTTATTAACTAGAGAATCCACCCACAGCTATGCCAGAAAGGTGGCACTGGTCCAGCTGTGGGATTGCCTGCTCTCCCTTATCCAGGTTTACCTTCATTTGAATTAACGAGTGTACATCCACCTCAGTTTTACTAACTCTGTAGTTGCAAATCTCCTGGTACCTTTATGAAACAAGCTGTGCGAGGGGCCTCTGAGAGCAGGAAACAACTGAGTATACCTGGAGAGATATTATGGTTGTTTAGGAAAGAAAACAAGGTGGCTGTGTTACGGTTTTTTATATATGTAACCAATTTGTTCTTACCTCATGTCAAAACTAAGTTGGTACTTGTAAGAACAGTAGATTTTATCAACTGGATGACACTTAGGTGTTTCAGTCTTTGTAAGTTTTACACCGTGTAAACCTGTATGTGTGTGTGGTAGGTGTGTAACACTCGTGAGGGATTATGAATGTGCTGCTGAGAAACTGAAACAAAACCAAAGTACAGTCTTTGATGACTATGTGTAATAAAGCTGGTGATTTGTTTTGATTTATGAACTCACTGAGCCTCTTAGTCGTTAAGATCATTTTGTAAATAAGCCCTTTAGTGAAACAAGTCTTTTGCTGTATAGGCATAGGGGGAAAACTGTGCACGTGCTGAAGGGTGCCTTTCTTACATATTTATTGCTGCACTGCATAGGTGGGAGGCTTTTCTCATGCTCTGTATAATGAGCGTGGCTTGCTGAGTGTGCTGAGTCGTAGGACTGATGCGAAGCGAGGCACAAAATTGCCTTGTTTGTGTGTTAAAAACTTTTTGTATGCTTGTGAATTCCACAGTGGCTAAAGCTGTCTGCTGTTGCCTGCTCTTTTTGACTGAGCCTTGCTAGGGAGGTGATGCTTTTAATACCACTGGTGGTCGTAATCTTGAAAGAGGAGTACATACTGGATGATATCAGCATTTAACTTAATTGGAAAATATGAGCCAGTTGAGGTCATTTTCCATAGCGGGATGTTGTAGAGAACAATTGTTTTCTCTCTGCTATCCATTCTCAAATTGAATGGTATTTAGTTCCATCGTGTGTATCCCACTTAGAGGTGATAGTTGTTGCATGGATATGCTTGAATTTCAGTGCAGGTTGTGGCGGGAAGATCAAGTGCAAAAAGAAGTGGTTATATAACTTGATACTTTAAATTATCTTTTTGTAGTTCTAGACTTCTAGAACTCAGCACGGTGTTTTCTCTCTGGTATTCCTAATGGGATTTTCTATCAAAAGTAATTTTGTGTAATGTCAATAAATAAATACCTGTGGCTTGGATACTCCCAACTCATCTTTCCTGTTTTTTTTTCCAGTTTCTTCTGTTTTGCTGAGTGGCTCCTACTTATAGTACAAAAGTAGGACTATAAGTTAAATTTTGTATTCCACTTAAATGTAAATATTAATTTATCTTAGGCTTCTCAGTGATGTTGAAGCAGTGTATAGTGGGGATTAGTTTCTTCTTTATAGCTTCGAGGAATGTGGAAAAAAGTACTTCCTTAAGGGTATTTTAAGATGGAAAGATACTGCTTAACACATACTGTAAGCGTGCCATAAAAGAAGCCACAAGTTTCTGAAGTAAAAGCCACTTCAAATCATCTTCATGAAAAGGTGCCTTTTTATATTCTTTTGTATGTGGTTTCATGAATCAAATACAGGCTATGATTTCACAGTGGTTCTTCTGCTGAACACTGAAATAATTTCATCTTCTGATAATCGGTCATTTACCTTGACTTTCCCCATAGAAGATCATTTTCTGTCTACTCAGTAATGGGGGTAAGTATCATCCCAGTTTTGAAAACCATTATACTGCATGTGCAGCCTAAGTATGGATGTTCACCTAAGCGTGTGGCTCACTGAGTGGTCTGCCACTGTAGATTGAGATGTATAATTGCTGGAGGTAGTACTCCAGGTTCATACTTACTGTTTTCCTATAATTACTGAATGAAGGAAGAGATCAGAGATCGTATGTGGAAAAATGACAATAAGTGGAGACAGTAAGTGCTGTGATGGTAAATCATTCTTTTAAAGGTAAAAATTGGAACTAATTCCTACCCTATTTATTCTTCCCCCAGAAGGCTGCCACTGTTGAAATAACACCTCCGGAGTAGTACCTCCGTGACAGTCATCTACTGTGTTTTAAACTGATATCTCTATTTATAAGAGAGCTTATGCATGGTAACATTGATACAGCAACACTGCTGTATGAGGAGAACATGACTGTCTTATTTAAGATTGATTTAGGATGCCAGCATCATCTCCTGGTAATTTCCAACTAACACCATTTATGTTTGGAGCTGGAGAGGAAGAGAAGCAGAGTGGAAAGGCACCATGCATTAAAAATAGTGGTTTTAATTAGAAGTTAGTTCTTGTGTGTCGGGAGGTGCATGTGTCTAAGGTGTAGATGGCATCCTTTCACTTCAGGGTGTATTTAACCAATTTTTGATAATATGTCATTTGAAAATTGTCTATCACTCAAACTTCTTTTTACTTGTAATTAAAAGCTGTGCTGAACTTCTGTTGCCGCTCCTTTTTCTTTTCAGCAAGTTGAGTTTTTAATGCTTTCTCTCTCTCATGTTTCAAAATGCCCTTTTTGTTCTTGTCCATTCCTGCCCTGCGTTTCTGCAAACTCTTCTCTCCTTATTGCTCTTAGCTTATTTGCTTATTGCTAAATATGGTGATCAGCCTGGTACATTGAGGTTATTTGGGTGCATGTATTTAATGCAAGGGGTTCATGGAACACTGTATCTTTCCTTTTGGTGCATCTGTAGGTGCCTGGGGAAGCCCATGAGAATAGGGGAAGTATATTCTGCCTCTTCTCAGACTTCAGTTGTAACTCTGCAGCCAGCTGCTGACTGTAGCTTTCTTTTGGTGAATAGCTCCACTGTCAGTGTGCTGCTCAAGCTCTTCCCAGCTTGTCACGGAAAGATGTCTCTATTCTGCAGCTCAGCTGCTGCTTGCAGGTTTCTTAGCGGTTAAGTTGAAAACTCATAGCGTGACTGTTAGTTTCAACTCGTGTAGTTTGCAAAAAGCTTTGAGAGCTAGCATGGATAGTGTGTTTTTTGGTTAACTTGGAAGGGCAGTGGTATGGGCCCTTGTGCTTTGGTGTTTTTATAATCAGACATGGAAGTTAGTTAGCAGTGGAAGGTAAGATGCGGTGAAGTTGGTAATACTTGAGAAAAATCCTGAGGTTCACCACAGATTAGTGAATTTTAAACCCCCCGCCTTAAACTTTAGGCTTAAAAGGTGCAGAACCTAGCCTGTATGGAGATTGTACCAAACCTTTGTGGAAAAGAAAGGGAAAAACTATGCTAAAAATATTAATATTTGTATAAAATCTTTGAAAAAAGCAGTAGCTATATCTTCATCTTTCAGATAGACATATCTGGCTTAATAAAATCAAGCTTTCAAAATTAAAAAGTGCTGTAATGAGATTAAACATGTACTGATGGAGACAGGTATTGGTATAACAGTATTCTATCCTACATTCTTCTTCTCCATCCCGTATTTTAGAAGTGTTCAGCTTAGGCATTTTATTGCATCAGATTCCTGTCGGCCGCCAAAATACTTTGAATTATATTGACTGTTGCACAATCTAAAGCTGATGGAATGAAGGGAAAAAAAAACCCAAACTTGCTATAGAGCAGATTCTGCTACAGTGTTTCTCTAATACTTCGTAATTGTACAAAAATATCGTCTGCACAATGTTGCCACAAGAAAGGAAGTGCACTTTGAACTTCTGATTGGAATGGTGAAAATAACATGTGTTTATAATGAGTTATGCAGATGTGATGCTGCAGACAGTCTTATAACAGTCACTCTGGGCATTGTTCAATAGGCTTAATTAATAGAATCCAAACTATGGGGTTTTGGCCTCATGTAGTGTGTGATTAGATTTTTATTTTTAATTTAGACTTTTGTGAGTGTCTTTGAAAGTAGGATGTACAATTTTACTTTTTTATTATTTTTTTGATTTGCTGATAGTGACGGACCAGTAACTGTGTGGCTGCATAAAGTTTCAGAGTTGTTCATGTTTTGAAGTAACCATCATTTGGAAAGAAATCTTTTGCAGTCTAGGTAGATGTCCCAAAGTGAGGAAAAGAGGCTCAGCTTCTAACTTGTTATCTGTTGCTATGTTTGGTTATAAGTACACGTTTAGCAATTATTTCTGTCTTTTCTTTGGATAAGGAAGCTTCATTTTCATTGGTTGTTTGTTGCAGCTGTGTTTGTTACTTGTTACAGAGTCCCAGGTTGGTGCCACGAAAATGCGGGTAAGCGGTGTGTGTTTAGGTGGTCATCTTTCTAAAGTATTTGGAATTTCTCTGGAAGTGTTTTTGTGTCCTAAAGTGGAGAAACGGGTAAAATGACTTCTGGTTTTCTTCAATGAATTGTTGATTTTCTTGATAACTATAGGGAAGATAAAAAGCAGTGCAGGAGCTTGGGATTTCTTTCTGGTCTATGGTGCTATATGGATGATCTTGGAGGGGAAGACATATGGCTGGAGAGGAACCTATACTCTCTCATTTTCCTGAGAAATTACACAAAATTACTTGAAATAGTATGTTTCAGGTTCTGTGGAGATTTTATGTGGGAACGCATGCTTTCCCCTAGCTTTTCCTCCATCTGTCGAGGAGTAATGTTCCATTAGAGAGAGTTGTATCTGAAAATTCTTTCTGCATCTATATATTTGGCTTTTCTATTTTAACCTTTTCTTTGCATTTGTGTACTTGAATCTTTATGAAAAAATCTGATTTGGTTCGTGTACAGTTCAGTTAGCAAAACGATTAAAAGCTTCTAGATGGTGAAGCCTACCCTGTTCTTGTCTCCAGGGAAAAGATGTTTCATCATCCTCTTTGAACTTGAGACTTTTAGTCAGCACACCTCTTCTCAACAAAAAAATCCCCGGGATTTATTAGTTGAATTCTCTTTTTATTACTGGAAAAGACAATTTTGGTAATTTAATACTTGTTATTTACCATGATTTTTAAGTAGTTTAACATAATTGACAATCTGAATAAAGAACTATTCATACAAAATCCCTTCTTATCCCCCCAAAACACTCAAAACCAACCCATGAATAGAAATTAATAAATAAAATCAAGCAGGAATTAAATAATTTTTTAGTCTTTTTTCCATGATGCTTGCCAAGTTTCAGTTTGATGGAGATTACAATGGTCATACTGTGTTACAATCTTTAAAAAAGTGCAACTGGTCATTAGCTGCAATGACATGAACAGCTGTAGTGTTTTATGACAACAGCTGGGAACAATCTAGTTCTCTTCAATAACTTTCTTTTGTTGTTTCTTTCATGCCATTTTTAAAAGGAGAAAGCGAGATTATTGTATTTGTTCTCTATTTTACACCAGAGATTTCTTCATAGGCAGTGGTGGCAATTACGTATCAAAATACGGCATTGCTGTTTGTGACTTGGAACATTTCCCTCTGCAGGACCTGTTTCATAACCCGCTGAAATCTGTGGGAGTTGGAGTCTTTCATTAACTTGAGTAAACTGTGAATCAAGTTGTCATCCTAGGATTTCTTATTTTGGCCTTTGTTTTTCAGTGCATGATTTCTCTTTGGTTTAAACTGCTTTGTTAAATCTGATCTTTTACAGCATTAGCTCTTATTTTAAGAGTGAGCTAAGTGCCTTTCTACTTCGTGATGCTCTCATTTACCAAGTGGGGAGGAACTTGTCTGTTTGTAGGTGGCTGGTTTGCCAAGAAAGTTTGCCTTTCTTTGCCTTCTGAAGCTCTCTCTTCAGAAGTGTAGTCTTAAAAAATTTTCTGTGTATGTGCACATGGTTGTTCTTTATTGTTGGAAAACCAAGCAGAAGACTTATGTATACGTTTTCTTTCTATGTCCCTTTACAAAGGAGTTTTCTTCAGTAATGAACACATTTGGGTCACCTTAAATAAAATCTGTTTAACTTGCTTTTCAGATATAATAGAGTAACTCTTAAAATCACCCGGGTGGTAATAAACATGTAAATACCAGATAGGTGTGGGAGCATTATTTACTTCCCTGACAGACCTGCTGTCCTGTGTCACACAAGTGGTGGTGTCTGTGATTACTCGAGGGGAGCCTAATGGCATAACATGGTGTGTTGGGACTACAGTCTGGGAATTTGGGAAAAGGAAATGAAGAGCACAGTGGGCAAGGGTGTGCGTGTTCAGTGCAGTGAAGCGTTACTGAGGGAATTTAGAAACAAGGTAGTTTAGAAATCCAGAACAGAGAGCTGTTTTGGGATTACTTTGCCTCATGAGCCCTCTTGGCTCGGGTGAGTATTCTGGAGGTGCCTGTGCAGCAGGGCAGGAAACTGGGTGGTAGCTTCTGGGGAACTTGACTCTCAACAAGCAGAGAACTGGCAAAGGCAGTTGGTGAAATTTTTAGTTAGTCGTATACTCTGTGTGTATACCCCTAAGTTTGGTTTAGGTTATCAGAGAATTAACTTTCTGCATATTTTTAAAAAAAAAGTTTGCCGAGATAAAGATATGCTGTTAACCATAACAACTTTTAATCTGTCCTTATGTTATCAATAACAAGGAGGCGAAAATGACTTTAGGATGCTGTGTTTTGAGCGTCCTGAGATAAGGTTACTTTTGGTAGTTGGAGGAAAGAAGTGAACTCAAAAAAAATCTCATACTTGTACTACAAAAGGGAAAGAACCTGCATTCATTGCAGTTGAGAGATCAGTTTTAGCTTCTGGGCTATTGACTACCTCGTCTGGTATGGTTTGATTTGTTTTTTGAGGTTTTTTTTTCCCCTTTATTATTGAATCTTCTGTTTTTCAGTTCACTGGAGAAATAGTGTATTTGTAATTTTTATGAATGATGTGTCAAAGTACCTTTCTCAGTCACTCCCAATGAAAAAGCACAAGCTCTGACAGCTTCACAGAAGCCCAGAATAGTTAAGGCTGGGAGGCACCTCCGGAGGTCATCTGGTCCTGTTGCAGCTCTCTCAGCCTTTCATCATAGGACGGATGCCTTGGTACCTTAAGTCATCTTTGTGGTACTTTGCTGGGCTCTTAGCAATTGGTCCATATCTCACAGTTTCTGTGTGACATGTGAAAGTATATGAAAGTTAATTTATACATACAGAGAGCTTGTACATTAGGGAATAGCATACTTTTATCCTTTTAACAAGGTACTGTTCCTTCCCTGGAGCTCTGAATCTCAGGTGACACTTAGCTCACATGTAAATACTGTTTGTTTACCACAGAGAAGATGAGGGATGTCACTGTCGTTAACAGAAGTCTTAAATGCATGTGAATTTTCTGTACACTATTAACCTCCCATCTTTTATCCTGTTGTAACAGACAATATTTTGCTGTAGGGTATTTGTATAACCTTGGCTAATCTCAGAAGTACTGCCCATCAGAAAGTTACTCTGCAGATATCTTTTTGGTTATAATCCAGTTGCTGTAGCTTCTGAAAGTGCGTTAGACTCTTTGCCTTCACCCCTTGATTTTTGGAGACAAGAGGTTTTTATAGGTCATCTTAGAGAATTTGCCAACAGCCTTCTGGGCTGCATGAGGAGAATTGTTGCCAGCAGGTTGATAGAGGTGAATCCTCTCCTGAGCACTGATGAGGCCATACCTGAAGTGCTTGATTCAGTTCTGGTCTCCCCAGTATGGGAAAAACATGGACATACTGGAACAAGTTAAGTGCTGGTGCACAGAGATGGCCCTCGTACTGGGGCATCTTTCATATGAGGAAATCTGAGAGAGCTGGGGCCACTGCGTGTGGAGAAGACAAGGCTCAGAGGGGCCTTATCTGTATGTATAAAAGCTGGTTGTAGGAAATGGAGAAGGGGCAGCCAAGCTCTTGTCACTAGTGCCCAATGACAGGGCAAGAGGTAACAGGCACTAATTGACAGCTCTCACAGTAAGTGAATTTCTGCTTTTCAAACACTAGCACAGGTTGCCCAGGGAGGTTGTGGAGTTTCCATCATTGGAGGCATTCAAAAGCCATCTTGATGGAGCTCTGTGCAGCTGGCTCTCGGTGGCCCTGCTTGAGCACAGGTGTTGGTTGGAGCAGCTGGCCAACAGAGGTCCCCTTTCAACCTCAACCCTTCTGTGATCACCTTTTACTCAACTCTCTTAAATGGATAATTAAAACACTTGATCAATTCAGAGACCTTTTGACCAAACATGAAATACAGAAATCTTCCTTTATAAATGACAAGTTACATTTGCTAATAAAGTGTTCTTCAGGAAGAATGATTTGTATGATTGAGGCTCCACCACGTAAATAATTATCTTGGCATAGCAGCAAGATACATTGCATTGGGAAGATACATATATATATATGTAAGTTGATGCATCCATATGTAGCTAGTAGTGTTGCTGGCAAAATATTTGCACAGATCACTCTTGACAAGTTTCAGGATCTCCTGAGCATGTGCAGCTCTGGAGTTTGGTGTAGCTTGAAAGCAGGACAGATAGTATGACCACTGTTCTTCGCTTTGGGCAGCTGTAAGAAGAAGGGAAAGAAAGCTTTTATGTGAATCTTTCGTAGTTACTGCCAGTGCTTCTAATATGACCATCAGAAAGGTCCATTTTCTAATTACTGGAAGGAAGTAGTTATCTTTCCCTAGTCCTTGGTTCATCTGATTTTTCCATAGTGGCATGACTATTGAAATTGAGAGTGATAGCAATTGTCTTTCAGCTCTGACACACTCTGGCATTTTTTTTTTCTTTGCTGCTTTGTTATACTTATTTGTTTCTTAATGAAGGTGAATGTTGCCCTTTAAATTTGACTAAGAAATACGTGAATCTTGCATCTGTAAAAGTAGAATCAAACCTGAGATAAGGGAGTCTCTTGATGTGGGTAACAGAAAATGAAAATAAGCATTGGAAAAGTTAAGAGTGTGACAAAGTTACGCTTACTACTTCAGAAAAGTTAGTAGAGCAACCATACTAGAAGTTTTGAGCAAGTTCTGTAGGTGGCATCACCTTCATGGATAATTAATCTGGATAATGGAGGTAATTTTTTTGTTTTGAAATTATAGCTTCCAGGGTTACTCAGCTGACTAGATACATTTGAGGATAAAGATAGACAGATACTGTAATTTAAAGCATGAATTGCCCTGGTATTGTATAAATCATAATACAAATTAAAGTCTAGGGCAACATATGAAAGAAGTTTAAATGCATTTATTGTCTTTGCAACACACTGAACAACAACTGGGGAGAGGGCTTGCTAGTGCCTTTGACTTAATTTAGTAGTCTTTGACTTAATTATCTGTAATTAGAAAAATGTAGTTCTGGAGAACTCACTGGTTGCCAAAAGACGAGTAGAGTGTTAAAGATTTACCTCAAATATACTTGAAAAAAAAAAAAAGGAAGAGAGAGATAGAGATGGGTTTAACACAGATACCACAACCTGTAGAGATGATCTTGTCAACTAAACTCAACAAGGGAGCTGAAGAGGTGCTTTGAATACATGGAAATGAAGAGCAGATGGGAAAGCCCAACAGGCTGCAGGTGCTGTTAGTGGCATGTGATCACCTACCTGAAGCATGAATGGCTGTTGGGGAGATACCTGTCTAGCTGTGCTGCAGGACGTTTCTCTTGAAGTGGCTCTGTCACCATCTCCTGCTCAGCTACAGCCATGCAAAGAGATGGCTTTTTTAGCACAGTGCGCACCTCTTGTGGTCATAAGTCCCCAGAAGAATTTGTTTCTATGGATTATATTAATGAGAAGATATTTGACCATGGAGGAAAGGTTAATGTATAGCTATTGAAATGTGTCTTTATTTCTGATGGGAGATATGTGTTGCTGGGGTTTGTTGTTGGGAATCTGCTGTATCCTGATGCTCTGTTAAGTTGAACGAGATTAAAGGGACTTCAGTTTGTGCCTTACTTTATCTGAACAGATGATGCAAGCTGCTTCTAATAAATAATTTTATCAGCAAATACTAACAAATTACTATGGTTTCATAAGACTTCAGGCAAAAAAGAAGCTTTAATATAACAAAACTGGCAAAACTAAACCCTGGTTCTATCATGATTCTCAAAAAATAAAGTGCTGTGGGAGGGCAGTGGATTCTTTCTGAGCCTTGATGTAGGGCCAGGATTTCAACTGCCTCCCTAAAGGTTCAACAAAAACATTTTTTGGCTTAAAAAATGCAGGTTTTATCTTCATTCAAAGATAACTGGTGGCGGTAATAATACTTTTTCTAATGTGCAGAGCAGCTGAATCAGTGGTGAGATTAGATTACTTGTCTAGCCAGAGAATGCTACAAATTCCTTTCAGAACTGTATTTTAATTAGAAAGTGAATTATTTTTGTTTGATTTTATGTTAATCCAGTACCATGGATTATTGTGGTGAAAACAGTTTCTTTCAAAGTGTTTTTTTTCCCTCCTGTGCATCAGTCTTCTAGAAAAACTACCTTTTTAAAAAAGTCGAAAAGAGCATTTAAAAATAATAATCTATAAACATGGGGAATAATACATGACAGCTATTTAACTGCTGGAGTCCTTGTTGAAAGCAGTGTGTTGGGTTTTTTTTTGTCCTTTTTGTTGATCCCCCCTTCGCCTTCTGGACATGCAAAAATCATATTTCTTGATGAGTACCTGCTAAGCTTTATCAGATGCACTATAAGTAAGGTGAGTCTTCTGAAAGTTTCAGCGTAGTAAGGACCTAGGGAGGAGCAGGCTGGGCTAGATCTGAAATATTCTGTGTTGTAGGAGGCTGGGAAAGCAACAGGCTGAATTTATTACTGGTTCAGTATACAACAACAGTCAGAAAGGATGCTGCTTGAAGCTGGGGAAAAGTCACAAGAGGAGTTTGAATTCCTTTTATTTTCTGCTTCAGCATCTATACATTTAAGTAATTCAAAGGAGAAAGGAGTATTAACCTTCAGTAGTGAGAACTGCTGAGTATGATAGATGGACCAGAGAGGGTAGTTAGTTATTTATTCATGTTTGTGTATCTGCAGCACTGTAGAAGTCTCTGTCACAGGACTAGTTTCTCTTCAAAGAAACCACCAGAACGAAAAAGGTCCATATAGGCGATGTGTTTGTACACAGTAGGACTGTAATATCCTACAAACATCTTCCTGAGATCAGCAGGTGCTTCTAAACTTTACTATAGAACTGGAAATAGAAAAAGCCCGGATGTTTGCTATTGAATGGTAAATACAAGGCATGCTGCTAGTTAGTTTCTGACAGAACAGCATCCCCTGTTTAAGTGTACCTGTTTCTGGTTCACTGGCACTGCAGCAGAAGAGAAGTATGTGAACCAGAACCACTCTGTAAGGGAAAGGTGAGTGTTAAAAGCTTTCTTCTTGAAAACCCACCAATTTCCTCTGTAGCGTTTAACTTCCCATTCAGATAGGGAAATAGCTGTGGGTAGTTGTGTTGCCAGGCAGGTCTTGCAGAGGCAATAGCATTTAATACTTTGTGCTATGTACTGAAAAGATTCTGAAGCTTTAGAAGACTTTTTGCCCATTTTCAATCCTATAAGAGTCTTAGGTCACAGGTTAGTAACTCTAATTCCTGCGTTAACCAAAATGAATGGCTTTTGATTGTTTAAAAAAAAAAGGCAAAAGCCTAAGAAAAACAAACCCTTCCCCCCGCAAATCAACAAACACCTTAGAAAAATTTATGCATCTGTATGTGACTTTTTTTCTTCTTTCTCTTTATTAGCAAATTCGGAGTCTCTGTGAATAAAAAGGATGTTTTCTTGCTTTGCTGACCTAACTGCTATAAAACCTGTGTTAATATGGACTGTTTATTGTCATGCCTTTCTCCTGTACCAAGAAAATGGTGATGACTGGAATGCATGTCGTCAACTTCTGTAATCAGGGTACTTGAAATATTTACAATACCGTGATTACAGTAAAGCTTCTTATGTACACATACACGCACACTGTAGCTGCCTTATATATTTTTGCCATTCAAGTTTACAGCCTCATTTGTCTCCTATTCTTGGGTGGGGTTTTGTTTGTTTGTGTTTTACCTAAGGTGCTTGGCAAAAATGAATAAAATACGAACTTCTTTATCTGCTATGTGAGGTTTGCCATGTGGACACTTAGAAAATATCCTAGTGAAATTAAACAGGAGAAAAGAGCAAAGTTTGAAGCTTTTCACAGGCCGAAACCAAGCACTCCAATGTCTACCGAAGCTGCCAAATCCTGTTTTAGCGGGTTGTCTGTCAAGAGTCTAAAACCTTTTCATGGGTCCAGCGAATGGAATTGAGCAGCAGGGGAATAAATACTGGAACAGATTTGCTGGAAAGGCCTCTGTTTGGAAGGACACCTCAGATGGCCAGGACCAACCTACAAAAAATTGGCCATCCATGTTGCTATCAGTAGGTATGAGATGCGGAGTAGTTTCAGGGCAAGACCTGTTGGTCTGATACGTTTTGTTTCTGTTGTGGGCAAGAGCTGTGACCAGCTGGTGCCATGCTTGGCTAAAAAAGCCAGTGTTGACTGGCTTTTTGTTGTGTAGACACAACTCCTACTTCTCGTTTCAGATCCTGATAGTCCAATGGGAAATAATAAGGTATCCCAGAATAATTACAGTTGTAGTATTTCCTGTTTGATGGGCAAAGTTCACAGAAAACCTTCTTAAAGCTTGACTACAGACTCATTTAATTGAATCTCATATTCTAAACTGGGCATACCTGGACTGAGTCCAGGGCATGAAACTGGAGAGGATTTGGTGGCACTAATAGACCGTGTTCTCCTGTAACTGGATTGCCAGGCATCTGTTGTCTGTGCAGGAGGCATGAGAGAATGTGCCCACCCAGTGTTAGTCAAAGAAACTTGGATTACTGCTTGCTGGGGTTCTTGTAGAATTTTTTATGCTGGTGCCTGGAGCTCTGAAATGAGGCTTTTGTAAGTGGTTTTGCTTCCATGGCATGAGGGCAATAGCCACAGCAAGAGGATATGGATTTTTGCTTTATTGCTAGACTGATTTGTGGAATAAAGTTCTCCTTTTTCCTGCTGGGATGAAGGATGAGCCTAGATCTTTGCTCTGTGCACCTGTGTAAAACATTTATGTTTGACCTTTCCTTTTCTCATGCGATCTATAGTCTATTTAAACCTGGGTGGTTTCATGTAACTTGTACCTTAAAAGTGAAGTGCTTTTGGTTGGTTGGTTGGGATTTTTTTTGTTGCTCGCCCCTCTCCCTATGGAAAAGGCAAGAGTTCAGGCCTCACATTGCAGATGCTGTTTAATTCAATTCATGTTCTTTGCGAAAAGAAGATGATGTAAGAACAAGAAGTGAAGAAAAAACAAATACTGTTAGAAAATCATGCCCTCATGTGTGGATGTGTGGTCATACAGCTTTTGTCTTCCTTCAGAACTGAGTGTTGCTCTTTTATGCCTGGATGACTGATGTGCCCTGCCCTGTTGGGCTGTGCAGTCTCTCTTCCCTAACAGGCTGTAACAGGGTTTTTTTAATCTCTTTTTGAGAATTTCCGATTTTGCTGGCTTTTTTTTTTCTTTTTAGGTGTACAGTCCCCTCCCCTAAAGGTTGCCTTTTGTATGCTGATGTACATAAACTACTTCAAGGTTTTCTTAAAGAATAGTGGAAGCAAGCCCACTGGTTCTCCCACGAGAAAAGTGCAGTGAGGTCAGTGGTATTCCTTTTACTTCCCTTTTGGTTTTGTTCACTCCTATGCCTTGTAAAACAGCCAGGAAGATTTGTCACGAATCATGTTTAATTTCTTCTTGTGCAGAATATAATCCAATGTGGACTTTTATTTTCCTTAAAGTAAGTCTTCCAAAATCCCAGCAGTAGACTCACAAATGGCATTTTATTCTTCTCATTTAGAATTTAGTGCTCCAATCTGTAACATCAATATTGCTCTCAAAATAGTGCTACTTGGTATTACCTGTGTGGTGAAAGCATTGGATTTGGCATGCATATGTGTGTTCTCCTTGTACAGTTTTGTCTTTTTCTTAACTTAGAGCATGTATATTCCCTGCTGCCTCCCCTCAGATGTGGGAAACATTATCTCTACAACTAGGATTCTGGAACAAAAGCAAGGTTTAATCTTTAAATGAGAGTATGAATTGTTACTGTGAAGCCTAGACTCCAAATATAGTCAGTTGTTGTTGTGTTTTCAGTAGCAAATCTCTTCATCTTCTCTAGAGCAGTCACAGCTTCTCCTTTTTGTCTCTTTTTAAAATGGAATATTTGTTACCTTTTATTAACTTTACTTGAATTGCTACAGATGGAAAGTAGTGGAGCTGCCTGCAGAATAATATTTAAAAGTTTACAGTGAGAAAAGTTTAAGAGTCTGTTGCTTTTGCTGCACCTTTTGTTTTTGATTCGTCTTCTCTCTGATATAACTTCACTGAAATCCAGAGTCTGTCTGGCACTGGGAAGTGTGTGAAAGGCCAAAATGTCTCATTCAGACAGTGACTCAGATGTGCAGTCACTTAACTCTCCAAAGGCTTTGTTGTATCTTTAAACAGAGTGTACGCTGCTGTGGTATAGCCTCAGACCTGGAGGATGTTCATGGGCACTCAGCCAAATACAGATTATCCCAATGCTTGAAAACTGCTTGGATCCCAGTATAGTTTGCTGTAATTTGTTTTTGTATAGCAGTGATTAATTAAGACAAATACTCTCTGAAAACCCTCTTAAAATTTTAGAAAGGTTTTATTTTCTCTAATACATACCTTCATACGGCAAAGTGATTATTCTTTAAGATCTGAATCTCCTGTGGTGATTTTTCTCCCCCAAGAAAATCTGTGTGGAATTAATAGCAGAGCTGTGTATAGAGAATAAATTGCTTACAACTTCTCAGGGAAAGTGTTGTTAAAAATCGAAAGCATCGTAAATTCACAGCATTAGGGAGGGCTACTAAGAAATAATTGTTCATATTTTTACCTTGATCAGGTGGCAACAATTAAAAAAGTGGTTTTGCATTTCAAGTAGAAGTTGACATTGCCATTCGTAAAGGCTTATGACGTGTGCATTTAATGAAAAGAAGGACCAAGAAGATTTGCCCTGTCTTGCTTGCAGAACAGCTCGTTCTTTGGGTTAGAGATGATGGCTTGCAGAGGGAGTGGTGGTGATGTCTGGGGAAGAGACCATGTCCCACTTTATCTTTCCTTCCACTTTTATCCCTTGCCTCTTCTCCTCCCCCCACCTTTCTTTTTGCTTAACTGTGTCAATTTGTGACATGATCCCAAAGACAGTGAAAACAAAGTGTGTTGAAAGGTTGGTGTTCTTTGAGAGCTGGTGCCTTAAAGCTTTTGGAAAAACACCTAATTCTAGCATGTACAGAAAATCAGATTAAATATTATGTGAGAGACTACTTCCATTTTGGTCACTACAAAAGAGGAGAAAATTATATTCTTATAACAGTTTTCTCGCTGAGGTGGGTTGTCAGGAGAATCATCCTTGTGGGGATATTTGCATACAAAAGTAAAAAAGACTTGTGTAGTTTTGAGTTGGGATTCCTTTTATATAAATGTCACTTCTAAATTATTGTTGCTTTTTTATGTAATCCAACTTTCATCTAAACTCAATTAGCTGAAAATAAGATGAGGGGAATATTTGTGGATGTTTATAGAACTTGTTCAATATTTCATACTGGAGTATTCCTAAGCCTCTGCGTACTGGACATGAGTGGAAATAGACCACTCTCTTCAGTCTTGTCTAATAAAGTACTTGCTTCAGCTGTATGGAGACTATTTTGCTTTTAATTCAACTAATGTAAGAGCCAGTGAAGACTGGCAAGTGGTTGGATATCTGCAAGGAGCAGTGGTTTGGCTGCTGAGCATGCAGAGCAGTCACAAGGATGGGTGGCTTAGCACAGCCACCGTGAGTCACCTGGACTTTGTGCAAGAAAACCTCTTTGGGGAAGGGTGACAAGCTTATGGTTGAGTTTGTGCTTGAGCCAGCTAACTGAGGTGACAAGTGCAGCCATTTCTCTCTTCCCCCCCTCCCCTTTAAAAATTTTTTTTGTTACTTGCTGATGCAGGTTTGCAGTATGGCTGAAGAGCCAGTGACTCCACACATTGGCTATGGTGCTCCCTGTACCAGCAGTCAGTCCTGTCTAAATGTATCAGATAAGCAAAACAGTTTATAGAGGGCTGAGTAAATTCACTTAAAGACTGGTAAATACTGTTTGCCTTATCTCTGTTAACCTAAACAGTTTCTGTAAATGGCTGGTGGTAAATGATCTTCACTAAGTTCTATGAAACAAAAGCATTTTATGTTAGATTAGTTCAAGAGGCCAACAGGAGTTTACTTGTCTGTGATGGTAAGTTCTCAAATAAATCACAAAATCATATATGGGTGGTCTTGAGACAGGCTAATTAAATGTAGTAGGTATCTTAAACTCAAATTCAAAGACCAAGTTTTCTCTTAGCTTTTTTGTTCTTAAAGATTAGTTATTTTTTCCATAAGTATTTAATCTGGTGTTTTACGGAAGTTATTACCAAAAACTAAAAAATACCAGTGTGCACTCATAACGATTAGAAGAACTGTTCCAATGTAGTGCTTTTGCAAACATATGTGAGAGGCTGGAGTTTGGTACTTCGCTGTTGTGTAGAAGTGGAGCTGGATGAAAACACTTTTTCCTGCTGATAGCTCATTTTCTGTTCCATGGTCAGCTGAGCGGATAGTTACGAAGCATGGTATCCTGTCTGTGAGGGAGGTACATCCCTTGAAATTTTTTTGCAAAGCCTAGAAGATGACCCGTTTTCTCAGTCTCTTGCCTAAAGCCGCATGCAAAATGCTGGTTTAGTAACTTAATGATGTATTTTTGGTACTGGTGCCAGGTTTTATTCATCTCATGATGTCTTGCTGATTAATATAAAAGTTGAAGTTCTTTTTAAACTTTGTCATCCTCTTGCTTTAACTTTGTGATATAGAGTACTAGGAACATCTCAGACATCTGTTTTCTCTTGATCTGTGAAATGCTTTTGATTTTATAATTTATAAAAAAAGCATGTTTTAAACTAATTCTGCTGCCACCTATCCTTCTGGAGGGGATGGAGGGTGACTGCCCAGGGTTTCTGAACTATGGAATATCAGTACCCTCTGCTTGCCAAGGGCATCTTGGTTGTTGTTCTCCTCCATGTGAGAGCAGGACTTGCTACTCATGGCCTAGTTCCTTCTGTAGTCTCCCACCATCCAGGCAGAGCAGCTTCAGCATTTCTGGTGCTGTTGCCATGATTCCTGTAACATAATACAGGTCAGGAGAGTCTCACCTCATACTGGGAAGGACCTGTGATCCTCTGCATGTGGATCACTTGGTATAGGATTCTTAAAAGCCTCTGTGCCAGTTTAAAATGTTTTTCTTTCTGTAGAAGGAGGAAAGAGAGAAGCTGAGGGTCTTCTGCTTTTTGCTTCCCAATGTGAAGCTCATTAGCTGATTGCTAAAACTTAGAGTGATTTCATCTGTGATGCAAAGGCACAAGTCTAACTATTTAACCAACTAAATAACTAACTAGAATAACTAACTAAAGTCACTGTTAAATATCTATTCTAAAATGAAGGCTCGTGAGACCATTTTGTAGAACATCTGATAGCACATCTGAAAATTGTACAGCTATGGATGTGCTTGTCCCTTTTTATTGACTTTTCTATATTTGAAAAACTGCAGTAACTTCTTTGAAAAGGTTTCATTGGGTTGAGCATTTCAGCGTTTTAAATGACCAAATGCAGTATATGAACTATAATATTCTTCAAAAATGAAGTGTAAGAAGGAACTCATGTGCATTTATTAAAATCAACAAAGGAGGAAGTGGACTTGCTATATTGCCTTTTAAATAGAATATTCTGTACATTTTGGATTCATACAGAAATCTTTTTCCTTTACTGGAAACTCCTGAACTGATGCAGAGCTGCCCTTGCATGGAACATTTGTCCGTGTGTATGTACATTTCCTTGCAAATCTCATTACCAGTGTTGCTGTAGCAGAACTTTTCTCTAGCTGTGTGCAGAGCATAGGCTCTTGTGACTTTAAAATATAATCCTTGCTGTTTATGAGTGCAACACTTAGAATGAGGCCTCTGTAAATAGATCCGAATCCATATTTGTGGGTGGGAACATGTGAGGTTTTATGGTGGTTTTTTTAATCTGATATCTTGAGACAAACAGCTGCAGTGCCTCTAACATCGCTCAAAGGACTGCAAAGTTGAATTAATCAGACGTGCTTCTTTGACTGATATTTAGAAATTAATAACAACCCTACCACTGTCCAGGGTCAGCTGAATTTCACCCAGCTGGAAATCCCAGTGCTCTTCTCTGTTCGTAGTGGAGAAAGCTGAGCCACTGGCCAGACCTTTGCCTGTTGACCTTCTGCAGTGGTTTCCGCCTTCCCTGGGGAAGGCTTTCTTGCTCAGTGAGGGGTGAATTATTTGGGCCCTGTGTTTGTAGGAATCTTCTGTAATCCTGGACATCCTGACTTAGGGGTTAGAGAGTAGAAGATCATAGACCTGGGCTTCCAGGTTGAGCTTTTTTGCATCCATCTCTCATTTTTGGGACCAAATAATCCAGGCTGAACAGAAGTTGGGTTGTGTGGATGATGCCTCAATAGATGTCCTCACTTGTTTTTCTTTTAAATGTGGAGATATCTGCCTGGGTCACAGATGGGAAAGTACACTGTGTTTCTTGGTACATAGCTTTGTGTCTTCTCAAGCTCTGGCTATGTGGCTTTAGTTATAGTATGGAAGTAAAAGTTAGGGAGGGAGAGTTGGTCCCATGCAGTGTAGCAGAGCATATCGCTCACCAGCGGTGCCAGTAATGTTGGTGTCTTTTGCCTTGGGTATTTATGCCAGGAGGTGTTAAGCTGAAGGTTCTATGCCCCAAGGGGGTGAGCAGGACGGTGACAGTGGTGTATGTTTCTGCTGGCAGCACAGCAGGAGCCTCTTGCTGGATATTTTCTTGAGGATATTTTCATCTACCTGACCTGTTGGAGGCTTTGTCTGTCAGCCTTTCAGATTAATGCAGATGCTAGCGTGCTCTCAGAGCAGTCTTGAATATTATTAGTTGCACGTTTGTGAAAGCCTTCTCCTTGATAAATTTTTACTATGTGTGTTTCACAGCTGGGGTGTAAAGCCCAGGCTCTCCCTTAAGCTTGAGGGAGCCTTGGCATGAAGCATGTAACAAATGAAAAACTTGGCTTGATCCAAAAAGTGGGGTTTCATTTCTTTTCGGATGGCTCTCTTGCTGCTCAGTCTGTATAAATATCATCTCTCACCTTAAAAGTAAAATAAATGAAATCTGAATAATTACTGCAATTAGTGGTTGACAAGAAGAAGCAGTGTTCTTGGAATTTTGGTGATTACTGAGATGGCTACTTGCTAACAATAAAAATGAAGTTTCTAGAAACTGAGAATAGAAAATTTATTTAAACTCTAAGCATGCTTTTGTTAGGTGTTTTTTCTTTTTTTTGCAAGTGGACTTTCAAACCTTGTTAAACAGAAGCATAGTGATATGAAATAGACACCACTGAAAAGGAAGACTAGTGTTCATGTGTTTCCTGTTTTATCGTTATTTTGTGTTTAACTTGTCATCGGCAAGATTCACATGACCTAAAACATCCTTTTGAAGCAAATTTGCCAACTTGTATGACTGTGCTTACTTGTTCTGCATTTTGAAGAACGCCCGAGTGCATTCATGAAAAGACTTGCTTTCATTATGATACATTATATTGTGAATTATCAAATACTGCTTTATTGTACCTTACTTACAGGAAATGAAGTATGGATGACTTTAATTTAGTTAGTTAGTAGTACGGGATCCTTTTTCTTCTTGGTATTTAATTTATAGAAAAAACATGTATAACTGAAGTGTGGGAAATGTGCATTTCTCTTTTGTATGAATAAATAAGGCTTTAATTGCTCCCCTAAGGAACAGGATTTAGTTCATACATGTATGCCTCCTTTTAGAATGTAACAGATACATTACCGTTCTCCCTTGGTCAGTCTTGCATTAAACAGGAAAAAGAAATGCAAAGCTTTTGCTTTCTTCAAACTACAGAATTAATACACTGTATACAAGCTGTTAAAAACACTGATGTGACTTGTAAATTGAGGTTTTCAGTTTTGGAGACTTCTTTGGGCAGTCTCCAAAACTACGGAGAAGGTTTAGTGGTGAGGTGAAAGAACAAGGAGATGAATTGTGCCGGGACTCCTGTAAAGTGGTGGGATTAAGATGGCTTCCCAGGTCCACATACATGTTTCAGTTATACCGTGACTCCATCTCGGGATGAGAAATTATGGTTAGCGTATTTTTTCCTCTACCAGGCTCTCTTCCGTTTTATTTTCCAACAAGAGGAAGCTTGTGCATGGTGTCTGGCAGGGTGCCTGGGTGCCGTGCAGCCTTGCCGTGGCTGGAGCTGCTGGATGCTGGGTGGGCTGCACAAGGCACCTGCAGCTGGGTTCCTTACAAGCTCTCGTGATTCAAGAAGAGATGCTCGAGCGTGTCCCATGCATACAATCAGGATGTGAGCGAGTTCACAGAGTGGGTTTTGAGCTATGGGAAAGGATAGTATTCATCATCATCTTGTTTTAAACCCAGCAGCAAATCTAAGGGGTTGTAGAGTTAAGAAATGGTGCCAATAATGGGCATTGGAAGGAAGAACTGAGCATTTGTGTGCCAAACAGAGCAACAGGAAGATAAGCATAGCTCTTGAAAAGCCTGGCACTTTTCCTGCTGAAGTGATCTGTATAATGTTACAGTAGACTGCTGATGCTACAGAATTTTGGTAGATTAAACTGTAGTTTGTTTATATGGATTTTTCTCCAAGGTTCTGTGATTTAAATTGAAGATGTAGGTGTCTTTAATTAAATAAAATTATTTTCATCTCTCTTGACAAAGCTGAAGCTTGCATAGTTTTCTGGCTGAAGAGTAGTTGCTCTTTTGGGACTTAAACAGTAAGTGTTTTTTTTTTTTTGTATACCTTTGCAAACATGAGACAGTTCCTCAGCTGAGTGAATACTCTTCTATATAGGTGTGTTTCTGCTTTATTTGAAGCACATGGATCATTTAGTCTACTTTTATTACATGTATCTTTTATGTGCTTGGGGAGGGTGGGTGGTTTTTGTTTTGTTTTTTCCCCACGTAGGGGAGTACGTGGTTTCGGGAGCGTTGCCTTACATCTGAAAACTTGGCAAGGGGTCTCCAGCTTGTGTAGCTAGGTTCATTCCTTAAATAGTGACTTCTTTTTCAAATTATTTTTTGGTTCCTGCTTAATTACATTCTTTTGGCAATGATAATGTTCTTTAGGACAGTAAATAGATATATAATTGTAAAAATAGGCCCTGTTCAAACTCTGACCACCAAACTAAATGTTAGCATTTAAAACTCTATCAATAAACTCTGAGAGGAAAGAAGCATTCACAGAAATGAGATTACATTCGTTTGGTTAAAGCAGATGCTGGAGAAATGATTTCTTTTGAATGCCTGGATGATGACAGGCAGTGCTTCAGTCCACTGAGAAATTAGTCTGAAATGTTGTGCTAGGCTCGGTTGTTTGCTCTCAGACTATTAAGTTAATTCCTGGAGGAGGGTGGCTTAAGTTGTTTACTAGTCGATATTCTCAGTATTCATCATCCATTTATTGCTGTCAAAGAGGATAATTTGAGTATTTTTGGAAGATGAAGCGGGAAGGGATTATAAACAGGAGGACAGATTTAGAATTTCATATGATGAATTGGAAAAATGGTTTGAAATCAATGAGGTGAAATTTAATAAAGACAACTGTAAAGTGTTATGCTTAGGAGAAATCAAATGCACAGATATAAATGGGCTAGGCAGCATGCTGGCCAGGAAGGACCCAGGAATCACAGTGGCTTTGCAAACTGAACTTGTCAGGGGTGGTATGCGTGACACTGAGATTTCATTAGGGCTGTATAAGTGATGAAACATGTCAGATAAATGGCAGAGGAGATAATTATTCTTCTGTGCTTAGCAGTGTGCTTTTAGCCTCTGGTTTAGACATATTATTAAAGGAGGATGTGGTAGATAAGGGGGCAGGGTCTCAATGGCACCAACAAGGCTTGGACACGAGGTTTGAAAAACAGTCTTTAGGGAATATGTGAAGGCTTTGAGGTTTTTTAGGCTAGAAATGAAAAAGGTTTGAGAATGTCTAAATCTTCAGTGATGCAAAAAGATGGTGTAAGAAAGATACAGATCAACTATTCTGTGTTCATTTCTACTGAAGGTAAAATAAATTATTTTAATTTGCTTTGGTGGAGTTTTAGCTTGCAGAAGATTGAAATTTTCCAATTACAAGTATGTTTCACAGTCTGAAAAAAATACTCCAGAGACTTACAAGAGATAGATGAAACATTGACACCATTGCAAAGATGCACACATAAAAGCTGGCCTAAGTAGGGACCCCCCTCAGTCCCCAGCCATGGTGTACAGCATGGAAATGGAGGTCATAGCTGGACTCTGAAAGGAACAGAGTAGCGAGTTAACCCTGTTGAGAGCCTGTCAGCTCAGCCTTAGAGCTACGCTGATGTAGCCAGGGATATCTGCTTCTGTTCATGTAGCTGCCTGCAATGCTTCTGCAGAGAAATTACACTGTGTGTGGTAGAGATGGTCTAAAGATGGCAGAGTGTGCAGGGGCTGGTATTAGGCAGGGTTTCTCAGCTTTTTCTAGTCCATATCTAATTTTTACTACTGAAAATTCTTGTCTTATTATAGTATGTGGTTCTCAGAGTGGGAGGTTCTTCGTGCCTCACTTGTTCTCTGTAGCGTTTCAAGGGTGAGTTACACCTCTCAAGTTGGGAAGAGCAGGCTCGGATGGTTGCCAGGGGCTGTCGCTAGCCAGCTCAGAAGCAGGTAAAATAACAAAGCAGGCTGTAGTGTACGCCTCTGAGTCAACACAGGGTGAGCTGCTCAGCTGTGGGTACATTTGCCTACAGGAGGCTCTGTGCTACAAGAGCTAAATTGGTTCTTGTACCTGAGCTAATGCACTGAGAAGTGGCCTGGGAGTCTCTGCAGCAGTGACCTACCTGAGTCTCGGGCATGTTCCCCAGCCTGTGGTACAGGGAAAAGCAGTCTTTCCTCTGCCCTGGATTTGGCAGGACTAGTCATTTTGAGCCAGCCTATGTTAACTACTGTGTTTGGAAAATTATTAGGTTGTAGCTAGAGTCAAAATGTTTTTTCTTTTCCTGTCCTGATCTATCCAACTGCACAGAGCACTGGACATGGAGAAATTACTTACTTGCTGTTTGATGTGACTTGTTGTAGGGGCTGCTTGCACTGATAAGTAAGAGATCCTACAGATCCTAATGACTCTTTTGCTTTTTAAATATGGTATTTTTGAAATGGATATCTTGACAGTTGGTCACAAATGGAGGAATGAGACATTTTTGGGGGAAAAGGAAATTATAAGTTCTAACAGAAGGTATGGAGCTTCTAGTTTGAGGCATGCTGGAGATTCGCTTTTGAGCTCAGTGAAGTTGCTTTCAATTTAGGTGCTATTGCAAATGAGAAGAATGCTTATTTTTGTAAATTGAGAGGGGAAGATTAATCTGAGCCTTCTGTGAAATTAATTTATTCTTGAGGAGGAGGGAAGTGCATAAAAGTGAAATAATGTTTATACTCAGTCATTATACTCTGATTATGTAATTTTCAGCGGCTAAAATTTTAAAATCTTAATATTTGTGTAAGTTTGTCACTTCGTAAGTGATTGTCCAAGTGCTACAAACATGAAATTCCTACCTCTGTTATTCTATTTTGGTCAAATGAAAGCGTACAAACCCAAAACATTGACTTGCAAGATTGAGGCCCTTTACCATTTCGTTTTCAGGGAAGTCAAATTAAAATGTCAGGTACGGAAGGGACATGTTCTGGATAATTTACAGGAGATGACTATTTTATTTTAGCACAGTGTAATTCCCATGCTGCTGCTGTTAATTCCTTACTCAGGTGCTTCTTGTAGAGAAGGGAGCGTTTAATTTGGAAAACCTTGTTCTTTTGGCACCTGCACCTGGGAGTATTCAGACTGCATGACTTCTGGCATGAAATGAAGACTAGTCTAAATCCCTACATTTTCTCTTTATTGGTCTCTGTATCTCAGCTCCAGATCTGAGATACAACACTTGATGTTGTTGCCTCTTCAGTGTGTTCTAGGATTTGACTGAAGTTCCATTTTATTGCTCAGAGTAAAATTAATAATGTAAAGATTTTCCTAGGTAAGCTTAGATCTGTTTTGTGGCAGTCATTGAGATGCAGATTAAATGATAAAATGGCAGTCCTCTTCTAATGAGCTTTTTCAGTGCACTTTGTCAGCAGTGAGGCTGGTTTCACTTGGACTGACGCTTTCATTTAGCAGCTTGCTTTAGCCTAGTCTGTTTTAATTTCATTTCCTTCCCTGACAGAGTACCTGCAGAAGGTTCTCATGCAGTTTTTCTCCAGTGAAAATAGCTTTGTTAATTAGCTAACATCACTGTGAGGGTTCCCTTTGCTTCTGGTCACTTCTTTTTTCTTCACTGTGTGAAAGTATTAGCTTCACTGTTTGCCATAGTATAGTAATGTTTTTTCAGAAAAACTCAAATATTTAGACAGCTGTTTCCTTTAGTCAGTACAGCACTGAAGAGGATATTTTTACTACCCTGACACTGTGCTCTTAAGCTAACTCATTAATTCATTTGGCTTGTTTTGCCATTTCTGTGCTAAGACAAGTGGTTTATGGAGTCTATTCTCTTAGTTCTTTATGACACTTTCTGCTCTCACAAGGTGCAGCAGGTATTTCATCAAGGGATTTGGCATGTGTAATATCAAATGGTGTCAGAGATGGACTTGACTTCCCTGAAAACCTGAAGTAATAACTTTCAGTATTATAAATTCAGGCTTCAAAAATATTTTGTATGCATCTGACACAGGCTTGTTGCACTAAAATGAGACTACTTGTCTCTTGCTGGCCTAGGCAGAGCTCTGCATGGGTTTCTGCACACCAGCACTTGTGAAAATCCCCCTAAACCACTCTGAACACTTCTCACCTTAGGTGAAAGGCATGTGTTACTTATCATCTGATAGGCTTGTATGTACCAGCAGTGCCTGCTACTTTCACAGGATGTAAATATACTACTTAAATGTCACATGCCTTAATACGCTGATTTAAACTTAAAGCTTGAGACACTGTGTTTCTGAGGTATATCTTTGTATGTTCTAAGAGTCTTATAAATCCGAGGCACTGCCTGGTAGAAGTTTGCTGAAGTTCTTTGTGAGTGGTGTTTACTTTCAGTCCCTCTTTGAATATCATGTACTTAACAACAATTTGTAGTCACCAAAGCAGTTGCATAGGAGGGCTTTTAAACCTGTAATTCTATGTAGTTCTCTGCAGCATGTCTTCTAGGCTTTCTGAATTACTAAAACTTCTCATTTTTTTGAGAGAAATATTCCCATGTTTACAGTTCTATAGAACTTTCAAAATACTCTTTAAGACATGCAGAGCTAGTGTTTGAAATGTATGCCATGCTGGGAAAACAGTGTAACACTCACCTAAATGAGGCTTTTCAGTCTACAGCTTTGTGTTTTGAGGTTGTGGAGCATGGAGTGAGGTTTCTCAGTATGCAATTTGTCAGAGATTGTTCTGAATAGCAGATTTGTATGACAGAAGTACATTTATGTGAATATAACTTTGTGTACATTCATATTCCTTCTATTCCTTTTGTTTCTGGTATCATTTTAGGAACAGTGGCAAATGTAGATAATGGGTTTTGTAGTTATGGCATGGCAAAGGTGTTCTCCCAAAGGTTCTCTTTTCATAAGAATTTTAACTATAGATGTTCAGAGATGAAGAACAGTATATTTTAAAATGCAAATTTTATATATTTTTTTAGGTCTTCCTCATTTCTTGTTTTCCTCACAATTCCTTAGCTAACCTTGTTTTCCCCAGATAACTATTTATAGCCGGTATCTCTGTTACTGAGAGGACTGAGCTGGCAGGGCTTGAGGGGGATTCCAGGAGGTGACATCATCTCGTCTGCACAGCAGTCTCCTGCTGGCATGGCAAGAAGGGAAAACCCCTTTACTACAGATGAGATGAGAGAGCTTGTAAAATGCCTTTTATAGAGAATACATGCAAAGGTGTAGTATCTTACCTACTTCTTACTGCCTGAAGAAATAATGTCTCAAAACTCTTGTTGCAGGCTTGGTCTTGAATTTTTAAACTGTCCACCCACTCTTTTCTGTTCTGAAGACTCTTTTGTATTTCTTTTCAAGTGGAACTTAAAAGCTTTTTGAAACAAACGGAAGAGAGAAGATATTTTAATTTCCTTGTTTTCCAAGTGGATGGCACTTGAGAAGTTTCATTCTGACAATAAATGTGCATTCAGTGGCAAGTATGGCTAAGGGGGATATGTGTTTTATTGTGTCTTGGTCCTCTTGGATACTCAGCATCTCTCCTTTTGCACATCCAATGATTAGATAGTATCAGTAGGGGAAGTGAGTGTATATGAAGCCCATATGTAGCTGTTTGCCACCTATAGTTCTTTTATATGAGGAAGGAAAAGGCTTTTTTATGGGGGGGAAAGGGAAACCAACATTTTTTTCCTATTCATGGTATGTAATAAAATATTTTTTTGACAAGAGGTATGTATGGACCTCATTTTCAGGGAAAGTACAAGTACCTAAGGTGGAATGATAAACCACCTTGTCCTTATCTGTTTTGCAGATAAGGATTTGGAGTCGACAAATGCGTGGACATTTTATTTTTTCAAAGAATGATTCTATCCCCCTAAATGGCATAAGATACAGATTTCTGCATTTAATCTTTGCCTTTGCCTTTGTTGCAACCCTGAGCCCAGGTAGCAGAGCTGAGCAGTGAGACAGTGACCACTCAGCAAAAGCAGCACTTGGCCCCCCAGAATGATTTTTGATTTGCAGCATGGCAGGGCTGGAGCAGCAGCTGGTGAGTTACTGAACTTGACCAACTGTATCCTCGATTCACTTGCCTGAGTGCCAGAACATTTGAATTCCAACCCACCTTCCTCTTTGTTGTCCCACACTGGTCCAGCAATCTCAAGTTTAGGGTAGTGTTTGCTCTGGAGAAATTGGTTATGATAAATCAGGTTAGGGATAAAGGTGTAGCTAAAACACAGAGAAAGCAAGTTTTTTTTTAAATAATATACCTAGAGTGACCTGTGCATTTCAGAAATGCAGGTAAGGAAAAAGTAGTTTGGGAGAGATGCTTTTTAAAGAACAAACTATTCATTTTTATGATTGTTATAGTATTTATTGTTGCAGGCAGGATCAGAAGAGTGTAGATATGTATCAAAAGGAGAAGTATTTAGGCAGTTACTTGAAATAGCAAGTATGACTTCCCTCCCCAGTTTGGTTCTGTTTTGAGGCACAGAGTGATCTAGAGGAAAAAAAAAGTTTGTTTTTTAGGATGTGTTTTCAAACTTGAAAATACTGGGTTATGTTAGTTTTTGCTTGCTTTGAAATGATATATTCTTCTATCTTGATTCTTGTGCAAAGCAGATGGCTAAAGGTGGGTAGGGGGAGAGGTGATCAACGCTGCAGCTGGAGGGCTCCTCCTTCTCCAGTCTTTCCCTTACAAAACCAAGGGGGAAAGAAAGTGGATTTCTTGGCTGAAAAGTACACAGGGGTTTTCTAAAGGCAAAAAGATTTCAGTCTCAGCTGTCGAAAACTGATCCTGAGATAGGACTGATAACGTACTCTTGTGTGAGAAGCTTGAACCCGGTCGCAGGTGACAGCTGACCTACTTAGTCCAGCCGCGTGCAGAAGCAGTGGCCAGCCCTGGTGCCCGACAGGGACAGGGACGTACAGCCGCCCAGCGGGGACCCTGCCCTGGCCGTCTGCCCTACAAGAAATCATCTGTCTCCAGTGTAATTAGTGGCGGTGTTTAAACCAGCACGCTGGCAACAGTTCGGTGCTTTTAATAAAAGCCCGTACCCAAGGGAGGAGAGATAAAAGGGGCACAGTTCACAAAATGCCTGTGTAGTTTAAGCTTGTGCAAAAGGAAGGTGTCTGCTGACTGAGAGTTGGTAGAATCTGCTATGTAGATTATACACTTAACACAGTGATTTGCATACCCTTTAAAAAAAAATTTTTTTTTAAATGTCAAAATAAAAAAGCCTCACTTTGCTTCATCCCTTTTTAAACTCTTCAAAATAAGGTTTACTTGTGTAAGGTGAAGTCTGTATTCAGGCTCTTTTACTTGCAGTCATGATTAACTCTTGTCTCTTAACTTGCTAGTTACTTCAATGAATGTATTAATTCCCCTAAATGTTAGCAGAGCTCTATCACTCTGGGATTCTAATTTACTTGTTTTCAGAATTGCAGTGGGAGCGAAGGAGAAGGACCAAGTAAGCACATCAGTAGGAGTTTCATTTATTGCTACTTGTATGCCGGTCTTTTAAGTCAAGTGAAATTGTAAATGTATTGCATGCCTTGCACTCTCTCTGCACTCACTCAGGCAGCCGTCCTGAGGAGGGAAAACAATTAATTCCTCTTCATCTCACTGGGTCGTGAGTGTGTGCTTGGAGCTGAGTGCTTTCTTCAGCCAGGGCCATTAGTCATACTGTGGAGCCCAGTCATTTGCTCTGTGAGGAAACTGATGTTTTTATGAACCTTAAAATAAAGGGAATAATGGGCCATGTACAGTGCCACTTCTTAGAATTTTTTTGGTTAGGCTTTTATCCTATATCTTCAAGAAGAGGTAAAGAATCAAAGAGAGAAGAGACAAATGTAATTGCCCAAAGCACAGCTTTTATTGGTGCGAGGGCCAGCATTCCCTTGTTGAGACCCGAGAATGTGTGGAAACCAGGTAATAATGCTTTCTGACAAAACACAGGTATCTCCTTCTGCATCTATTTTAAAAATAGACCCTAATGTATATATTCTAATAGATCTGAAATATTTGTTTCTTTAAGAAACTTCTGCTAGTGGCATTTTTGTCCTTGATGACAATTTCATGGAGTCAAAATTTTGTGGGTTTGACCAACTTGAAAACAATGTAAGGCAGAAGACAAACGTTTGTCAATTGGAAAAGGAAAAGCAAGAGGGCTAAGTATTTTCAGCATGCTTTAAAGGCAGCTCTTCATTGTAGCTGCTTTGGTAATGAAGGCATTTTGTCATGTAAAGCAGCTCATGTTGGTGTTGAGGTGCAAGCTGCTGGTCTTGACTTCCGAATTCAATCCTGGTACAATATACTAATTTGTGACTGTTCGAAGGGTAAATGCCAAGTAGTTTGGAGATAATACGTAGGAGGTCCTAAAGTTTCCACTTACTGAAGCAATGGTGCGGGGAATTGAGGTTTTTTGTTTTGGTTTGGGTTTTTGGTGTGTTTTGTTTTTTAGTTTGTTTTTTTGGTTGTTTGTTTTTGGTTTCTTTGAAGTTAGAATCTGTTTTATTCTGATTTTTAAGGTCCGTTTACCTTTAGCATTAGGGTTGCTTTTTCATTGCCATATCAGTTTTGGTGTGAAAGTTCATAGTTTTCTTTTAATTTGAAATAAATCTCTGTATGTAGTATCAGGACATCAGGTTCTGATTTTGTGGACGTAACCCAGAAGCTGCCATTTTTGTCCATGGAAGCTGAACACCGTGTGTAATATCCAGTGCATATATTTGTGGGAGCTGTGGTGGAATCCTCGAATGACACTGTTATCATTCACATCTCTGATATCCCACTTCGCAGGGACATATTATGTAATGAGGCCTCTGCGGCCCTAAATTCAGCGTTTGCCTTCTCCAAATTCCTTGTACATGGTGCAGCATTGAAAACCTGTAAGCTGTCAAATTGTTATAGCTTGACATAATTTTTTCAACCTCCGTCCCATCCTATTTCTTTGAAAAGTAAGAGGTGTTTGTTCTGCAGAGCTGTTGGTTCTGATTATGAAATTGTATAATGTGAACGCAGTTAATAGTACTACGTAAGCTTTTAGCTATTATTATTAACATATCATCTGCAATCTGAAATACGGTAGTTAACTTCTGACCCTCAGACATATTTGTAGAGTTGAATTTTTTTTGTGTATGTGAGTCAAGCCTACTTTTAGCCAAATAGCTGTATTTGAAACCCTGTAGTCATTATCAAGGTGCTGGCTTCTAGTTTTCCACATCCTGTAGTATTGCATCAACCTTTCAATTTGTGCTGGCAGTTGAAAAACCTGCATAGAATTTCTGGTAATTGTTAGCCCATGCATTTTGGACCGTCAGGAGTAGCCCTACCACCTTTCAGTAAGCATCTTGCTGCATTTCTGAGCATGTTGCTGAAAATAAGCTAACTTGTAAAGAATATTATTCTAATAAATAATTCTAAAAAGCATTCTAATTGCAACTAAGTTCTCTATTTAAGAATTATCACAGAATCATAATATGTTTTAAGTTGGCAGGGACCTTAAAGATCATCTAGATCCAACCCTTGTGCCATGGGCAGGGACACCTTCCACTAGACCAGGTTGCTCAAAGCCCTGTCCAACCTGGCCTTGAACACTGACAGGGATGGGCATTCGCAGCTTTTCTGGGCAACCCGTGACAGCATCTTAAAGAGCAGAGCAATAAAAAATACTTGTTAAGTGTTTTTTTCTGGTTGGGCAAAATGGAACTTTTGAGTGAAGACAGACTGGGGGCATCTCTAACAGTACTAGTGCACGTAGCCCTTCAGAGATCAGCTTTTGAGATCGTTGAGACACTTGACTTTGTTGACAGTTAAAATAATTACAGGGAATAATGTTGGAGCTTTAGTACAATTATTTTCTATTTGAGGCCTTGCAAATATAACGCTGTACACCTACATTATTGGAGGTGGAAAAAAGCAAAACTGCTTTCTAGAATTTTTTCAAATCACCAGGTTTCATTTCCTCAGTGAGTGAGTGCTGTTTTTTCCCAAGTGTATAATGGGAAACGGGATGTCGGAGACCAGCGCTGCTGCTGCTGTTTGCAACAGCATCCTTGGAAAACCTGCACAGCTGCACTACCAGCTGCTAAAAATTGGCAAGGTGGGGAGAGAGGATATTCCTTACCTTGACAGGGACACAAACACTGTCTAACAGTGCCACCCAGTGATGTCTGCCATAACAGCACGGCAGAGCGAGGCGCTCCATGTGTCCGTGGCGGGGGCTGCCGGGGGTCCCAGCCCCACTGACAGAGAGCACTCAGCCGCATGCAGGATCAGCTCTGCTCGTGCTTAAGCAACCTGCTGAGCTGCGTGTTTGGAATGAGGGACAAGATACATGTACTTCCAGCTTGAGAGGGGCGCCTTACTTAAGTGCAAATGTATGGGATGGAGTGCTGGGCCTCAGGAGAGATGATTTGTGGGGTGTACAAAATGCATTTAGTTTAGCATGCCTCGTTCATGCGGTGGTTCAACACGGTGGTGTTAAACTCACAGCGCGGTTCCGCTGCTGTAAGTGCGGCAGGAACTCAGTGTAGCTCTTTGGCCTGGTTCTAGTCCATGTGCATTACAAACACTGTTGGAGAGCAGCAAAATACAAAAAGTTGCAATTCAACTTTCGAGTGCGGAGTCCAGGGCTGGAATTAGGCAGAATTGTAATTTTCAGCTTCTGGAAGGCATGGAGAGAGGTGGAAAAGTGACTAAGCTCTGCACAGGCAGGCTTAGCATTTCAAGACTGTAACAGCAGCTAACATATTTTTAGGAAGATTATGCAGACAAATCAGACTTCTCACAATCAAGCCATTTGTATCCAAAACTGTAAGGGGAGATATTACATAAACCTTGCCCATGTATTTAAAAGAAAAAAAACCCCACTTAATAGTGTGGTAGGGGTCTGAAATGAAAAAGAATGGCTTTTATTATTATTCAGCACTTCTTTAATTTCAAGCCAGATGGAGTCAATAATAGCCACTTCAAGGCCACAGAAGATAAGCTGCTGCCTCTTACGGTTTACACTTTTTAATTGTAGCTGGCTTTGGAACATTTTGGAAAAAAATTGAAGCATTCTGACTACTGATGATGATATTGGTTATCAATTTTGTATTCTTTAAAATATGAGATTAATGGGTTACTGCTTCAAAATATAGAAGGCTTAAATGCGTTTTGAAATCCCAAGTAGGGGTCCAATGTTCATGCATCATGCTTCCTAGAAATAATTTGAGGAAAGGAGGGGTAAAGTAGGTATTTACCTTGTTCTTGGAGTCAATAGTGAAGCTGCCACCTCATTTTTTTAATGTGAAATATGCAGGATGGTAAAAATGTGAAAAATATTTCTCCAGCTCACAAAAATTATAGTCCTTTTTTGCTGGAATGGAAAAGATACACCTGACCTCTTGATAATGTATTTTTTCAGAATAGTCTTTTACAGGATCAAATAGAATTTACTTGGTCTTACTGTCTGAATGCTGGTGCTTAGCTTTCTTTTGGCATTTGTTCTAATATGTTCTATAACTAAAGTTAACCAAATTTTTCCCCCTTGGTTTCTTAATGTCACGTTTGCAGTAACATGCTGTGCATGTACCAGGACATGAATGTGTGGGTGTTTTGATCTGTGTTCGTTCTTTACTCAGATAATTGTTAGCACTATTTAAGTATTTGCTTTCCTAGCTTAGATTTGCTTGTTCCTGTTGAGTTTGAAAAAAGGAGACTGATGCCATCTGTTAGTTTCAGACTTCTGTATAGTTTGACCTTTGTAATCCTTGTCAGAGGTAGCACAGAGCTGCCCTTGCTGGAAAGTATTTCACGAGGGAGGTCCCTTCTCCTCCTTACCCGTTCAGAAACAAACCTGGATGATCTCATTATTTTGTGGGGTTTTGTTGTTATTGTATATTCCGTGAAGGCTTTTCCCACAGAAGAGACTTGGTCAGCGTATAGGCTTCAAAAGTATATCTGCTTGCTGCTGTATGCAGGCCATCATTTTGATCTGCCGTTTCTTTTAGTTCATAGAACTGTGCAAAATACGAGAATATACAGGAAACTTGTTCAGTTTGTTCTGCAGAAATATGGTTTGTTTTCCTTTCTTAAACCGGTAAACCATTATCCTTTTAACTCTTAACCCAAACTGTGGAAAATCTTTTATTATAAATCTATGTGTAGTCTTTCTAGTGAAAAGGGAAGGAGAAAAAGGAGCTAAAGGAAATAGGTGTATTGTAAACACAGAAATGCTCAATTTTGAGCAATTTCTGTTTTCTCTCTTGCCATCTTATTAGGGGATTCAGCTCAGTGTTATTGAAAGGTTCATCAAAATTTCAGTTCAGAAAATGAACTCTCAAACCAATGTGGTGCAGTTTCAAATATATGCCACTATTAAAAATTTAGTTAGAATTAATTCAAGTATTTATAGTGATGATACATTGCTAAGAAAAAGAAAACAATAGAGAAGTCTAGCAAAAGAAATTAGTCTTAAGATGCTTGCTTTTTCAAATAGGGTGTGTTTGGGAACTTGAAATGCTTATACATGGGGAAAAAACTATTGGTGTGAATAGTCTTTAAATACTTAATACTGATGTTCCCTAAACCCAAGGTGTTCAGTGTGCTTCAAACTGTTGAATGCATCTTACTGATAAAAAAGTACGATTGCTGCAAAACAAAGCAAAAAGCCCCAGTGCCCCCAACCCTAAACTAAGTACTCTCTGAGAAACATGGCAGTATGTTTTTCTATCCAATTCAAAGCTTTTTGTCTTCCCAAGATAAATAGTAGCACACTAGACTTTGGTTTTGTTCATTAAGATATTTAAGCTCGCATCTGTTGAAATGTTCTTTATTTTCATAGTTAAGTGTGACAAAATGTATCATGATGGAAGAAGTTCCAAAATGTTAGACTTAAATACAAGTTGGAAGCAGTCAGTTTTATAAACAAATACCTGTATGAAAATGCTGGTCTTAAGATTATTAACTCTCCCTGCATCTGTGTGTTAAATTGCAGAAAGAGCCCATATGATAAAATGAAATCTGGAATAATTGAATAATTGTCCTCTTACATCAGATGAGTTTTTTTAAACGGCAGTACCTAACACATAGCAGGATTTCATAATGGAAATAGTAGAAAGAGTATCTCTGAGGGTAATATATTATAAATAAAAAAAAAGAAAGACAATGGTTAGAAAAATTATTCTGGCTTTTTGAGCTAGAAAAGACTTTCTGGCTCAAAAAGCAAGTGTCTCACTCAACAAAATGGATTCCTTTATCGAAAGTGCTCTAAGGAAAGGCCACAGGGCACAATATTATTTAAACCACATTGTAAAACTATCTGTAATTTATTCAGACTTTTATACCTAATATAAGAATTCTTCTTTCAGTAAAACAGTATGTGAACAGTCTTCAGCCTTATATTTAGTAGAGAGGTCACGATACACTAGTACTTTCCTAAATATTAACTTCTGAATAAGAATAGTTTATATATATAAAAATACATAAAGTCATTGTATGTGTATCCACACTATGAAATTATTAAAATTGCATATGGGAAATACTTAGAAAATTAAATATAAAGATAGTGACTATTGAGTAAATCTGCTAGAGTGACAGCTGCCTAAGAGTTCCCTGTATTGGGCAGTATTGCTGCAGCCAAACCATATCTGTAAATGTTGATTTCCAAAGAAATTCGTGCCTCTAAAAATGGAGCCTCTGTCCTCTCCTTTCTGTTGTAGCAGTGCTGCCTGTAAATTTATTTTTAAAAAATTTAAATGGTTTGGGGTTGGAAGGGACCTTGAAGATGATCTGGTTCCAATTCCCTTGCTCTGGGCACCTTCAGCTAAACCAGGTCATTCAAAGCCCCATCCAGCCTGGCCTTGAACACCTCCAGGCATGGGACATCCACAACTTCTCTGAGCAACCTGTTCCAGTACCTCACCAGCCTTATGGCTGTTAGGGCTCTTCCCTGTGTTTCTGCATATGTAAATCCTTGGTTGATGAACAAGCACGTGCTCGTCCTCTGGGAAGCTGCTCATGTGAACTCTGGGGCTTGTTTGCAAAATCAGAGCACTGTATGCATGACACCACTGATGAAATTAGCAGAGTGGTTAATGGCAGCTGATGGGGAGTCTGGAGGGATTATCTTAAAATTGCAAAAAAGAGGAACTACAGGACTGGGAAGGACCTCTCCTGGAGCACTGAATCCACTCATCTGTCACTTCTAGCATTCTTGCAGCCCTCTCCAGAAGTGGTTCAAGCTCCACTTTAACACTGTTGAGATTTAATTCTCAGTCTACCTAGATTCAGAGACTGAGACCTCTTTAGTGCTCATGTCTGGCAGACTTCTTATTGATGACCCAATTAGTATCTATTTGTTCTCTGGGTCAGCACTGTCCACCCAGATTTCCTGTATTTCTCTCCAGCCCTTATTTCCCCTTTTGTTGCCTGCTTTAGGGACAACAGAGCCATCTTCTCCCTCTCTTCCCCCCACCTTCATTTTTGCCTAGCAGAAGGAGGCAAACTCTTCTAGCTTTTCATAAAACAGACCCAGGGTTGCTGTTATCATCATCACAGCCCTGCTCTGCACCTCTTAGGGTATGAGTTTGTTTCTTGATTGCAGGTCACCAAGGCTGTGTATGGTGTTCCCACTTACTGCTCACCACAGCCTTCCCAATTACAATATCTCAAATTTGCTTCATGAAGCTTGGACTTGATGATCTCAGAGGTCTGTCTGACGTTAATGATTCTATTATGTTCCAGGATTGTACACATTAAATGATTTGTGCTGTTTACTACCTTTCTTTCCTCTCTTAGATGTATTTAGGAACTGAAAGGCTGAATGGATGTAGCTAACTAAAGCGAGGAATAACCTGATGCTGGGGGTCTAGAACCAAGGAATGTTTTGAATTAGAAAGTTTGAGTAATATAAATATAAAACTTTAACTAATGAAATTAAAAATTCTAGTGAAGTTTGTCAAGAAAAAAGCAGAAGACCCTCAAACCTCTCCTGATAAATTGGTATCAGTGACAAGAATAATTTAAAAAGTTACTGCTTGATATTTTTAGATTGAACTGTGCAAAACAGCTGAAATCCTGCCCTGTCAGGAGAATGCTTTGAGTGATGCAATCAGCATTTCCTTTTTTAGCCTCAATATTTCTCTAATATATCATTGATATTCATTTCAGGAAATCTTCTACAGAGACAGCATGAAAAAATCGACTGCGGTGGAAACACAGCTTAAAAAGGAGTCGTAAATGTGATACATCAAGTCTCTAAGTGCAGTAACCAGCTTGAGGGGAATGATCAACTGATTTTTACTGGGATAGAGTTAATTTTATTCAGAGTAACTGGTATGAGGCTGTTTTTGGGATTTGTGCTGGAAACAGTGTTGATAACACAGGGACGTTTTTGTTATTGCTGAGCAGCACTTGCACAGAGTCTCAAGGCCTTTTCTGTGCCTCATCCCACCAGCGAGGAGGCTGGGGGTGCACAAATAGCTGAGAGGGGGACACAGCTGGGACAGCTGAGCCCAAGTGACCACAACTGACCCAAGCGATATCCCGCACCAAATGGCATCTTGTTTGGTATATGCAGTGGGGGGAAGAAGGAGGAAGGGGGAGGGAGATGTTTGTAGTGATGGTGTTTGCATTCCCAAGTCAGCATTACGTGTGATGGAGCTGTGCTTTCCTGGGAAAGGCTGAACAACTGCCTGCCTATGGGAAGTGGTGAATGAATTCCTTGTTTTGCTTTGCTTGTGCGCATGGCTTTTGCTTTAGCAAAACTATTTTTGTCTGAATCTGAGTTTTCTCACTTTTCTGGTTCTCTGCCCCATCCTGACATGGGGGAACTGAGTAAGCCCCGACCGTGTGGTGCTTAGTTGACAGCTGGGGTTAGACCATGACAGTCTTCGCTCAGGACTGAGCTGAACACCTAATACCAACTGGGCTGAATTTTCAGTTGGTATTTGTGGCAGAAAGTGCAATTTTAGAAATACTAAAGCATTTCTGGATCAATTTTGATTTTATCCAGTAGTTTACTTTTTATAGAGAGATATTTTAAAAGTTAGGGAGAATTTAATGTTGGCATTTAGAAATTAAATGTTTTGACATAAAATTTCCATTGGTTCAACTTTTCTTAGTTGAAACAAAAGAGTGTTTAACCCAAATCAGGCTCCCTAAAGTCCTATTTGCCCTGTTTCCTGTGTAACACACTCACAGGAGGTAAGCTTCAGTGGAGTGCTGGTGAGCCACAGCTTGATGGCTGCCACAATGCTCGCACAACCAGTTCTGAAAATTTTTACTGCTGCAAAAATGAGAAGGAGAAAGCAAGAAGACTGATGTTTGATGTTTAATTTAAAAAATAAATTGTTTGCAATCTACAGAAGTAATCTGTTTCTAGTATAATTACTCTTCAGTAATTATGTCTCAATCCATCACCAGCTTCTGGTTGTTGGGGAGAGGACAGAGTTTGCCATTTTTTCAGCTCATAGCCCTCTCCTGCTCTCTCCACCAACATCCTCCAAGCTGGCTCCTCATCCTTGAGGCTCTTTCGTGCCCCTGCGTCCTGCACCCTGGCAGTTGTGCTGTTTCCATGGATCGCTCTCCAGCTGGCTGAGGAGCACTGAGCAGCAGGCAGGGGCAGCTGGCAGACGGCATCCTGGGGAGCTCAGCTCCACCAGCACTACTCTCCCTGGCAGCCAGCCACAGTGAGCTGCTGTGCAGCAGCCTGGTGAGCTTTTGGACTTGGCACAGCTCAGCTGCAGGCTCAGGTAGCAGAGGAAACAGAGCAGAGCTTTCTGACCAAGCTCAGGTTACTGCTCGTAAGAGTTGAGCAGGAACCTTTGCTTCGTACACCTGAGTCAGCATCTTGGGAGGACTTCTTTCCAGTTTTGTATCTTTTCCTTGTTCTTTCCCAGCTCTGTCAGAAAAGTTCAGTAAATGAGGGAGGCAGCTGAAGTAAGGCTGTAGAGAAGACGGTCTGGGAGCCCCAAAGAGGAAGGGTGGTATTCTAACATGAGCTGGTTCTTGCAGAAGCAGCATAGGAGATGTAGACTGGATGACAAGAAGGTAGCCTGCTATCATTGTAGTAATGCAAGGGACCCATCAGGGTCATCTTATTCCTCATTCACTCTTAATTAAATATTACTTGCTTGAATATGTATGTAATAAAAGGTGAAAGATGTTACAAGCTGACTAAATTTTTTTCTCCGTGTAATGTTTTCTGTAGCCCTTTCTACAAGAGTCTTTGTTATAAGTTCTGTTTCTTACAGTGGTAGATAGACTTTTTCTTGAATAGGGCTTTGCATAGCCTGCTGTGATTGTGGCATTCTAAAAAAGCTGATGTGATTTTAGTATCTTTTTTCAGTTCAAATAGAAGATATACAGGTATTTTATGAGTGCAAGTTGTGTTGCCCTTATGATGTTGCAGATTTATTATTGTGTTGGAGTGAGTGGGGACAACCTACCGAAGTTACTTATTTACAGTCATACCAGGAAAGACGATGGCTCTTTGCTTCAACAGTATCAGTCCTTGTTTTTATTCTTTAATTAACTCCGAATTTGACTAGATCTGCAAATAGCAGATGGTGAAGTGTTGCCAAATTGCTGCTCATCATCTGCTTCTCACATACATAATTTGTAAGAATGTAAGTATAAAGAAAATATATGAAAAGTCCTCAGTACAGTGTTCCCCAATAGCAGGAAGTTGCATTTGTTTTTCTTCTGACATTTAAGTTTAACAGTGAGCAAGAGATTAAATAAAGCATTTGCACAAAAGAAGACTTTCATAATTGATTTTTGAGAAACAAGCAAATGGGGCAGCTACTCCAAAACTTTGCATTGTACTAAACCAAATGATTAAATGATTTTTAACTTTGTGATGTTCAAATGAAATGGAGAGTTGCCTACACATGAAGTACTTTTGTTTTGTTTCAGGTGCTAATAAATGATGCCTTTTGTTACTTGCACTGGTGCTTCTAACTCTGACTGGGCTGTAGTAATTGAACACAAAAAGGGGAAGAAGGGCTCATTAAATGCAAGAATTCTTACAGGAGGCTAGGTTGACTCTAATCTTACCTAGTGGAAATACATAAAATTTCTCCTGTCAGCTCTGAGGAAAGCTGGAAGTGTAGACTGTTGTCTTGAGCATCTAGAAAAACTCTCCCTTGTTGCTGAATATCTGTTATTACCTTTAAAAGAAAAAATATCAACACAGATTTGAAAGTAAAGCTGAAATACTGAGAAAACTTGCTACTTGGCTAGTCATGCATCTCCTAATTTAAAAATATTTCATATGCAAGGCTAGTTTTGTTTTGTTTTCAGGGCATTAGCCTGTAAATGGTACAATCCTCAACTTGAACATTACACTTGCTGTAATTCAAATGTGGGGTTGCATCAGCAGGTCTGTTTAAAGCAGTGATTTGAAGGTTAACAGTGTTGGCTTGACTGTAGTGCTTCTACAGTTCTTCACCATCCTCTTTCTGAGGGCTCATTTAGAGTCCCCCAGCTGGGAGGTGTGTATGTGAAAATCCGTGAGGTGGGGCAGAAGGCTGCTTCTGTCCTCTTAGAATTTGTTTTGTTGTAGGAGCTTTTTATACCAGAAGAATAAATCAGCTCAGATTTTTATCCTAGGAGCAGAGCCTTACAGCACTCAGAATTTAGCAAATGCACGATTGAACAAAATATATCTGTAGAAAAAGCAACAGACTTTAGGGAAAGACTTGAGCAAAGGAATAAGGAGAAAAAGAGTAGGGTTTTTTATCCATTATCTATACTTTTTGACAATATTTTATTCATGTTTTTTATGGCTTTTTAACTTTTCAATTCTGTCTAATTAAGTTTGCATTTAAAGTGTACCTATTACCTCTAAATGATATTTATCATACTGTCAGGGTTTTATACTTACTTTTGCTGTCTAGTAGAAGTGGAAAACTACATCTTGAGTATATGGGTTGAAAATGAGGACGTTAATTTTGCCTTCCTTGCAGATCAGTCTGTCATGTCACTTGAAAAAATCTGTTTTCAAAGGAGTAGTCACTCTGAGCAGTGTTCTAAAGCCTTGGGAGAGGAGAAGGAATTCCTGAAAGGGAAAAAGTAAAATATATTTTGCTGAGTGTGGTTCAGGAGGTTGGGTAACTTGAATCAGATTAAACCTCAGAGCTCAGATGGTGTCAGTTGTGCTGGTGGGAGGCTGGTAGAAGTTGACACTTTCTTCTGCTTGTAGGCATTATGCATGTGGGTAGTGTGGTTGCCATCTTCAAAAGAAATTCACAGAAAAATCCATAGATAGGAGGAAAAAAGGCTTCTCATTTATCCTTATTGTCATGTAAGTATTCAAACCAAATGGATGGACAGCCCAGCTTTTACATTTAGAGGTTTATGTGTACTCCTGCAACATTGTATATAGCCAGAGGATGGACTGTGGTTGGTGGGGTTTTGTTCTTCTTTGGTTTGCTCTGCTGACTCAGATCTTTTAACTGACGTGGCTGGAAAATGTGTGATGGTAGCTCCTTAGCTGAGAGGAGAGGCTATTTTATGGGGGACGTGTAGGGACCTGGGTCTGGATTCATTTTACCTTTTGTCTCCACCTTAGTTAAATGCCTTCATCTCCTTTTCTAGGCTGTGGAGAGCGACACACTCGTGGGGAGCAAATTTAACCTATTTAAGATTCATACCATAGAAAGAGCTCAATTGTGCTGTCAAAATTCTGGTAGAGGGAGTCTAAAGATACTGGGTTAGTCATGCACATTTGTTGGCAGTTGTATGTTAGGAATGAGATTTGCCTGGATGGTCTTGCAGTTGAAGTCTCTGCTCTGGAACATGTTTCACTTTAGGACAGTGTCTCAGCATTTATTACGTCAATGGAAAATTCAAAGAGACTTGAAAAGATCTTTAACGTAGTTCTGTCTGTCATGGTCACCCAGATGGTTTTGTGATCTGGGTTATGGTTTTCTTGGGTTCTCACACAAAACGCAGAGTAGGCAAAGAAAGAGTGTATGGCAAAGTGGTGAAATTTGCTTGCTCTCATGGAGCAGCTTCATCTCAGAATCAGAAACGTTTAGAGCATATGACAGCCAGTCCCTCTGACTGAACAAACTTCTAGGTTCATCTAACAAAGCATAAAGAAACAGGTTGGTCTAACTTTGATGTTCGGTATATTACGTCATCTCTGAAAGTCTAAATATGACCTAACTATAATTTTATAACTGGGTCAGGCAGAGCTAGAGGAGTTCTTTTTTCATCCTAGTTTTAGTACACTGAATGTAAAGAGGTCTTCAGTTAAATAAGGGAGGTCCAACATTTTGAGAAAAAACCCAAGTGCACCCTCCTCTTTTCTAAGTAAAAGAACTCAGACCAAACCCTTACTTCCTCCACATTTTACTTGGAACTGAACATATCTGGTATGTTCATCTGAGTTTCAGCTGCTTTATCCTGAGTGCTGTGAAAAGATGGTTATGCTGCTTATGCTAATCTATAGATTAGATGCATAATGTCCTATATTTTGTTTCCAAAATATAGGAGACAGAAAATAGACAGCTTTTGCTGCTGTTAGACGTAAACCCAAACTGGAAACCTGCATTTACAAGAAAGTCATGGGGACAGCAACAAGCTAAACAGATTTACAGTGATGAAAGCATGTTGAAACCAGTGTACAACTGTGATTTTTAAAACCTGACATTTAATTTCTGCTTTGTAAATCCCTGTCCTTAATGGGGGATAACAAGAGATTGAAGAGATAGGAAGACATCTTGCTTGTAGATTCAGGCGTAGTTGGGGTTTGGGCTAAAACCTCATTTTCTTTTAGCTTGCCTTTCATCCCAGTCCCAAAAAATCTGACAAGGAAAAAGAAAAGTGTCGAGAAAATATGACTGGAATGAACACTACGTTAGATGAAATATTTTTGTTTGTGTCCTTGTGATTTGTTACATGATCTAAACCTAATTTTAAATGCTAATGTTTGGCAAGAGTTGCTGATGGAAGTGGGTTGTCCTAATCCCTTGTATGTGAGAATGTTCTAGAAGTACATGGGAGGGGAAGAGAACCCCTGGCAAAATCAAACCCTCGTGTCAGGGTACAGGAGGTAGCAAGCAGCTCTGTCTGAACAGCAGAATCACATAAAGACTTGAAGATTATCAACTTTGTTTTCTGTTTATGCCTTGGCTTAAAACCAATGACTCTGACTCCAGTGTAGTCTTACAGTGGCAGGAGAGGATGGGTAGTAGTAGGTTATTGCTTTTCCTGTTACCTTTTGTTTGCCATTGTGCGTTTGTAACCCTGCTGGGTTGCACACGGTGGCTTTATTTTGGCAACTGCTTTGTTTGCTGTAAAGCAGATAAAAAGCTGTGTAATCTATGCGGTTGGCACTTGCAGGAGATTTTTAAAGTAGATGTGAAGCAGCTGCCAGAGGCCCCCCAGACAGCTTGTTCTCCCCTTCCCTGGCTGCAGCATTGAGAGGGGCAGGTGAGTGCACCATTCCTCATTCCTCTCGGTATTGATTTCTGATGGTGGCCAAGTGAAGGGCACGTGCAGGGATTTATTTTATTGATTGTTAACGAGGGACAGTAATGCCAGTGCTCAAAGGAATGAAGTTTCCCATGGCTTCTTGCAGCTATCTATTCCATTTAAAGAGAAATTTATGGTATATGGGTAGCAATATTAAATATGATTAGGAAGGCCAGTGATGGTAGTCATTGAAGAACAAGGATTTTGGAGGGAGTGACTGTGTAAAAGCTAAATATTCAAGTGGTAAAGCTTTACCATCTTCTATGCAGTTTGCATCATCCAGTTTTGTGAATACAAGTCCACAGTGTTGAAGAGAGGTTTTGGAAGACCACATCTTATTCTCTTAATAATTCTTGGACCGTGGGGAATACAGGTCTGTGAAATGGCCCAATACATATTTTGGTTCTCGCTGTAACTGACGGAGAATGAGAAATACTGACTGGCCTTATTCTGGAGGTAGCAGTATCACACCTGAAACCTGTCATTACCTAATTTTAATTTCTAAGAACATGCTAGTTGGTTTCTTATTTCAGAAATAATACTCCCCTCACTTCATTGTTCTATAGGTATATTTAAATCAAAGTGTCTCTCTCTTTGAATTGATTCTTCCCTCAGTCATGCTGGGTGTTCCCTGTGTAGTTTGGCTGCTGATACTAATCTAGAGCTTTTGGTCTCCTTGGAATGAGAGCATGGTGAAGGGAGGTTGTAGAGTCTCCATCCTTGGAGATGCTCAACACCCAACTGTCCACACAGCCCTCGGCTTCAGAACTTTTCCCACCTGTGAGAATCTGACAAAATAAATGAGAAATAATGCAAGATTCATGAAAATGTTAGAGACTAAGGTTCAAAATTACAGTAGTACAGGTTTCTGCTTTAGGTTAAGTTGTTCAGTCGCATTTATCAGTTCATGCTGTTGTGCAGGCTTTTCTGCAGTCCCTTTATTTGGAGTGAGAGGAGACTGGAGTACAGGCTGCCGCCTCTTCTGGTTTTCTTTCCTCCTGCTTGCCCTCCTTGTGTCTTCCACTGCAGTCTCCCTTAGCTGATGTTCCCCTTGCTACTGGACTGAAGTGACAGATTGGTGTCGCTAGGGCTGTCTCAATCCACGTGCAAGCAAACAGGCATCCCTGGGTGACTGTCAGAAGCCTTCTACTTGGAGTGAGCAGGGAGAGATGTGTGCAGACACTGCACCTCTGGCAAGCCAAGGTCTGGATACCCCGTGCTGCTTGTGTCCTTCGTACTGTGTGCTTGCAATTCTCAGATTTCTTCCCCCTTCCTCCCAGTACTGAAGTGCTGAAAGTATTCTGCCTATGAGGATGCACTGCCAGTGAAAGACTGTAGAAGTGTGATGAGTGAAGACATTTTTAATGATATCATGATACGCACGTTTCAATGGGTTGAAAAGTCATTAAAATAACTATTTTGGCAACCAAATGTTTTATGCAGGCCTCTGAAGTGTGCTTCTGCGTATGAGTCCGACATGCAATTAGTCAAATGAAAAAAGGGCACACAGAGGTGTAGGACCACTCTTGTCTTTTGCACTTAAGGAGGGGAAAAAAGGGAAAGAAGAGTTACCTGTGTGAAGAAGTTAGACCGAAACCAATGTACAGCTCAGAGTTAGAAAACGAAAAAGTCTTCATCAAGACCAGTTTTGAATTTCTGATTGAGGTCTTGCACTGTCTCTCTTGCATTCTGCTACAAGCAGTAACGTCTGTTAAAATCTGAAAAGGCAGATGAAACTGAAAAACCGCTAAGAAAATCACAGAAGGAAGAGATTTTTTTAAGGAAATATTAAATTAACTAACTTGTAACTCACACTGGTTGCTCATATTTGCCTGTACCTTCTATCCCACGTTACCGTTATCTTCCTCTTTCAGTATTTCAGGAAATCTCTGCTAATGAATGATGGTATATGGCTACAATTCAGCGAGATAGTATTATGAAACATGATTCATTTCATGTTTCAGTCTTTAAACCAGTTTCTAGTTATGAGACATGATAAGCAGTAGTGAGTTGGACTCCAGCCCTCCAGTGTTGGCCTCTCATATTTTTCTTCTGAAATGCTTGTGTAATGTGAAGAGACAGCAAGGACAGTTGGGATACTTCATTGTATGGGAGAATAATCACTCCCTTGATTTCCCCCTCACACCCCCCGACTTACGCAGATACTTGACAAGGTGTTTACTTATGTGCTCAAAATTTTCCTTTTCTCAGTTCATCTCAGACCTGTTTTCCTCCTGACTTAGTTGGTATAGCATGTAATATGCACCTTTTGCTGTTGTGCTTCAGGCAAACCTCTTCCTGCTCTGCGGATTGTCACTTCCCGTATTGTTTTTATAATTAGACCCAGTTTTTAGTTTCTACCTGCTCTTTACTATGTTAAAAAATATCAGTTGCTGAAGCCGATGGGCACAGAGGTAAATCCCATTATTATCTTTTACTGTAACTAGGGTATTGCATGAAACCAAGATACGCTGACTGGAAATTTTATTCCTGATTTCTGTACCTGTTAATTTCATTTCCATCTATTAGGTCTTAGGCATTAATCTAAGCTTTGGCCATGCACTTCAAGTTTATGAGAAGTTTGTCCTTTTTTAGTCTTCAGTAACTGCATTTCAGGCCTCATACTGTCTCCTTACTAGGCATAAGCTGCTAAGTTAGATTCCTTTGCAAGTGTAAGCACTCAACTGTTTGACTGCTTTTCCTCTCTCCTCTTACCTACTATGTTGCTTAAATGTGTGAAGTCTCACCAGGTCTTCATTCTGTGTTTTGTTAACTCTTGTTAGCTCTTCAGAATAAAATTCTGTGCTTCAGCAGTCATCAGGGCAGGAGGCCCACCAGATAGTTAGTTCATCTTGCAGTGAGGCTGCTGTAGCAGGTTGACCTGAAATTTTATAAAATGGGATGTTAGCAAAAGCCAAAATGTGTATTGTAAACATGGAAGAAGCTTTTTTTGTACTGAAATGACATTTAAACTAGCTTACTCTAGTTTCCTAAGTAGCGTGGTGCAGTACTTACCCTGAAGTTGGAGTTCCTTATTTTACATTCCCTTTGAGCCAAGTCCCTGATAATAGATCCAACTGTCATTCTTAATGGACTCAAGAGCAATAAAATAAGGACAAAGTGTGATGTGTTATAACAGTGTTAAACTGGAATCAGATCTGTTACTGCAAGAGTCATAATGGCACATAGTTCATTCCTGCACGCAGGCTGCATCATCTCGGGATAACGATCTCTGCAATGAGACAAAGTGTTTCTGAGAGAGACTGCCAAAAATGAAGAGTATGAGTAAGACAGTGGGGTGTTTTTCCCCTGCAGAAAAGCACTGTGTTCTGTAGCCCTAAATGTCAAATTAAACAGTAACTTTCAAGTATAAATAAATTTTGAAATAGGCAGTATCAACTGTGGAAAGCTGGAAACGTTGTAATAACATACTGGAAAAAATGAGACTACTACTCCCTGTTGTGTTGGCTGTATAAATGATTTGGAAGAGCAGGTGAACAGTGAGGTAATGAAGTACTAATTTATTCAGGGTAGTTAAAGGCCAGCTCTAAAGAATTGCACAACACTCTTACAATCCTGCTTAACTAAGCCACAGAATTGTAAATGAAGTTTGATGTAGATAAATGTGAGTGTGCCCATGGGAATGGAAAACACGAGAAAATTACAGTTCTACCATGCTAGGTTCTGACCTGGCTCTTGTCCCTTACTTGTGTTCTCAGGATCATCTTCCCATGGGTCACTCTGGGAAGGCAGGAGCCTGATGCTCGGTAGGCCTAAGTAGTGCACAGCAAATGGAGTGGCAGGTGTCACTAGGGGAAAGACAAAGGACAAGTCACAAGACATCGCTGTACAGTGTGTGCCTACGTCTCACGTGTTTGGAGCAGCTCTGGATTACCAAACAGCGTAGTTAAACTGTAAGGCTGTTCTGAATGCTGTGGTAAACCATGAGGAAAGTTTGCAAGAATTCAAAAAGTGAATCTGGGAGAAATCCATTGATAGCAAGTGCAAAAAATATATTTGGCTTAGAAAGTTCCTCAACTCCAAGTTTTTCTATTCCTCTGTTTTTAGAAGTAGGAGTTAATCCTAATCTACCAAAAAGCTTGGCTGTATTATGATGATGATTCTTGTTTATATAAATGTAGTGAGATATTAGATGTTTGTTTTGAAATGTTAGAACACAAAAAATACCCCCTCTCAAAAAAAACCAAACCCCCGAACAGACCTCGTCCAAACCCCAGCTATTCTCATACCATGAGAGCTATAAAGTATTGCAGGCTGACATGCAATATTACCAATACTTGTTCCTAAGAAGAAGAAGAATATTCTAATTGAAATCCTTATATTAAGGGAGAAGAAATCATCAAGAATTTTCTTGGTGGAGCCTGTGAAGGTGAATGTTGCCTGGCTCTGTGGCAAACCTTGAAGAGCTGAGCTAATGCAATCTACCAGATGCTGGAGTTATTTTGAATTCTGTAAATGAGTAAGCCTTTCCTTGGGCCTAAGCCTTCATGAAAAGGAATTAAGGGAAGGAAAAAACATCAATAGTAAAAAGGCAAAGGCAAGTAATACAGCCTCCTCTTTGAATGATAGCTTTGTCCGTGCATCATGGATAAACTTATCTTTGTAGAGCTCCTCAGTATTTGTTTGGAATTAGTGTGTTGTTTGTTACTGCTGCAGGAGAGGTTATTTGTTATTTCTGGATGTGGTTTCATTTTGCCCTTTTCTATTTTTAATTAATCGTACCAGCCTGTTACTCAGAGAAAAATGCATGTCCCTGTTCTCTCCTTGCCTCATAGATGTGTTTATTCTGTGCTTGTGTTTTGCTAGTAGGGTTTTTCAGATATGTGCTTCTGAACGCTGAAAGGTAAGTCCAAGATTGTCTTTCAAATGCTGCATTTGAAATGTCGTTTCTCAGGTAAGCAGCTTGAGTTAAATGATGGGAAGGGCAGACTTCATAGTGATGGAAAAAGAAAACGGAATGCAGCGTGATTGCAGCTTCATTTTGAATTCCAGAGGAGAGAGTTTTAAGCTGTTTCCATTACCATATGTATATATGAGTATAGATTTTGCTTTTTGGTAGTCATTATTTTCCCTGTGGCAAAATTTTTGCAATAAATACATCTTCAGTGTGCTTCTGTGTTGTATTTTGCTGGAAAATGTAAGAAGTTTGTTCAGCTAAGTGAATTGTTAAGTGTTTCATTCAACGCAGCTCTTCCCACACTGTATGAAAAGTGATGCTTTATTCCTTACTTATAGACCTGGTTCCTTGCGCAGAGAAGCAGCCCTTCTGTGCTAAAATGTCTGTCAGTTACATCTAACTTATTTTGAAGTTGCTGGATTTGAGCATTGCTGGAGCTGTGATTTCACGATGCTCATCTTATTATTGAGTCTGAAATTCCAAAGAGAAGAACAAATTTGGAAGCAGTCCATCATTCATCCCAAAAATTTCAGGGTGAAGTTTGAGGTAAGAGGGACTGCTGTGGAAACTAGATCAGTTCTTTTTTTCAGGATCTCTGCCAAGGTCCTTCATTTGTAGTGGAAGGCATATTATGTTTTATCTATGTTGTCTCAGTATAAAAAAAATTGCAGTCACTCATATGGAAAAGATGGATATGCAATATTTTCTTTCCATTCTCTCGGACTTTGTGAACCTCAGAAAACCCATTCATCATCCCCTGTGTTGCATTTGCTGTGAGGAACATAATTTTCTTCTTGCTTGCTGGATTAGCCCAAACAATTTTTACTTTTTTTCTTTTTCTCTCTTGAAAACATAGCTTCATACATTGCTTCTAGCCAGGAAACATTCTGGGATTCCATTTGGAAGGTTTTAAGCTTGGGGTGGATGGGGAATAGACAAACAAGTTAACTTGCTTGACATCTGCTGCTGAAGTTGCTGTACATAAATGTGTTAAGATTATTTTGGCTGCCTGCAGAAGAGGGAAATACTAAGATCATAAATTCAGTAGTGTTTTGTTTGTCCTGTCAGCCAGGAGTTGCTGATTCAACTGATGGTTGCTGGTTAAGAGTTTGTGATCTTGGATTAATGGATTTCCTGCATATCTGCCCCTGACTATAAGCAGGGTAGATTCTGATAGTGATATCTCCAATATACGAAGTATGAACGTAGGACTAAAGTAATTTAGAAATCTTTTTTTTGTAAGACTGAGATTCTAATAAGTAGGTGGGGGTTTTTCCCCCCAAAAGGAGTTAAATCAGAAGCAATTAAGTTTGATTGTAAAGCTTTAAATGTAGAATTTATTCTTCCAAGTTTGCCATTAAATATTCATTTTAATATTTAAATATCTTTAAATTATTAGGGCAGGAACACGAGTTTTAAGATCTTCAGATAATGAAAAAAGACTGGCTATCCATGCACTGGTTTCTTTAATGTGTCCCACAGAACACAACCATTAAACCGGTTTGTGTTTGAATTCAGCGGCCTTAAAAGTGTGGTAACTGCCTTCGAGCAGCTGAGTCTCTTGGTTTTCAGATTTTCTCCACAGGCTTTCAATAAGATTAGATCTGTACCAGATAACATAAGGGCAGGGGTCTTGAGATGATGCAGGTTTTGCCAAAGCACATGTCTGGTGGTACCTCGGGTAGAAAATAGTAAGAATGCAAGAGCCAAAAATCAATATTACTAAAAATAATGTGTTTATTTAACTTGTAAGGTTTAATTAAGGACATGCTATACTGAACTAGCATGAGGAAGGTTGGAAACTGTAACGTTATTTGCATCTAGGGGAGCAGGGCGATAGATCTTTTAGACCCACATTCCTCCTTTATGGATGATGTTGCAATTAACCCAGCAATCTTTGAGGTTATTGTTAGTCTAATCTTTAAACCAAGAAAAATGTGAAAGTTATTCTGTGACAACGTGATTGACAGTGATAAAACTTGAGAAACTGGAGTTTGAACTTTCTAACTTGCTTGCATCTGGATAAGACATGGATTCTTTGGTGCTTGGGGAAATTCCCATCGGCAGTCTTGGACTTTGTTAATAGACATTCAAGAAATTAAGCACAAAGGATTTTGTTTCTTGTGTGCTAAATCCTACTTAGTAAACATTAGTATCTTTATGTTCTTAATGCTAAGATAATGTTAATCTTAGAAAAGCCTTTGTGTCATATGAATATAATATGTAATACATTTGTACTTGCTTTTCACTTACATGCAGGATTTTCTACTCTTTATCAAGTTCCAGAGCAATTTGAGACTGCTTGATTCTGCAGAAAATGATTCAATTGAAGTGCACTTAATTTAATCTCCTGTGTTTCACTAAGTATTTGATAAAAGATAATTGAAAATGCTTCAACTTGTGCTCAGAAAGTTGTAGTTAAATCAGACTTTGGTTTGCTCTTTTTTTCCTGCACCCTCTTAAAGGTCAGTGGATCTTATTTGTAATGTGAATTATGCTGGAAAGTAAGCCATTTGTGGACTCAATTCATAGCTGATGGAGCACTCAGTTAAATGTGCATCTAAAATGTAGTTGTTGCATTAATCTCTGTCTTACAGTGGAAACACTGAATTGGTAATACAAGGAAGGTATTGCTGGCTGCCAGGTGGCTAATATTTGATTCAATATCTGATGAATTCTAGATTTTTGTAACACGTGTCTTTTAATTCATTTGTAAAAGTAACTCAGAAAGGTTGGGAGGAACACGTGAAAAGTTGGGATTGGTTTTGCTGCAAATTCAACAGACAGTAATTTGGTGGAAGGCAAAGTGGTGCTAGTTCTGACTTAACAGTTATCGTCCCAGTCATTACCATCATCTTGGCAGTAAGAAGAGTGAAAAAGTAATTCTCATCTTACTTGCATGTCCACAGGTTTTTTTGATTGTTTTGTTTTGCTTTGTTTTTCCTCAGTGCTTATTTTACTGTCTAATTCAGCATAGGGTCTTCTGTATTTTTTGCCCAGAAGATAACACTAGAAATACTAACCTTCGGCAGAGCAAATTTCTTCCCTGTTGTTCACCACCATTTTTGTTAGGAAGTAAAGTTGTCTCACTCTTGTCTAACAAAGTGGTGATAATTTTATTAAAGACTGTTCTTTAAAGCTGTTCAGGAAAACAAAATGTCTCTCAAAAAAAGAAAGATATGGTTTGAGCAGAACAGTCAAAGATTAACGAAGTTTGAGGGAGCTAGATAGGGGAAAGAAAAAACTTTTAAGCAAATAATGACTGTAATTAAATCTACTATTTTGTAGTTTAAATGAAATCTAGTTTTTTTGCCAATTGAGGTGAAACATATTCTTCTCCAAATAGGAAAAAAACCCCAAAACAACAACAGCAAAACCACCCCACCAACAACTTTCTTTTCACAGACTCCAACAGATTAGCTGGCCACCAGTGGGGTGGTAGGTGGAGTACATAGAACTAGTTACACTTGGAGTGCTAGCTGGATTTTGGAAAGTAATAGCTACACACACCTCCACACACCCAGGCCACAGCAGTTTATTTCTTTGTAATAAAAAGATGTAAATTAGACTTCAGCGTTCAGAAGATACACAGTGACATGTTTTCAAAACCAAATTAGATGAAAATCACTTAGGTCTTTGCAGCTCCCTTTGAGACTTTCTGTGTTAGGTGACAGGAATCAGTCCTGTTGAATAAGTCTGATGCAATACAGTATAAGTATTGTGAAAAATACAGCTTTCTTTTTTAGTAATTTTGATGTTTTAGTGTATGGGGAATGGAGGAAGCAGAATAAGAGAGGCAGATTCTGCAGTCTTTTTAGATGCATATTACTAGAAAAGTGTGAAGTGAATGGCAAAAGATAGGCTTTGCTCTGTATTAGAACTGGAACCTGATTAATTGACTGGGGGCATTTTGGTCTCAAATAGTCTTTTTTGTTGGGTTTTTTTTTTTTTTTGTTCTGACAGTTACTGCATAGTCTACAAGGAGCTGGTTTTAACAAGTACAGATATATGGTTTTGTGTATCTGGTCACAACAGGCTTTACGGAAAAAAAACTTATTTTCAGTGCAGAGGTGATTGTTGATCTCTGTTGACTAATCATAAATTTATTTCTCCTTAAGCTATTTTCTTTTTATACTGGAGTATTTTATCTTTTTCATGATGTTCAGACAATATATTAACAATGCAGCTCTTCAACTTCATTTACAAGGAAGCAGTGTAGGCTATTATGGAAAGCTGCTGTTAAGTCAGGAAAAGCAGACATTTCACTTTGCTTAATATCTGTTTTGTCACAAATATTAAAAAAGCTATAAAAAAAGTGTGGAAGCAAGTTTAAATATTGTTTCAGCTCTCCAGTGGTGTTCCTGAGGAACACTTACCAGAATGGGAGGGCTGGGAACTGCTACCATCTCACTAATTTGTTCTGTGCTGGAAAACTTATTAAAAAACTAGATTATTAAGTTGGAAACAAAGGCATTCTGTACATTTTTGATTGTGTTTTGAAGACCTTCATAACAGGGCAAACGTTTTATACCTGATAAACAATTAGTCCTTAGGGTAAGGAGGAGACAAGCATCTGTCCCTCAGTGGCCCCTTGCCTGCAATGTCTGCCTGGGTTTAATTTGTTTGTATGTGCTTTTTTGTGGAACAGGGAGGGCTTTTGCAAGACTCATCTCCCTCAAGTTCTCTGGTGATAAAAGATAGTACTTCAGTACTTCAAGCTTGGAGCTGCCCACTGGCTGCCCATAAAGCATGAGAGACTCCTGCGTTCTCCTCTCAGAGCAATATTGTTTCAGGAGATAATGGCTTTGCTGAAGATAACTCTGTGAACAGAAGCAAGGTTGCTCTAGTGATCTGGCTCCAAATGAATGAATGTAGCCTGTACTGAGGAGTTTCTTCTGGCATACACTTTGGGTATAGTGCACTATTTTGGAAGGTTCTGAGGATCCATATTGCCTGGGATACTCACAGCCCTGAGATGCATTTCTTTTTACCTATTTCCTCAAAAATTTTTCATGTGGAATAGATGTTTCTGGTAGTTGTCTGCTTTTGGGGGTTCGTGCTTGTATTCGTATTGATCAAGAGTTAGTGTAGTTTAGAAGCCATGCCACCATTCAGTGTGTTTGCTAGAGATGATCCTTGAGGCTTTTGGGAGCATGTGGATTAGTGTCCATTACCTTTCGAATTCAAGTGGAATTTTGTGTGAAGTGGAGAGACTTTTAAGACACGTACTCCCCCAAACTTTTACAAAACTAGTTTAATTTATTAGGGCAGCTCTGTGAGAAGTGACCAGTTGTTCACATCAGTGCGGTGTAATGTTACCTGTCAGCAAACCTGGAGAAGCATTTTTACTTTTTCAGCTGTGTGTGATGTGGATTCCTTTGTGTGAAAAGGAAGTACAAATCAGTATATCCTTTATTACTTCTTTCTTTTTAGTTCTGTATAACTTTAATAGATAAAGTCTGTAATCTGTAAAGTTTTCACTTGTGTGCACGCAAACACAGGCTGGTGAGTATTTAAGTTCATTTCAATTTCTGTAATTGTAATTCACTCCTTTATTATTAAACACGTAGGAGTGTGTAACAAGGGTGTCAGCAGTCTGTCTTGATACCACCATGGTGTGTATTATTTCCTTGATGGATTGTCTTGTTAAATACAAAACGTATCAGAGAGTTTTGTGTAGAATAATTGTGTGTAGATAGGTCTTATAAATACTTTGTGTCTGTGTGCGGTCTCTGTCCTCCTTACATGTACTAATGCTTTCTCTGCAAATGGTGCAGGGTAACAAGTTAGAAATGACTTCAGGAAGTGTAATCATTGTAATTTTTGCGATTATTTTTAATGGTGCGGAGCTGAATGTATTTTAAAAAACCCTCCACAAACCCACAAAACCTCTTGATACAGGAAATTTGTAAGGCACATTGCTTGGTTTGGGATACCTCTGCAAATTGTAAAGGCTCTTCCTTTTGTTGCGCTGGTCCCCAGAGTAACTGTTGCCTTGGTCACAGCATATGCAGAGAAGTGGTACTGGCTGTGCAAATCTCCACGTACCTTTCAGGTCACGAAGGCATAGATTTTGACTCTGCCTCCCACAGGTTGAGCTTACAACCCACTGAGGCCGTGCCAGGGGTTTTGAATGTGTGCTGCGTCAGAAATTTGCCTTTAAGACAAAATGGAAGAGGAGACGGTTCCAAACACCTAAATATTCCTAAGTTTTGAACGCCTTGGGAATTACCAGTTTTTACGTTGGTATTGTTACTCCATTTGATTTTAGAGGCCAGCAGTAGACCAGAGGTGTTGAAGATGGTAGTGTTGTGCACCCAAAATCTTTTTTTTTTTGTTTCCCACTGCTTGCTTAGGCTGTAAAGTGTTCTTTTCCTTGAGGATCTCTGACCTTCCTGCAGCCTCTCTTGCAATAATGGGAGATCTGCTTGAAGCAAGAACTAGTGAATTCTCTCTCCTTGTACCCCATCATTTGGTTCATGAAATGTGCCTTTTATTTCCAGGTCTCTCTTAGATAGTTAGTGCAAGCCCATTGCTCACCGTGAGAAGTAACTGCTCTTGGAAAGATGCTGCTTTGATTTGCAAGTAGCAGGAACTAGACCCTTGAATCTGTTTGAATGAAACAACCTCATGTTCCACTTAAGTCAGAATTGTTTTCCTTGGGTCAAGATGATACCCTGAAATGAAGTAATGCATCTAACGAAACAGAACAACGCAGCACTCTCTGAGAGAGAAAAGCCAAGCAGCGCTTCATGGATTGTAGATGCTGGGTGACTTTTTGGTGCTAGGTTTCAATTATGGCATGCTTCTCCAGGTCCTGCTTTCCTTCATTATAATAATGTATAATAATATAGCAGGTCAGCTGTATTAGTTAGATCAGTAATGTCGGTATTGTGATATATCACAGGTAAAGCCCTGTATCTTGCTAAGATAATTTAATGAAAAAATTCTGATGAACCTTACAGGTAAGCTTGTCTCTTGATAAAACAGTGAGTGAGTGGTCTTGAGAGATTAAGAACCAGTGAAGTATGTAGGCTGTGTCTTGTCATTTGCAATCCATTGGTGAATGGATCTGTTTTTATATTTCCCTGAGCATCCAAGGCCTCTCCTCTGGCTAATGGTGCTTGCTTTCATGTATAAGCAGAAATCTAAGAAACTTGAGTTATTTTCTAGAGCACTTGAATCCTGTTTGCTGCTTTTGGCTTTTTATGGCTCCTTATGCGAAAAATGTCTTAATTTTATTTGTCCAAACATTTGTTATTAGTACTAACTTTTATTGGTATTAATACTGCCATGCTGCAGCAATAACTTGCACAGTCGTCCCTCTGTTCTTCTCTCCCCTTAATCTTGTAGCCATACCTTCCTCTCAGGCTAGATAGAACTTGACTTCAAGGAAGAGGAAAAAGTTCTTACCTCTGGGAAGGTGCACTAATACTCTATTACCTCTTCCTGGAGGAAAAAAGTTTCCTCAGCTCGTCTTGAAAAGTTAACTGTTTAGTTTATAAAAAAGAATTCAGACTCCTTAGGACCAGTGAAAAGTTATTCATGCAGTAGTGGAATGTTCCCATCAAAATTCCTGACCCTACAACAGATGAGGCCATTTTTACCTCTAGGGAACCACTGAATGTCAAATATGGAAGTGGCCTTCATAGCTGAAGGCATGAATTTAGTTTCCCTGATGCCTGCATCTGCATAGGCTGCAGCATCACATTTCCTTTCCTTCTATCTGATCCAGGGCTTGTGAGTCATCTGTGGAAAAATATTTTGGTCTTAGTCAAGGTAGGGGAAGATGGCATTGTGCTAAGGTCTCTCAGCCACAGCACTTCACTGAGTAAGGTGAACTGTGGCTGATTGAAACCTCTTTTGATCTTGGTTTGAAATAACAGTGACGTGTTCTGCATTATGGGGTTCGAGACCCAAGATGTGACCGAAAGTGCCTGATGCCATCTCGCCATTAGGAAATGAGAAAGTCCCATTTTCTTGGTGTCTCTCTGGTAACTCTGTTCCTTCGATGGCTTTTTTTTTTTTAGGGAAGTGTGCTGAGAGTCCTGTTGTGCTGTGCTGGTCTTCATAGTGGTGTCACACAGAGTCACAAGGACCAACACACGGTGGTGCATGACAGAACTGAGCACCCCAGTGCTGAGGTCTTTCTGTGTGTTCTGTATGTTTAGTCACTGGCAAGTGAAAATTGAATTGCTTTTACACAGCAGATCTGTGAATAAAGCACAGGTGTCTGATTCTCTCACTGCCTCATTAAGCTGGTTTTTTTTAAACTCCAATGTTCTGCTTAAGAACAGGATGTTTCAGAGAGTATGAGCAAAATGGTAAATTTAGACAGATTTATTTTTATCTAACATCTATTAAGCAGCAATTGAGATTTGAGAGAATTATATGGTTTACAAAAGATGTAAAAGCATCTCTAACAAATAAAAGGAGGATTTAGTTTAAATATACTTTTAAATACAAGACTAGAAGCTTTTACTGAGGGCTTTGAAACTATTACTGCCATGTATACCCAGGAAAAAAAAAAGAACAGTTAAAAAAAAAAAGAGAGTGCATATCAAACTACATAATGTTCCAATCAACAAAAACTTGCCTTTTAAAAATGTTAATTTTCTTTTCTTACAAATTCTGCATGTATTCTTTTTAAAATAAAAACAACTTTTTACAGAAGTCCAGGTTAATTGATGGAAATAAATGTGCTTTGGTGATGAGTCCAAGGCAGAAGTTCCGTGTAGATGTTCCATGATGCAAGTGCTGGTAGAGGGAAGCCATGAAAACCAAACAAAAGTATCAGGGCTTATTCACAGCCACATTACTTGAGATTAATGCCAGTGTTACTGGTTTGGTTTGGTAAGGTTTATTTTGACATCGTGAGCAGGCTGAACCCAGTTTCAAAGCTCAGTGTGATCCATTAATGCTGGATTAGAAAGAACATTTGTTTAATGGCATTACAGCAGCATAGCACAGTGGTGAATGTGGTCCATAAACTTTAGTATTGATCTATGGGAACTCTAATAACATTGCAGGAAAATTAGTCCTCTGAGCATGCTGGAAGAAGAACAAGTTGTATATGGAACTTCCTAACAGTTTCATGGAAGACTTTCAGTTCTTTTCATCAGGAGAGAAAGGCACCATTGCTTACAGGGCCTGTGGAGGGCTGATGTTGCCTTCTGCTCATGCCCCTTCTGTAAATGAAAGGCTGAATTCCCCTATTAAATGTTCTAGTTTGAACTGGGGTGTTAGTTTGGACTGGCAAGCTGTATCTCTAATATCAGGCAAGAAGAAACAAATTGTGCTGAGCATGTGTTGAGTACAGTTCAGGAGAAATCAGCCATTTCAACTCTTTGACTATAGTGAAGACTGAGGTGGGGGTTTTGTTTTTTTGTTTAAAATATGACTCTGTATAAAATGAAGTGTATGTCCCTAAATCCACACAAATGCAGACAAAGCCAAACCATGCTGTGAGGACTGTTGGTATCTAGATGATTAACTGCATAGGGAAAAAAGAATAATTAGTGCCTTTTTATGTTGCTGTTTTTCCAAGTATATGACCTGACCCCTAAATAAGAAAGGGCTGTTATTGGATCAATAATAGGTGTAGCTTAGCACAAATTAGTTTTATTACGTAGTCAGGTGTAGCTTTTTTTTATGCCTGTGTTTCCTGTCTATTGATTATGGCTGAACAGGCAGAATTCAGTTTTAGTGTAATTCTGAAATGATGTTTTTCACACTAGTATGTGCAGAGCTTGGCCAGTTCCTTGTACACTGTAAACCAGTGTGAGTCAGTAGAGATTCACTCATCCAGAAGTATGCTGATTTAAAACTTCTGTCAAAGGCAAGAATGCTACTAAAACAAGCAAAGCTCTTTGGGATTAAAAAAAAAAAATCCAAAAATTCAAACAAAACCTGAAATAAACAAAACACCCACATATCAACTGCTGTTTCCAACTTCTTCTTAAGGTTAATTTGGCTCCAGCTACATGTGGTCCTTACACTTACTTATTTTTGTAAGGCTTATTCCTTAGACTTGTCTGACTGATTTATGAGGCATTTATCTGTTACTTACTGCATGCCTCATGATCAGCTAAATAATAAACCAGGTTAACATTTACAGGTCAGCATGAATTTTTTATTTAGTTCACAGGGCACAGTTCAGACATTAATGCTTTAAATGTTTTTCACATCTTGGTACTTACTGACTTAGGTAAGGTGATTGAGTTTTTTATTTGTTTGTTTTCCCAAAAGTTTGCTTTTAAGCAAAAATTAAAATAAAATAAAACTTACATGATTCAAGGATGCTACTTGCAAGTCATTTGGTCAGCATTCAACAGCATAGAACCTGGAAGAGACAGGCAGTAAAGTACCTTGGTCTGTTAGCATCCCTAGCCCCTTGTCTTTGTCCGGTAGGCAGCATGTTCTTTGGGAAAGTTATCAATTACTAGGTGCCAAATAGCCCTAAATTTGAAATGTAGGATGTATTTTTTAAACGATTACTTAGTAATGCCAGCAGGAATTTTCATTTCTTCTGCCCAGTGAACTTTCTTGTAGCAGCAAGAGGTGTGCTGGTGTTTCTTGTTCCAGGAATCAACTTCTGCAGGCTGACATTTAAGCAGAGCAGTTTCTGTAACGTGGCATTTAAGGAGTGTTACGAAACAGAGTATCTCCGGATAAAGGCTGCTCTACCTGCACTTGCTCACCTCTCCTTTTAGGAGTTCAGAGCCAGGCTGGATGGGGCTCTGAGCAACCTGGTCTAGTGGAAGGTCGCTGCCCATGGTGGAGGGGTTGGAACCAGATGCTGTTTAAGGTCTTTTCCAACCCAAACCATTCTATGAGTCTATGACTTGTTTTAACAAATTTGTGTGACAAGTGCCAGACTGTGCACAGTGGTCAATTTTTGGAAGCTAAATATTGATTGTATTTAAACCTTGCCCTGATGGAACAGCTTTGGAAAGGAAATGGTGTTTGCTTTCCTGCCCTTTTGCATGTTGTTGGAAACTTTGAGTTAGTCCTCAAAGCTAAGCTGATTTCTGACCAAACGTGGTAAAGGGACCTCATTAAGCTCAGAAGGTTGGAGAGGGAATTTAGCTTGTAGGTGAGGAATTATTTGCAGTCCCCCTTTTAGCTACGTTTGCTGTATAAGAGACTGAAATTTAGTAGTGTCAACTGACTGAAGTTGAACCAGAAAATCAGAAGAAAATGGTGCCGTAAATGTGGATTAATACCTGAAGGTTTTCCAGGTCCTAGAATCGATTGTTTTGGGTTTATTCCCAGTAGACTGAAATAATTTCACATTCAATCACTTCCTAATTGCCTCCAATTAGGAACAATAGTGAAGCTTTACCATAGAAAAGAAATTATCCATTGCTCAAGTATTTTGGGGAATGGAGGACTGCGCCTGATTCCTTATCTAAGTCTTAGAAGACCTTTGGTATTTTGCATTGTTACAGGGTTCTTTTTCCCCTGACTATTTTCTTCAAATGAATTGCTCCTGTAAAGGAATTTAAACTCTGGGTAATTATTGTTCTCTGTTCCAAAAGCTAATAAAAACAAAGCTCAACAGTATTCAGTTCAAGGCCTATGGAAAAACTTGGGTGTAACAAAGTATAAAAACAAACTTTTCTGATGAGGCCAGGAAGCTACGATCACATTTTCCAGTTTTTACTGTATGTGTTGATCCTAACTGGGAATGTTTCCTGTTGAACTGAATTTTTCCTCTCTACTTTATTTTGTAGTTGGTTTTTTATCCGTGAACTGTGGACAGGAGTGGATCGTAAATGTCAGAGATACTTGCATATGATCTCAAACACAAGGAAAGAATACTCTTTTGTAATATTTTATAGGGACATGTGTCATTTTGTGCTCTTTAAGACTGATAGGATTTGTTTATTCCAGTAGTTGGCCAAAAGATGCTCTGGGAATGCTTCCAGTATATAACCGCATACCGTACCATTTGATATTTCATACAGACCCATTTCTTTGAATTAGGAGGCTTTTCTTTCATGCAGTTCTTCTGAAGTGTACTCCTTTCTCTTCTCCTTTCCAACCTGTACCTCTTCCTAGGTTCTCAGGGTTCCTCTGCTCTCTGATGTCTCTGTTGCCTGTAAATATTGTTCTGGAAAAGTTCTGATGTCTTTTTTTTCTCCAGACTTTTTCTGACAAACTGAAAAACATTTTTATTGCTAATTGTTTGACAGTGATTGAAAAGTAGAATTAGATATGGCTTGTTAAAGAAATACACATTTATCTATGTTGCTGATATCAATGCTACAATGTATTACAAAAGTGTTCAGAGTGTTTGAGATGGGTACATGTCAATCAATTCACCAGTCGAGAGTCAAACCACCAAGGAAATCGTGTGTTTATCCAGGACTTGGTGGTTTTTATTACTATTCTTCATTTGAGCCCAGAGTAAGAATAATGGGCCACTGCTCTAACCCCTTTGAAGAATCTCTGTGTAAATTCTTCTTTACGGTTGTTAAAGCTTTCTGTGGTGAATATAAAGAAAATCAAATCCTGTAGCAGTGGGTGTTGTTTTCAATGGAATTTTTTTTTTTTGAGGTGACTGAAGGTGACATAGCTAGTTATGGTTGTTCTTTCCAAGTATAATTTGACCTGAGTTTTCGAGGAGATTGGTTATACTCATTTAAAGAGTTGAAGAAAAGTGTTGCTATATACTTTTCTCATTGTTCTGTATTGTGGAGGAGGCAAGTAATGCCATGAAAAGACCATAGAAGTTCCTGAAGTGGTGAGAAGTTGTAGTACTGTAGCCTTTCATCGTGTAAGAACAGGCACCTGGCATCCAGCCAGGGGCAACCCATCACACTTGAGCTTGGTAATTAGACAGAAATGACAGGATTTCAGCCCCATTCTGTAGTTCCAAGTTAATGGTGACTTTTATTGTCCTTCCTCTCTGCTGTGCCACTCATGTGTTTGCAAAAAGATCCCCGTATGTTCATTAAAACGGCAGAGGCAGTTGAGAGGAGATCATCCTGTCAAGAACTTGTCCATATGGTTGAGAGGTACCGACATAGCTCCTGGCACAATGTGCAAGCCCCATCTTCACAGCTGGTCAGATGCAGCCTTCTCCTGTGAAGTAACAAGGTGCACAGGGGTGAGACTTCATCTTTCCCTTGTAAGTTTGAAGCTCAAATCTTGCAAAGGTTTTTTGCTTCCTGAGATATCACAGTTATGCCGCATGAGGACTGCTTGTGGTGTGCTTGAATGGGTTGTCTTAGAGCGGGACATTTCACTGGAGGAGTGAAGGGGAGGTGAAGCCTACCGATTAGAAGGCCACAGCCTTAGTGTCTGGAAACAACTGGGCAATATGTTGGGATCAGTACATGGTTGACACAGCCCTTTTACAAACACCTTCCTAGCATAGCTTCTGTCCAAAGTTAGGCGAGCTTCTCTGAGGCAATTCTGTCTTTGCTGTTATGTTCCCCAGTTATGATTGAAGTGTCAGAATATATTAAAAATAGTCATTGGAACTGGGATATTTGATGAAGTGTCTTTTGTTACTTCAAAATTTTTTTTCAGTTTGAGCTTTTGTACATCAAAAAGTAGTGCTAGCAAGGCTCATCTCAGTCTTGTGAGAAGCGGTTTCCTTGCCAACCTGTAGTACCTTCTGTTTTTTCTAGGCCACAGGTGTTACTGCCTCTTGTCAAGTGGCCTGTTTTCCGCGTTCGCAGCTGAGATATCTGTGAAAGGAACTCCTTTCTCTTTTCTCTCTAAATTTGGTATATGTGGGCTTTGTTGAGGAATGACTCTCTTATCTGCTCCCGATTCGGTTCACATACAGGTGCTGTTACTCAAAGGTCTCTTCATGCAACATTCTTTTTGATGGACTCTTTCTTTATGCAGTATTGGCTGGCTTGCCCAGTGAAAATCTCAGTTTTCTGTGAAGCAAAGTGCCTTGCTCATGAGTGATGTTAATTTAATTACGTCTTTTAGCAAATACGGTTGTGAGCACTTCTGATTACACTGCAAGAACTTGTTGGCATTGAAGAAAAATTCATGCTAAATTTCTATAGGAATCCTCATAGCTGCTTCTTATTTTATACTGTAGATTTATTTTCCAGGTTCTAATTTCCAACACTTTCACCATCTGGTGAGCAGATTTAGTAAAAACAGTCCTCAAATACGTCATGCCTTAAAATAGCAGGTGAAAGCTTGATCTTTTAGAGAGAGATTGCCAATTCTAGTGCCTACTCTAATGACAGTAGCTAATGTAAAATGAAACCTGGTAGTTTTTGTTAGAAAACATCAGAACATGTGTTCCACTTCTATCTCCACTGAAATGATTTTGGTTTGGCTCTTTTGCTGTCATATAAATAGTTGGATTTTTTTTAATCAGGTGTAGATGTATTTTCCTGCCAAGTACACAAAAAGCTAATAAGAACTTGCACATGTTATGAATGCTGTAGTCCAAAATTTTGTATTGAAAAGAAATTTTGTCTTCTGAATAACTCACCCTTCTGTATGGTACTCCTAAAAAGTACCTGCTAAGGAAATAATGTGCAGGTTAAAGAAGAGATCCCAGTGATTCAGTGTGTTTGAATGGTTGAATCTGTCTCCAGAAAACTTATGTATGGAGATGAAAGCATTGTCCGTGTGGTGCCTGAGGAAATCTGTGGAGAGGGGGATATTTGTCACATGAGAACTCCATGTCCTGCATGGCTGAGCATCTTTGGCAGTGCCCTTTTCTTTTTCCATCACTTTGGTGAACCCTGCACTGCCTGGGGGATTTCACTCTGTTTCCCTTAGCAGCTGTGGATGACGGTGACTCATCCTCTTGTTTCTGTTTGTCACCTGAATTAAGTAGAGTTCTTGAAGAAAAAAAAAAATCTTCATTCCTTCCCCTTAGGTTCATAGAAACCCTGTAAGCCAGAGGTTCATAGGCAACTGTACAGGAATTGGGTTATGTTAAACTAATGTCCTTAGGTGGAAAAGTTGATCTTTGGCTGCTTCTTTGTGTTGCAGCATAGGTTTTGTCAGACCCTGTGTGGTGCAGAAATGCAGAACTCTGATTAAATGGTAAAAGCTCCAGTATGGATGTTATTGCTCAGCAGGAATGCTCAAGATTATGCTGTGTTCAAATACATTATAAAATGGGTGTAGATTTTCAAAGTCAGACTGCAAAACCTGTTAGTTAACTATTAAAAATCTTCCTGTCTTTAAAAAATACAGTTTTATTGGAGTTTGAGATGATTTTTATCATAGTTTTAGGAAATTTTTATGTATACTGAATCTGAAGGTTATGAAGAAGTAGATGTAAAAAACCCAAAGCTGCAGAGTGACCTTTTAATTTTTTTACACTTGTGGCATACGTGTCAATGTGTTTAATAACTTGTGCCCTAGGCACTGCTATAGCACAAGTGTTTCTCAAAATGGAGAATTGCAAATTGCCGTCAGACAAATGCAGTGCGTTGGGTTATTAAGATGTTAGCAGTTACTGGTGTGTTTTCTTTACAAATAAAAAGGAAAATATTATTTGTCATAAAAGTATAGTGTGCTATAAACATAGTTATGTACAGCCATACGGCATAAGTTATATAAAATTATAGGACACGCATTACAGAGGGATATACTTTGCAGGGAACTTGAATATTGATGAAAGAGAGTTTTTTGTATGGGCAGTCTCCTCTGAGAGTATTAATTTAGTGTACAGCTTCATTTTAAAATCAGTAATACATAAACAAAATAATGCTTGCTTTGCCACATGCTTGTATTTTATTTATGTGTGCACATGGTCCACTCTAATTAAGCAGAGCTCTTTATGGTTTATTTATTTGTTCCAGAGAGGCTGCTTAATATTTGAAAGAAACAGTAACGATGTCTGACCTTTGCAGTGTCTGTGTGAAGGATAAGATGGGTTTTGCAGAAGCCTGCAGGAACGGTAAAAGAACGGGTTGATCTTTTCTTCCATTTGCTGGAACATGCTCAAGAGACCTGAAAGCACAAGTAGAAAAAACCCCCACTAATAAGTGGTTAAAGAGTGTTTTCTTGTGTTTTCAGATCTCAGGAGGATGTTACTGACAGGCTGAGGTCAGGGGTATAAAACTTTGTTTCTTTGCATTTGGCTGTGGTCCATGTTTTATTACCAACCACCAGGGTAGTATTTCACATGGTGAATAGTTGTTTGTTTTTTACGCCAATATAAGGAAATTAATGTAAGTGAGGTGGACACCAGTCCAGGTTTTAAGATTTACAAAGCATGATTAGACATGCATGAGTCTTGTGTGGTGGTCTTGCAGTGAGATTTGTCACTAAACTTCTAAAAATACATCTTATATGTAGATGCACATTTTATTGCCTCTCCAGTTTTTATGGCCTTTGCTTAAAACAGATTCCTACCTGTTTCTACAAAAACATCCCCTGGGCCTGTGCCTGTGCCGTGGCGAGGAGCTTGGTGCTGGCAGTTTAGTCCCCACTCCTTCCGCTTCCTGCCTCTCCCTGGTGGCCTCCTCTCCAGCTCCGTGCTCTTCCTCACTGTGATATTCTGTGCGCACACTTGGTGTCTGATGAGATTCTAGGGTTTCTTTCTGATAACAGTCAAGTTTATTGCATTTATTGTTATTTATTTATATCTGCTAATACCATAGGTTTAAAAAAGCAGAAAAAGAAAAAAGGAATGGAGGAACAGATGGGTACCTGTGTATTCAGATGGTAACATTACTCTCTATAAAGCAATGAAAGTTAAAGTTTTGTTGTATTTATAAAAGGATTTTGGTTGATACAGGCATTTGTGGGTGTTACCAGTAAAAATAATGTTTAACTGACTTCCTCATGAACATGACCATTTCTTATGTTGTTCTTCTGTGGAAGCTCTGTGTATGTGTACATTCAGAGTTAATATTCTCATAATGGAAGATGCAATTTGTGGTCTATTCAGTCACTCATGTTTTTGCTAATTAATCGTGAATCATCTGCTGTTGGAACAGTATCTTTTTTTCTTTAATTAGGTACGGGTACATCTTTGTTAGAGCTCTGCTTGCAAAACTCTTACAGTGCTGCAGCGTATGTCTTTGTTTTTCTAAATCAGCAGGTTTTATGTCATAGCTTTTGTTTGCTATTGTCATTGCATCTGTGTTTTGCTCTGTCTTTATAAATGTAAAAATCTCCTTTCAGCGTACAAACATATATGGTAGTTACCTCAAAGTAATGGTGCACTGCATAGGTTTGTGCATTATCATACCTTTGGGGAGGAACAGTGGCTAAGGAATGCAAGATAATGGTAGGTGCTTCTTCCAGCCAAAGTGATTGCAGATACGTACCAACTTTTCCCTTTCCTCTTTCTTCCATGCTGAAAATGCAGGTTCATTAGGACTAGGTAGCCTTCCACGGTTTTGTTTCTGTAAAAAGAGGATTGGAGAACTGCTGAGCTATCATTCACCTTCCTTTTTTTAAGAAAAGATTATTCTTTTTCTGTGTCGCGTAATAAATTGTTTTTTCATAAATTTTCACCTTCTCCCCTTTTTGCCCCATGTTGAAGTCCGAGAGCAGTCGGACTTCAGTGTTTTGTAGACACCCACATTCATTAGTCCTCACCAGATTATTTCAGTGAATGGACTGCTGGAGCAGCAAAAAGGAAAAAAAACAAAGATTGGGGGTAGGGGGAAAGGCATTTTCTGAAGCTGTTTGTGTTAAAAATACCAATGGGAAATAGCTGCATAAAGTGAAAATTTTTTATTTTCTGCTCTATTACTTCTGATAGTGTAAGAGAACAGTGCTTGGTCTGAACTTTAAATAACGAGCCTGAGTTATGGGGTTTTGAAGTCTGCTGATTGTGAAATTAGAAGAAAATTGAAGCTAACAGATATATTTATCTGCTGTGTTAGGGTTTCATGTCTTGTGATGGGGTAAAGCTGCCAGTGAGACATTCCACAGGGGACAAGGCCCTTTGGCAGGGACAGGGTTGCACTACAGATGTGGCCAGCTGAGACTGGCCCTGCGGCCACCTCCTCTCCCTGCTTGGAGCTCTGGAACAACCTGACCCTCTTGCAGCTGTGGCAGGGATCAGGATAATTACCCTGTGGCTGGCGAGGCAGATGCTGCCTAATGCCACTTCGACTGAACTGTGAGGGAAGGGGGGTTAAGCTGGGATAATGTTCCAGCCTCATCCTGGCAACTGACAGCATCACCTGGAAGCCTTTTCACTCCAGCTGGCTCCAGGAGGGCAGGAACATACAAGTTTATGCCTCTGACCTTACCTGAGGACAGTATGCAGCTCGCTGGTTGCTGCCATGTTGCCAGGACAACCTTCATATTTATTCATTTATTTTCAACTTCAGTCTGATACATCCTCTGCCCTGTCCTTGTTCGAGTAGTCTTTTTGGCACTGAGGTGCACTTTGGTGGGCTTCAGATGTATCTTTTGTAGCTAACTATTACTTATACAGGGAAAGCATCTTACATCCCACTACCCCAAGTCATTAGAGAGAGCTCTCTTATATTTTAGAATTTCAGTTGGAGTGTATCTATGCATGTCCACGCACAGGTATTAAATATTGCTCTTGTTTGTGCATTTTACGCTGTTAATGGAAGGGAGTCTTCTTTCAGTGTTCTCTAGTTCTACCAGAGCAGTTTAGACTCTATTCCCTCCTTTCCCCTTTTTTCCCTTGCCTTTTGGGGGACTTGTTTGAATGTATCTACCTGTCATTATAGCTTAAATACTCCTCTAAATTTTTTCATAAGCGTGAATTACTTCTTGCATGTGTGAATAATAAATCTTGTAGAATACATGCGCTTTAATGGTATCTTTGGGAATCTATGTACAATTTAAACCACAAATTGTAAGAGGCAGTAGAAGATCGTTGTTAACTTTATTTTGCGGTAGAGTTATGTTTTGAAATGTGTCAGTAATAGAAGTTTTGCTGCAAAGAGTGACCACGTTTTTGTTTTTTTTTATCCACCTAGCTGTCCCATTTCCTCCAAGTCACCGTCTCACAGCCAAGGAAGTGTTTGATAACGATGGAAAACCTCGTGTGGATATCTTAAAGGCACACCTTATGAAGGAAGGGAGACTGGAAGAGAGTGTCGCTTTGAGAATAATAACAGAGGGAGCTTCAATTCTCCGCCAGGAAAAAAATTTGCTGGACATAGATGCACCTGTCACAGGTTAGTGTGGAGTTATGGTGATGGAGAGGTGTGGTTGCTGGCTGGGACATGTTCAGTAATGCATTAATGTATGTGGCTTCCTAAGACACTCAAAGGCAGCTGAAAATCAGTTGTTCTCTCCAATACTTGATTCACTCTTTGTCTGCTACCACTGGATAATGGAGGCCATCAAGCAGCTTGTAATTTTGAGGAAAGGATTACATCTGCTGAGCCCTTTCTCTTTCTAAAGCAGAGAGCATTTTCAGTCTTCAGGAGAAAGTAAGAACTGCGTTCTGAAACTTGAAAAGTTATCTGGCCTTTTGCACCAGGTATTAATTCTGTAATTTTATAGATGTTATTTGTCATAGTAGGACTGTTCACACATACAGACAGCATTGGGCTCTGGATGTCATGAAGTTCAACAACGCCAAGCGTAAGGACCTGTATGTGGCTCGGGGCAATCCCAAGCACAAATAATGGCTGGGCAGAAAACTGACTCAGAGCAGAGGTGATGAGAAGGACTTGGGGTTGCTGGTGGATTAGAAACTCAGCATGTCTTGGCAATATGCACTTGCAGCCCAGAAAGCCAACTGTGTCCTGGGCTGCATCAAAAGCAGTGTGGGCAGCAGAGCAAGGAAAGGGATTCTGCTCCTCTGCACTGGTGAGACCCCACCTGGAGTACTGCATCCAGCTCTGGGGCTCCCGACATAAGGAGCACATGAACCTGTTGGAGTGAGTCTGGAGGAGGCCCACAAAGATGCTCAGGGTGCTGGAGCACTTCTCTTCTGCAGACAGGCTTAGAGAGCTGGGGCTTTTCAGCCTGGAGAAGAAAAGGCCTCGGCAAGACCGTACAGCACCTTCCAGTACCTGAAGGGGGCCTAAAGAAAGCGAAAGAGGGAATTCTTACCAAAAGCATGTAGTGACAAGACAAGGGGGAATGCCCTCAAACTGATAGATGATGGGTTTAGATTAGGTATTAGGAAGAAATTCTTTACTGTGAGGGTGGTGAGGCGTAGGTTGCCCAGAGAAGTTGTGGATTCCCCATCCCTGGGAAGTGTTCAAGGCCAGGCTGGATGGGGCTTTGAGCAACATGGTCCAGTGGGACTTGCCCTGCCCATGGGTAGGGGGGTTGGAACTAGATGATATTTAAGGCCTCTTCCAACCCAAACCATTCTGTGATTCTGCGAGGGAATGATGTCAGATTACATGGAAATTTTAATTACATGTTCGGGAAAATAAGAAGTGCAGAAAAGAATTAGCAGAGTCCCAGTTTGTATTGCCTGGAGGATTAATGAAGTGTGCTGGTTGCAGAGCCCATCCTGCCCTTGACTGTCAAACACTACCACCCACTCATTAATCCTCAGGAAATGCCTTATATTTGAATTTCCTTCTGTAATTGTCTCCTGCCTCTGCCTGGAATCTGAATGTATGAATGCGTTTGCTTGCTCTAATGTGCCTCCTCCCATATTTTGTTGTTGTTATTGGATATGAATGCATTTTTGACAACTAATTGATCTGTGGCATAGAAGGTTAGCTGGGGTAAAAAAGGTATCTAATTCCAGCCAGTTTAAATTATGAAGCCAAAGTATAAAACTTGGTTTAAGAAGGCAGGTCCTTTTGTCACTTTTGCTTCTCGAGAGCCTTGATAAAAGTACAAGAAATAGTCATTTGCTGCAGAAGAAAGGTTACCAGTTTTTATTAGCAATACTGGTAGCAGTCAGCAAAAACTACCCAGAGATGGTAAAACCTTCATTTTCAGGAAACCTTCTCTGAAACTGAGTGTAGTATCTGGACTAGAATAATGCACAAGTTATTAAAGCTTGTAATTTTAAAAATGACATCCAACTAGAGGATGGTAGCTTGACCTGGAGAGGTAATGTGTATCATTTTTTATATAATAATTAGCTTGTCATGCTGCTGTACAGTTCTGATGGAAAAGATGTCAATCATGTTGCAGCTCATGGATGAATAAAGAAAATAGGATGAATAAAAGGATCACCTTAGTCAACTGAGCGTAAAGTTCTACAGATATTTTTTTTTCACACTTCAGGAAACAGAAGAAATTGTAGAGGTACAGTATCATTGTCCATAACTGAGTGGCAGACACACAGAAAATTCTACCTATTTTTTTTTAAATCCACTGGGAGATACAGACTGTAGGAGGACAGCTCTTGTGTGTTGTGTACCAGCTGATCTCCATAAGCCTATGTTTCATGTTCTCTCTTTCTCTTTTTAATTTTTCTCCTTTAATTTTTTTTTCTTAAATGCATTTGAAGGTGTTGGAATTGTTCTGAATTATATTTTGGGGATTAATCTCCTGAAGTTTACCCCATTGTGTAGCACTGGTATAATATAAGTCTTTGATTCTTTTTTTCAGTTAAGCCTACACCTTGCTTTGTTCCTGCTTTTGAAATTATTCGTACGCAGTGATTGTGATGCTGCAGCATTCTTCAGGGTGGCTGGTAGCTACTCTCTTTTAAGCCAGCATAGGAAAGCTGGGCTCCTGATGCGTGTTAGCAGGGTAGCTGGGAAGTGCTAATCTTCTGTATGAACACACATGAAAGCTGTAGTTATGAAAGTGATCATCAAAAGAAGGAAGAATTTAAATTGTGAGGGGGAGGTTGAGAAGGTTTGTGAGGCATGTTGTTGTGGGCCTGACAATTTTCTTTGTATGAGTAGTATGACAGCAGGTGACTGGATAAAGAGAATATCAATTGACTGATGATGTGGTGGAAGTGCCAGGTATACAGGCAGTCAGGAAATGGCTATGCAGTAGAGGAAAGCTTTTTTCAAAAATTGGGAAGAACAAACAAAACCACTCATGGAGTGGATAAGAAAATAAATTTTAGGTTTTATAAAAGAGAAGCAGTCTTGTTGAAGAATGACAGTCATAAATCCCTAATAAACTCCCCTAATATGGCATTCTTTGTGGGAGAGGCATTAATCTTTTAGAAATATATTCCTGTAGCTGGTTTATAAGATGGTGATCATCAAAAAGAAGTAAAATAGAAGAGCGTAACTGTAGAAGTAATAGCACTGTGGATTATTAGAGTGATAGACTTGATAAACATTAAAGACTATGAAAAGTTCTTTCTTAATGCCTCGTGCAGCCATCCAATCATTTGAAATTTCACTTTTGTTTATTTTAAGGGGCGATAAAATTGTCCTCAGAAAAAATATCAGAGTTCTGTTTATAAGTAAAGTCATGTGCAGTGAAGTGAGTACATACAAAGCCTGAATTTGAGTGAGAAAATTATAAATGGGCAAGAGTCATGCAAAGAGCCTTAATGTGGAATGCACAAGCAATTATTTTGCATTTGTGTATAAAACTGTACTCTTGTGTCTGTGGTTAGCTGGAACCATCAATGTGATTGTCACTTTGAATTAATACATTTTATTTTCAAATTTGGCAAGGTTATAAGCCTTTTGAAGTATTTCTGAGGAACCCGTTTATGAGCTGAGCTCAAATTTTCATCACTTGCTCCATGCATAGTTGACTGCAAGTCTGGATTACAGCCACAGTGAGCTATTCCTGCAGTTGTTACACTGGGCTGCTGCTCACTGGCTAGGCATTTGAACAAAGCCTGAAATAAGAGACTCCAAGTGCTCTGCTATCAGGACTCTTCTTGCATCTGGGAAGTGTTGAGGCAATGTTGTCTTGACGGGCTTCATCTATAACCTCTTCAGTTGGAGACTTGTGAACTTCATTTTAAGCTTGTGTTTTTAATGAGGTTGATCTAGCACTAGACTACAGCTGTTCAGTGGAAAGATGTTTTTATGGCAGCCTTAGAATTTCCAGTCCTGTATTATGTTCATAATAGTATAATGACACATGGAGAAATTGGCTCATTTTTAATGTTTGGGGGGTTTTTTTTCTGGAAGGCTAAGGAAGTATATCTCTGAACCACTCTGATGGCAATATTTATTGAAGTCACACCCAAAAGTACACTTGAAAATACCAGATTTATAACTGACTGGGTAGCTTTATGTAGCCTTATTACAGAGGTTCATTACTATACAGAGTGATTTTGGGCAAGTGATATACACTCCCCTTTGTTTGCTTGATGACTGACTTCATGGTTTTATGGGCTCTCACTTCCAAATCTAAAATATGCTGCTTGGGTACTGACCATTCTTAACTGCATGCCAGGCATGTGTCCCTTTCACTTCAGTGCATGGGTGACTTTCTCTCTCTGTGAATGTATGTACATATTTCTGAATATTATAGAATTAGCTATTTCATATTTTAAGTTCTTTAGATTTCTAAATGGATTGTGTCAGAAAAACAAGTTTAGGTAAAACTTGATGGCAGTGTTGTCTTGCTTGGCTCCCAGTCTGTAAAATGGACCTTTAGCTCACCTGTGTTTTGAAGACAGACAGTAAATCACACATCTTTATGAGATATTGCTATGCTGAGCAGTGTTGAAAATATGTAAGCAAGTTGTCTTCAGAGTAAGGTTTGTAGAAGTTTTGTAGCTAAAGCACATTTTGCACAAATGAAGAGAGCAGAACTTGAATTGCTCACTGCATGAGTATAGTTCATGCCATCCACTGCATGGAAAACAATTCGTAGCGTAATGCATATGCAAGAGAGGTTGTACTTGCAGCTTTAATTCTGTCACATCCTAAATGTGAAGACTGGTCCTTTTCAAAGCAACCAAACCTGCCCTCTTAGAACATGATAAATTTTTGTTTTCCAGCATGTGCAAACATTACCAGCTGCAACAGGTTAAATAGCATTATTAATCTCTAAGGGCTGGGATTAAAATGCAAAAACCAGAGAATCATATTGCAGAATTGGATTTTAACAGCAAAGTAGCTAATGAAAACAGCCAATTTCAGCTTTGAAGCTAACAGGTTGTGCTGTATGAGCTTCCCACCTTAACATTTCTGTGATTTTAATGTATACCTCCTTAAATGACATACTTAACTGTAGGATAGACCAAGAACTGTAAAGTGATATATTTATCTAATATCTGTCATTGTATATCTTTGCTTGTACCTTTTAGATTGTTTTCCTTGAGGATATTGTTAGATTTACGGATACTGAATGAAAATAGCATGGTACCTCTTGCACATATGACTGCACAAGTGAATCAGCTTGTTAAGATGTATATTAGTGCTTTAAGATAAGTCTTTTTTCCCTTTTGATGTCTATTTTAAAAGTAACTAACGTGTGCTCTTTTTTCTTGTCACATTTGACATATCTCATTTTTTTGTGCTCAGTGCACAGTCGTTTTAGCTAGTCCTGCCCATCAGTACTAACAAGAGTGTCCTCCAGTAAACTAAGGACACGAAAACCTAACTCATATACATCTTTATAAACCTGTGCTTTTTGGCGTATGTACTGAAATGTAATGTATGAATATTACCGAGGCAGCTGTCTGTGTACAGCTGTTCTCAATTCTGTTTGTGTGCCTGCCACCCCAGCAGTGTCCATGACAGTGGTTTTTGACTTGCTGACTGTAGTCAGGCTATGTACAGGCACAGGGGTCAGCATCTGTTACTCCTTCATTGCAGGAAAAATGGATAATAGGTAAAACAGCATATACTTTTGTTTTAAACCTTCACACACTTCATTGAGGAAGTCCTGACTCTGTGCTACCCTGTGTTCAAAGCTTTCTGAACTGCCAGGTGCATACAGCTTGGTAAGTGACGAGGGGAGAGCATCGGGGAAGACAGAATAAAAGCTTATTCTTGCAGTGTTGAAAGTGTCTCAGTCTATGCAGAACTCCTTGACCATACTGTTTTCCTCTACTAGTCCTGTTTTTTGCAGCTCCCATGTTTATGGCTGTGGTAGATGCAAGGAAACCACTGCTGTTTGCAGAGTCTTCCTTCCTATTCCCTTTGCATCACGTAATGTAAGGTAGGGTGTGTATTTCCAGTAGGTTTGGAAGTACTAATCTTGTGCATGCTAGCGGAAATACACCCACTTGCACTATTATTGAGTGTCTTTGGGTAAAAAATTCCATTGGCTTGGTTGATGTTGCAGCATTATGGAGACCCAACTTAATTACCTGAATTGCTTGTAGTGTTTGTGTCTTCGTGAACACTCAGGGAGTTTTTGCAATTCAGACTCTAAATTGATGGGAGGGGAAAGGTTGCAGGCATTTGTAGACAATTTGGGAACCACTGTGGGAACTCAGTTGACCTTTGGAAACTTCCGTGTCTTACAGGTCCATAAAAACTACAGAAGGAAAGCCCTTTCCTGCCTGCATGTGCTTTTATGATCTTTGAGGCTTCCAGTATTTTCTGGGTACATTATTCCATGGGATGGTAGGGTGTCCTGGGCCTGAATTTTTCCTCATGTTCCATGTACATTTTGCCTTTGCGCAATTTCTCTCATTTGGTAGCATGAAATAATTTTAGTAGGTTGCTAGTGCTGTGGAAGTTAAAACTTTGTAAACAGCAAGAATTTCTAGATAACATGATCCAATGTTGAGTTAATAAAAGTATTTATGCCTGCTTTATAGTAAAAGGGAATGGTGTTTAAAATTACATTGAATTGTAGCATACGTGTGAATGATCTGGTTCAATCTGAGAGTCAAACTAAACCAGTTCTTTCTGACTTTTACCTTTGAAGCAGTTTAAGATAGAATTTCGTCATTGAAAATAAGCAAGATTGCTTATTAGAGACCTGCAAGTATTGCAAGATCTATCCATATTAGCACAGCAGAGTTTGTCTGAAATTAACAATTCAGTAAAAGTAATTATAGTTAAAATGTCTTTATTTCACCCTTAGGGTTAAACCCTACGTACTGTGATTACTGTTGAAGAAACTATTGAATTCCCAGGACATGTATAACAAGAATATTTACATACGTGCCATGAAAAAATCACGTACATGATCAAATTATAAAGCGTTCCTGAATGGGTGGTGTCTTCAGACATACAAGTCTTAAAACTTAATTGCTGATTTGAAGTCTAGGTACCTGCAACTTCTGAGGATAAGAATTACCCTTTTCCTTTCTTTGCCATAAGACATTCAGTAAAGTCATCTTTAAAAAGCATCTTTAATTTTGTTTGTGGTAGTAAAAGTGAGCATGTGATGGGATCTGCCCTCAGAACAGGATGCTGGTTACAGTACAACACTTTTTTCTGTATCTTGGAGATGCACGAGAGTTGCAAATGTTTCTGGTATAACTATATCAGTTTGAGTTGCTGTGTTATACTGGTGTTACACTCCCTGTGTGGACCAGTAACACCTGAGACCTGGACACATTCCTGCAAATTATTCTCACTCTCAGAATTAATGGCCTGCAGTTAATTCTCTTTGTCGGAGGAAAGTTAACTTTGCCTGAAGTGAGGTAAACGTTTGAAGTAGACTTTGACTTGTTTCTTTCTTAATATCAATTCACAATCTCGTTTACATAGGTGAGATTTCAGCAGAACAGATTGGAACTGAGAAGTGGAGGAAAGCGAAAGTATCGATGGCACTATCTACTCTTGTATCCATCTTGAAAACAAATGATAGTCTAGTTGTTTTTACATGCTTTTACATGTTTTTACTGTATAAGGCAGATATGCTTTCTCAAATTAATTTGACTTTATGAAGAAATGTTTGCCATAATTTTTAAAAATGTGTTAGATATACTCTCTTCTCAATGTAGCATAAACACAGTTTGCTGTTGCAACAATTATTTTCCATTACGTTATCACTGTTGAATGTCATTAGACTACAGAAAACCTGCATTTAAACTTACGTTAAAAATAATTTACCATATAAACACACTGTTGAACAGCTAAAGTGAACTTGATTGGATCGTTTATTTGGGTTGCTGATTAAAACTGACACTACTCCAGCTATTTTGCATGCTTTATTGAGAACTCATAATGCATCAGATCACTTGTGGCTTAAAATCTGGGATTTCTGTAAGAAGGTGAAGATGTAAGGCTGTATGTATTCAGATTTTTTTTTAATCTGTTCCTTCCCTAAGTGCTTCTGTTGGTTCCAGATATAGATTAAAATATGCCTGCCTGCATCCCTGGTAGCACAAAGCAATTGTGTCTTGTAGCTTAATTGAGCTGCTTCAGCCATTAGCATCTGACATTTTGGCTGAGTTGATGTTTTCTAGTAGCAGCTGCTTAAATCTATCATTATTGCCAAGACAGTGGATACTACTGATGGTACTCTTTACAACTACCTCACTTGTTCTTATAAATGATATATCTGTGGCTCACTTTCTTTGGTGCAAAAATTGTAGTCAAGTAAGCCAAACTGAAATTGTGGAATCTGAGATTCCCTTCAGATATGGAGCTTAATTTGGTGCTGTGAAATGGAAGATCAAATATGTATTGAGCTTCAAGTCAGCACAGAAATTGCATTGATTAAAAAAATAACCACCAGCAAGAATACAAAAACAACTGCTTGCAAATACCTAAGCCTTTAGGACTTTGTTCTTGCATCTTTTATTTAGCATGTGGGTGGTTCATCATGTAAATACTGACAGCACAGTATAGCACATTAGCATTTCTTCTAGGACTATTCCAAGCAGACAGAGAACATCATAGCAGTGCTGTTTATTATAGCTTCTCAAATATTTTTCTGAGACTTGTAAATCAGGGGTTTTACTTGCTTTGCAATTTTGTAGTCAGTTGCAGAGCTTGAGTTAGAACTGGGTCTTTGACACTTGGGTGCTTTTTCAAAATAACCATGATGTTCGTACTGTGTAATCCTCATTAAGAAGAGAGAACCTTTGTTCTTGCCTTTTGTGTTCTCTTAGCTTTGCCCAGTTACTCCTCCTTTTGATTCTCACCTCGGTTAATTTAACTCAATCTTAGGTCGTAGTCTGTATTAGTAAGGAATGTGGGAATGCAGTGGGATCACTGCTGAAATCACAGCCACCCATGTTCCTCCTTCCATCCATTTTGGATGGAGTAGCTAGTGAAATGAGTAAGAAGTAGAAGGAGGCAGAGGGAAATTCCAGGCTATGTTTGCCTTCCCCCATGGAAAATAAAAAAATCTACCAGTCGCGCGTGAACTAGAGTTCCACACTTTGAGTGCGAAATACTTACAGAATCATGATCTATATGTGTGTGAGGCTGAAAGAGGGATTGATTTGGTCTTAATCACACTATACCTGCAACAGCTGTAGAGCGGCTGCAGTGTAGAAATCAAGAAAAGGAGTTGGAGTGTGAGGGGGTGGGGCGGACTAATAGCAAGTCAGAGACAAACAGCATTTTGTGTTAGCTGATCGTTGCCATTGGAGGTACCACCGTGTTCATCTGATTTGGGAATCGCTGTGCAGAGGTGTGCTTCTGTTGTTCAGAGTCTGGTTGTGCTTTTGGAGGTAACACCAGCTGTCTTCTGCCTTCATCTGTGCCTTATTTTTGTGTGTCCAACCTTTCACCAAAACCTGCTGAGAAGTACTGGCAAGTGCAAAGGAGATAACTAATAGGTTCCTTCTTAAAGAGATACTATAAACATAACCTGTCATCGCTTAGAAAGAGCATAAATCAGAGAACTTCAGAAGTTGGAAATGATACTTACAGAAGGATGTTATTCTGGGGTGGGTGGTTCTTCTACTTCTTCCTGCCTTTACATGTTTTTTCATTAGCATTTTAATTATTCTAAGAAATACTACCAGAGCTGACAGATGCTTTCTCTATTTGGTTTTCTGCATTTATCTAGAGAAAACATAGAATAATTTCCAAGTGTATATAATATCCTCTGTGAAAATACTGCCTTTTTAAATGAAAAAAAGAGCTGCTATAGTTCAAAACATTTTAATTAGTTTTTTAAAAAATAATATTTTAAAATGTTCTTTACACTGAAAAATCCATGATCTCCAAATAAATGTACCAATTATGAAGATTAATTCTGCTGAACAGTAACATCTTTTCAATCTGCAGTTGATTTCAGAAAGTCTTGGGAAGTGTCACAGGGGGTTCTGGCAATAATGTACATGATTTGTACTGGTAGTGTGTCGAGCCATAACATTTTCTTTTGACACAGGGGTCGTTATGTGCATCTTTTAGGGCATTAAAACATTAAATGATGAGTTTCAAATTATTCCTTGGTGCTCTCTGTAATGACTGTGTTTGCTCCTGCTTCTCTCTTCTCTTAGCTTTCAGCATCTAAATCTAGTTGAAATTCATATATTGATACCACTTGGGGTGCTAATTGCTTCCTGATAAAATGTTCTTGATGAGTTAGGAGGATCTTACTTCTCATCCACTAAAGAAGATTCAGCAGGAATTGAATTTTCAAGAGGAGTCTCTGTCCTATGCCACTTTGTCTTTCCCTTTCTTTATTGCATGTTGAGCTTAGCAGTTGTTTTGAACCTTATGGATTGCTTTTCTTAAGTCAGTGTTGTTCCTTTCTGTGAGATTTTTATAGATCAAGCTATGTCATCTTTAAAGCAGGCAACCCAAGGGCACAATGGCAAAGGAGTTTCAGAACCTTTGTGTGAGTCAAAACTAGCCATGGTGCTCAGCACGAGGGAAGGTGCCGTGGAGAATCCTTCTTGCTTATTAGGTGTACCAGCATTACTACTTTCAGATGGTACTTCTGAAAGTTGCCATGTTGAATGTTTGACAGTTGTTCTTACATCTCTTCTCACTCCAAATCTACTTCTGCAAAAAATTTTACCTTTACAAGTGGAAAACACCACAAAAGTAATGCTTCAATCAGAATAGGTTGAATTTAGATATCAACATGAACTGCTTGTGAGAGTTCACTACAGGAGTTTATTCATCCAGGTAAAAAAAAATTCTGAATAATCAAGGAGGATAGAATTTAGTGAACTGTGTCAGATTTATTCTTTAGTAATCTGTATTAAGAAAGAACACTGAAGTGTATCATTTTTAGTCTATAGTCTTAAAAAACCTGAAGAAAACAACACATAACACATTTCATCTCATTATTTGTGCATGTTCTCCTTTGTGTTTGGTGCCCTCTGTACATGCAGGTCAAGAGCTGCAGTGTGGCCACGGGGGTTGAGGACATTGCTGGTGGCCATAGAAATTAATCCTTGACTTCAGCTGTTGACAAAGTGGCAGAACGCTTTCATTTTCTTTCTGCTTGGCTTGATTCCTGTCATAGGCAATAGCTGGAGTTGTCTAGAGCAATAAATTATGAAAGCTAATGTAGCTTCTTTGTTCCACTTCATTTCCTTTGGTTCTCATCAGACTTTAAGAGGGGGGAAAAAAACTAGCGTCAGTGCTGGGTACACAACTGAAAGTATAGAGAGGAAGACCTAAGAGCTGTTTGTGAGATCAGTCAGCATACGTAAAACAAGGTTATATTTCTTCCCCAAACAATCTAAAAAACTCCAGTTGAAAGGGTAAAACTCCTTTGAAGAGAAAATAATGTTTAGATTCTAAACAAATAAGAAAATATTTGTCTCTAAAAGGCAATTAATTAGCAATTCCTGTGGCTTGCCAAAAGATAGCCAAAAATTTTACTTGAAATGAGATGAGCATGGTAAGAGTGTTGAGGTGAGACTCGATTGCTCTCTAAGTACAATAAAGCAAGCATTGTTATAGATTTGGGTGTGGTTTGTGTGCTATATTTGTTATTGTAGTGATTGATACCAGATTAAGAATAGGCTTGTAGTCTACTGTTTCTTGTAGAATTGGAGTTAGGGGTGGTTTTTTGTTTGTTTTGTTTTCATTAAGATATCTGCTAAAGGAAATAGACTTTCTCATTATAGTGGAACAACTGAAATTTCCAAGCACACTTAGAGGTTAGTTATGGCCAAAATCACCTCTTAACAGAGGACCAGTATCAAATGTAATTAAATCCTGTGTAAATCAGTAGTCCCTCTTTGAAAATCCAGTGCATTGCACCTAGATTTTACTGGAAAATTGGAGACAAATCATTAAGGAGATGTCTGGGGAGATGACATCAAGCATGGTGCAGAATACTTCTATGGCTCTCAGAATCCTTGTTGAGGGAACAAACGTGTTGTCGGTAAAATGATGATTTCAGCAATGAAAAATGACTTTCAGATCGTTGACACCAATCCAGGTCTTCACTAGTGCTTCTTCTTTTTCTACTGTAGAAGCTTGAGGCTTCAGAATGCAAAGGCTCTTATCAAATGCAAGATCTCCTCTTGAAGGCATGATCCTAAAATGTAACTGGTTGAAGATGCCATCTGGTGGCATATGTTTGGTGTGTCTGGCTGCTTCCTGGTGCACCTGCCATCAAGGCCATATGTTCTTCAATATGCAAGAGGAAGACCACAGTGATAAGGCCAGAACACAGAGGTCTCCAACTGTTGCTATGGGCACAGGCTGGAAGATGACCACAAGTGTGGGAGAGCAGATAAGCATAAGCAATTAATGCAAGTCAGCCTTTTACTTTGACGTCTCATTTTCTAAATAAGCATTTGGGAAAAATGTCAGGTTAACTTACTTGGGGAGGCAGTGAAGAATAAACTGGATTTCTCTTGGACTGAGGCAGCAATGAAATGATGAAGATCTGAAGCCTTTGCTTGCTGCAGATTTTTATGGTAGAAGGAAATGTGTTTCAGCTGCATAAACAAAACTTGGGGTGTGTGTGTGTGTATTCTAAAACCTGAAGGTCTGTATATTCTTTTATCTTTATGAGTATATGGAATATGAACATCACCTTTCCTAGTTTTTCAGTAAAGCTTTTTTCCTTCGAGGAGAGCTTTTCAGGTCTAACATTAATTGAATGGGGAAAGGTTAAAACTTTATAGCAGTAGCAGTTACTCACTGGGCTGTTGAAGCTAAGTTACTCACTTTAGCTGGTTCCAACAAAATCAAAGCATTAGTCTGCCGAAAGACATCTATCTTCCCATAACATTTGCAGGTTCTTTGGCTCTTAATTCATCACACTCTTTCCGTAGGCACCACTGACCTATTCTCCAGGCTGCAGCTTTTTTCAGCATAGGTTTCATTCAGTAATGAAGATAATGTTATTTTTGTTTTGTTCTTCTCACATTAAGCCCTTTTCTTAAAATAATTTAGGTTGACCAGTACTTTTTAAAATCACATTGTGCTCCCTCTTGTTCAAAACAGAGCCAGGTTCAAAGGTAGATCAGACTAAATTCTGCCACTTGTTTTCTTAACTAATCCATCTTCTTCTTTCCAACTTACGCACATTTGTCCTTCCCTTTCAACATGATGTTTCTGAACAGACTTCCTACTATTCAAAATGTGTAGTGAGGGAGAGAGGTTAACTCCTCACAAAACCTATCATATTCTTCAAGCATCAAAACTGTCCCTCATGACTATGATTCTTACTGTCTGTTCCTGTTTTATCAATTATCCATACTGTCTGTTTTGCTCCAAGAACCCCAGTGACTCATCTAAGTTCAGACGGTTTCATTCTAAGCCTCTGAAACATTTCTTTGATTCTTCGTAGAAGAAGGACCATACGCAGTTCCTTTTACCTTTTTGTTCTTATCCCTTGGTGATTTTATACTTTGAAAGTCTGGCCTTGGAATAGTCATTGTCTGAGCACTGAGATGTCTCTTCTCTCAAGACCAAGTCCTTTCACGCTTCGTGGGAAAGGCAGTGTTGACATTTAAGCTGTCATTGAAAGCTATTGCTCTGCAGTGTGCAGCTGATGACTCTTCCCTGTTACCAGAATGTATGGAGGAGAGCCTGGTGTTCAGAGGCTGTTCTGGGTGCCAGCAGCTGTTTCATCTGCACCTTCCTTGACTGCCTACCCTCTGTCTGCCTTTGGACTCACAGACCATTGCTGATGCAAGCATGACTTTGAAGAAAGAGTAGTAATGAAGAAGATGTGTTCAGCTGATGTGTCACTGTCCCAACTGCATCTATCTTGGGGATAGATATTATTTAAAATATTAATTCTGTGTTCTCAGGGATACCTAGGCACTGAATCTGGCTTGCAAAAGATCTGATTGGTCCCTTAATTCCATTCTCAGGTGGCGCAAATATCTTGAAATTTTTGGAAGTAAAGTATTTGGTTCAACTCCTGTTATTATACTGGGATGTGGGGGTATAAAAAAAGGACCTCCCCAAAGTATCTTATTTATAGAAGGGCATGGAGAAAGGGATTTTGGTAGGAAGGGTAAGTTCCTTGTTCCAGCAACTGAATTCATACTGACAAGAATTTATGGAAAATACATATGCTAATGGTTGGAATTTTTTATTTGGTGTCGGTTCTGCTGCATTTTACATTTTTTCTTGTGAACTAGAAACCTTTTCCAGTAAACAAGTATTTCTATCTAGAGCATGTATCATATGTGATCTCAAAGCGCAGTTGTTACAGCTGATAAATGTGTTGTGTGGGTGCTGTATCGGTTGTGAGGCTCTGGTGTATTTGCATGCATAGGGAGAATAGTGTAATTAACCACATTAAACTGAATAACATACAGCCTCCCCATTGTTTCTCTTTATGGATGTAATTAGATGCTAAGAGAACTATAGCAGGAAATAGGAACAGTTTCCTCCTGCCACCCCTCAAACAAGTTTTCAGTTCCAATTAAAATAAATTACATTTTCAACCAGAAGAGATTACTCACGTGATATCTATGTCATTTTTAAACAGGCGTGGAAAGCCTGGTGCAGAAGTAAATACTAGAAATGAGAAAGCAAAGGAGAATAATTTAGAAAACCTAACCAATAGGAGTTCAAAAGCTGATTCTTTGAATTGCTCAGTTAATTTTCACTGAGAAATCTACCGGAGGTTGAGTAATGGGGCTTGAAAGCCTTGTCACAAGATTCTGGGTATTAGAGATTTCTATAGTTAAACTATATGATGTGCTTTGATACTTTGACTAAAGAGCCAAGTTTCATAGTTTTATATATTTTTTAAAAAAACCTTTATCTTATGAGACTTCTTACAGAAGAAGTAATTTTCTGCCCAACACCTTCCAATTTTGATCCATCGGATGTTCTCAGTGTGCATTCCTCACTGTTGTCACAATAGAACTTACGAAACAAACAGAAGAGAACTCTTCATTATGATGCGGTTAAGTGGAAGGATAGGATTTTTTAATCATTATTTTTGCTGAAATCCCATGTGTTTCATGTCAAAACAGTTGATTGGTTTTAAAAGAATCAGTAAGAAATGAGAAGAAAAACCACCTAGTGAAAATCATGTGAAAAAGGAAAACCCTAGTATTTTCAGCTATGATAAGGTTTTAAAATTAAGGCAATATTTTCATTCTTAATAAACTACACAAGGGAAACCAACAGTCTGCTTACTACATGTTGTCCAGTACAGGAGCCTTTTATCCTCTTCTTGAGGATAAAAGGATGGTGCAAGAAAGATTATTTGAGAGATGAGAATTCCTAATTCTCTATTATCATCATACAATTCCAGTGACTTCTAAATCTTTTGATAGACATTATGATGGATGATGGCTGTCTTTTTAGCTTAATCATCCAGAAAAATTTACTACAATCACAGGGAAAAAATGCTGTTTCCTGTCCTTTCCTTTATTATTCTGACTGTTGAAGAAGGTTTAAATATCATTAAGAAAAAATAATTAGTGTATTAATAACACTGGTTTCCACATGTGTAAAGTCTTCATTTCAATGGCTTCTTAATCTAGATCTCTATGATACCTGCTGTGTACATTATTTCAATACATTAATCAAACTGAGGAGGATGTGGTATGGGGAAGATTCTTCGATCCAGCAGAGAGGAGCAAGTATATTTTTAAAATACCATGCGGGTGTATATTTTTCGGTAGTTTCTTACTCCACAGATGCAGTCAAGCTGTGCAAGTGTGTTTAGTGGATGAGGATTTTGACAATGCTAATGCTTGATGGTCTTTTATGGTTATCCCTCCACACTTTCTTCTCCATTGCATAAATGCACTTCTGAAGCACTTTGTGCAACGCATTTTTGAGTCCAAATTCAGTAGCCTTTGACACTTCTTGCAGGAGATAGAACTCCAAACTCCAAACATTACATGATCTACAACCTGACAAGTACAGTAATTTGAAGGTTATGGCTGGTAGACTGTGTCTTGATTTTAGATATAGAAAAGCAAAAAAAAAAAAACAAACACCAGTTTTTGGATGGAAAAAGCAGAGAAACCACTGATCAATACACACTTGTTACACTGGGGTTTGGAGCAACCTCACCTTTCTGTGAGTTTTCAGAATGGCTTATTTTGTGGTGTTTAATATAAAGATGATAATGAGTTTTGGACTGAAAATCTGAGCTCCATTTGGAAGACTTGATAGCAGTTCATGTCTCTGCAATTGTGCGGTAAACTTTCAAGTAAAAGTATTGCAATGACAATTCAATTGGAAAATTAATGGCACAATGTGGAAAATAGCTCATTCTCCTCCCACTTCTTCCCCATCCTTTCATCTACCAGAGTAGTCTAATTCCTGGCAATTTTCTTATTTTCTCTGCAATTTCCCAGTGTCCTTGATGATATCGGAAAAAGTACAAGTCTTAATTGCTTCCTTTTTTGAGATGTATGAAGAGATTGCTCTTCATACTTTTTTTTTTTTTGTGATACATGCTGTTGCTTTTTTGGGATTTAAAGTTAAAATGCTGAGACAGTTTTGCAAAACTGGCTGTAGTAGTAAATTCAGCTCGTTACATAAGGAATTCAGAGCATGTTCTTGTACTGTCACTGCTTTAGTTTGCCAGCCACATAACTGCAAATATCTTTTTTGGTCTGATGCAATCACTGAGTTATTATAATACCATTATACATATTGTCAGTTGAAAAGAGCAAAATAAGTCCTGCAGAAGATATTTCCTCAGCTGATCAGGACTGGGCGTGTAGATCCTCCATTTTCCTTTCACCTCTTGAAATGCTGCGCCAGTGTTAAATGACTCTTTCCTCCAGCATGGCTGTTGACCTCTTGAGTGGCATTCGTGGCCAGTTTGGCTGGCTAGGGCTGTTCTGTGGTAGTAGCCTGAGCTGCCTGCTGACTGGCCTGTCCCACTAGGCTGGGGAGCTCCTCTGCACACGTTCGTGTTCAGCTCTTCCAGCTTGCTAAATCCACTAAAGTCTAAATTGGCAGAAGTCATGTAATGCAGTGTAGTGCCTGGCTTTTTGCTGGTGTAGTATGCTTAAGCGATTCATTTCACTCGAGGATGTCACTGACCAGGAGCTGGAGAAACGGAGCAAGGGGAATTGCAATGGCCAGGAGCATGATCGGCTGATGCTGCCACGGACCCTAGGCTGAAATTACATTTGCTTATTAGGGAAGCTGAAGGTACTCTGTCATTTCTTTGAAATAAGGATTTTTCTCAGTGCTTGAGAAAGAATATCTGGTAGTCAGTACCAGTACCTGGTAAAGTCAAATGTATAGTCTGGGCATGTTTAATACACTTTGGCTTTGCATGTAATGCTTTTTAAATTTTCCTACGTTATGAAATGGAAATTATAGGAGTAATGCAACATTTCTTGAAAAGAAATTTGCTGTAATCCTTAAATTGCTACTAAATGGAAAATCTGCTGATATTTTTTTGAATATTTGCAGAATAATACTAAACTCAGTGTTTGAGTCATCCTGTATCAAATGAACTGTGATGCTTTTGTCATCAAGCAATTCAGTACAGCATGACGCTTCTTCGCTATGATTTCTGTCTGGTAAATATGCCAAAATTGTACTTGTGAAATTTGCTCAAAACATGAAAAGATTGAATATGCTTTCATGGAAATAATTCTCTGTGGAACCAGTGTAAGGGAGGAGCTGTTCACTTCTAGGCTTAAAGAAAAACAAATCGGTGTGTGTGTATGAAAACACAGAATGATACAAAGCTTACACTTTCTTGAGTTGGGTTTCATGCCCTTGTTTGTATGTGTGCCCACATACTGCACTCTACCATGGTGAAGCATCAGATAGTGCATACGTGCAACAGTTGAAAGTTGTGTTAAATGGATCTGTTAGAATGGATTCAGAGGAGGCCATGAAGACGCTCAGAGAGCTACACGTCTCCTGTGTAGACAGGCTGAGAGAGCTGGGGCTCTTCAGCCTAGAGAAGAGAAGGCTGTGGGGAGACCTTACAGCACCTTCCAGTACCTAAAGGGGGCTTATAAAAAGGAGGGAGAAGGAGTTTTTATATTGGCATGTTAGGACAAGGGGCAATGGTTTTAAACTGAAAGAGGGCAGGTTTAGATTAGGCATTAGGAAGAAATGCTTTGCTCAGAGAATGGTGAGGTGCTGGAACAGGTTGCCCAGAGAACTTGTGGATGCCCCATCTAGTGGGGGTTGTCCCTCCCCATGGTAGGGGGATTGGAACCAGGTGATCCTTAAGGTCTGTTCCAATCCTAACTGTTCTGTGAGTCTGTGATTCTATATTTGTGGTGTTTACAGAAAATAAGCTAACATTTCTTTCAAAACGAACAATGTGGTGTGTTCCAGTGCTCAAAATTATGGTGTGGATTGCAATTGTGTTTGTTACTTGTATACTAAATACTTGCTGATTATATATTAGATACATCTGTTGATGAGGCATGCCTGTATTTTGCTGCAGTTTTTCTAGTGTTTTGAATAGCATCCTTGCAAGTTTCATTTTGTGATACTCCAAGGAGTATCAGTTTAAAAAGTAATTTTTGGTGTCTTAGCATCCATTTGCTCCTTTTTCTCCTTTTCAAAGATTATGAAGGCTTTTTGTCTCTGGTGATAAAGGATGTGCTTGCTCTAGGTTGTATCTTCTTTATTCATAGAATTAGAGAATTGTTTAGGTTGGAAAATACCTCTAAGATCATTGAGTTCATCCAGTAACTCAGCAATACTGTGTTCTAATGCTAAACCGTGTCCCCAAGTGCCACATCCACACATTTTTTGAACTCTTCCAGGGATGGTGATTTCACAAATCTGGCAACCTATTCTAATGCTTGACCACCCTTTCAGTGAAGAAATTTTTCCTAATATCTAATCTAAACCTCTCCTGGCACAACTTCCTTTCAAGCAGTTGTAGAGAGCATCAAGTTCTCCTTTGAGCCTCCTTTTCTCCAGGTTAAACCACCCCAGGTCCCTCAGCTGATTCTCATCAGATTTACTCTCTAGACCCTTCACCAGCTCCATTGCCCTTCTCTGGACTCGCTCCAGTACCTCAATGTCTTTCTTGTAGGAAGGAGCCCAAAACTGAAACAGGATTTCAGGGGTGGCCTCCCCAGTGCTGAGTACGGAGGGATGATCCCTTCCCTGGTTCTGCTGGCCACACTATTGCTCATACAGGCCAGGATGCCCTTAGCTTGCTGGCTAACCTGGTCTGAGGAATGCCAAATGTATTTAACTTTGTATTCAATTCTGGTGGGAAGCCTCATGCTGTGTTTCTGATCTAGGCTGTGGAGACTTGAAGTGGTGATTTTTTTTATGCTGTCTCCTCCTCTCTCTGTCGTCTCCTTTTGCAAAATCTTAAGCAGTTATTGTGGTGTTCCCAGCCTTCCTGGGACAGGCACTCAGCATTATGTCTGTTTCTATTTCATGTCTGGGTGAAGACTGTTTAAATACCTAGACTGAGAACTACTTAACTCTGTTTAAATTTGTTTATTAGATGCCATTTTCTTTCACCAGAACCTCTTGCTGACAGTATGGTGGGAGGAGGAAAGTGAAACTTCTCTTTCTGGGGAGAACTTGATGCACATTCTCTCAGGTGCTGTCTGAGGTTAGAAAACAGTATCTCTCAGGAAAGTATAAATCACTGAGAAATACCTGTTTCTTAAAGCATCATGCAACATGTTTTTGGAGTAATTTGTGTTGTACTAAGTAATTTCATATTGAAAGCCGAACAGCGCCTTTGCCTGGTCAACAGCCCTGGGCAAATTCTCATCCCGTTGTCGTCTTCCACATCTTCCTCCCGCAGCAGCTTTCAAAGCTAAAAGCATCCAACCTTCTGTTCGCTCATGTCTCTGCTTCCTCAATGCATCTGGACTTGGCTCTTCCCACTGTTTCTCTTTGCTCTCTCTGGAGCTCCCTTCCTCTCTTGGTCACTTTCTTTCCTCGGAAGCATGTGAAATCCATGCAAGCTTTCACTTTATCTCAGCTGCCCTTGAAATGTTTTGTCTATGGATTGATAAATAGATAGTGTAGAACTTCCTCTGGAAGTTTTTTAGATTGGTGAAACTGAGTTGCAGATTTTTGATACCAGTGTTACAATTCTTTATCAGCTGTTGTCCATATGTGAGGTTTAAAACATCGAAGTCCCCATAGAGAAGGGGGAGATCTTTCACCTACGGGGTGAGCTCAGTAGTCTAAAGTCAGGAGCAGGGCAGTTACTCGTGCCCTACCGCAGAAAGTCAGATCTGCCCTTTGAAGTCTGGGGAGTGTCTTTGGAGGCAAGGTGGAAGACAGATGGCTGAGACACCCTTTCACTGGATGTAGGCAGGTGCCTTGTGAAGCCTGAAGGCACACGACACCTCTCAACTGCTGGAGTAAAGTTCCAGCCATCACCTATGGCTTGAACCTTTTGCACTGCAAAAGTAGTTATACCTGCAGCAATGTAAATTCAGTTGTTACTTTTTTTTTAGTAGGTTTTGCAAAGGTTCATTCTAAACAGAGTTGAAAGGACTTGCATTTTTAAAAGAAAAGGAATCTCTCTTTAGTTCTGCCTTTAATCCAGGTCACTTCAATAGGCTCACAGTAGATCTCGCAGAGCTGCCTCAGTACCTGTTGAATATTCATCTGCATGAAGGAAACACAAAGTTTCAGTTTAACAAGCTGTTTAAATTGACTCCTGGGGTGTGAGGAAATGTGAAGATGCATTATTTAATCGTAAGTATTCTTGTTGAAAAATTTTAGTAAATTCTGTAGAAAGATGCAACATTAAAAAAAAAAAGCTGACAAAATCATAATGTAAAGATGAGTGCCTGTCTCTTCCCTCCAGGGAAATGGAACCTGCTTTAGATGTCTCTGAATTGGGGATAATTAGAGGTCCTTGGGGGTTTGGGGAGTTTTTTTAAGTTCAGTTAAAATGCTTTTGTTTACAAAGGAGCTTAAATTTACTACAGTTTTCATTTCAGACTGTTTTTACAGCTTGTGCAGTTTTGGAATTAAACAGGTAAACTGCATTAGCTCCTGGTCGGACTTGGAAGGCCTTTTTTTGTGTCTTGTGTCCCATAGTATGAAATATGGTTTTCTGCATTTGGTAATGCTAATAGTAGTACTGCAGTGAGTGCTGGAATAATGCTTTGTAGTGATTTTAGACACTACATGCAGGATAGACTTCAGTAACAGATGTGACACCACAGAAGTACCTAGTATATCTCATTTCAAGGGATGTTAAATGTCTTTTTTCCTCTGGAAAAGGTTAAAAGATCTTTTTTCCCTCTTGGAAATTGCAGGTTTGTGTTCTTTTCTCCCATCTTCAGAAGAACGAACTTCTAATTCACTTACTGAGGTTGATTTTTCAAATAAAAATGACAGCAAGCACTGTTCGCTGTGGTTCTCAAAGGAAACATAAAGCTTGGCCCCCTGCTTTTAATGGATGGCTGCTGTGGGTCCTGAGCAATGAGTCTTGGTGTAGTTAATATTTCATAACTAAACAGAATGTTTGCTGGAGAGTTTTAATGTAGTGGGCTCTGGTCTTGGGAACAGCTTAAGGGCTCTGTACCCATGTGAACTCTGACAGAGGGAGCACAAATCACTCTGTGTCACTGCTGATGTTTGCAGAGCTTTCAGCTGTGCTTTTATTTGCTTATTAACATTTTATTCCATATATTTTTCTGTCAAACGTCTCCTAATTTTGTAACAGCATACACACAAATAAGGTTGAAGTAAGTATTCTTCAAGTTACCTCTGTCCCAAGGTACAATACAGCAGTACAGCCTTCCTGCTTGGTGTTTCTAGAAGTCAGAGAAAGTTACACTGAGTTGTGTTAATTCTTTAATTCCATGAGGTGGCTGCGGTATGTAAGCAAGAGATATCATAGAGACCTTGGTGTTAACACTGTTTTGGTTCCTACATTAGTAGCAACTTTTTCTGGAATGTAATGTGCCTTTTCCATTCCTTATGGAATTAAACGAAGTTTGTTAGCTCATTATATACTGCCTGGGCAGACTGGTTGCTCTCGGCAGCTGTTTCCTGTTCTTAGTACGAGCAGCTCATAGGCAGCCACTAATTTTTTTGCTTTGCCGCAGTATCTTCTGTGGAAGTGACCACTTGTATTGGTGCCTAGCACAGTTCTGGGTGGCTGTAATAATGAACATCTTTCCTGTATTAATATCTTTGTCACTGGATTATCTCCTGAAGGAGAGGAGAGCAGTCATTTCTCACAGGCTGAGTTAAGCCTGTGGTAGCTGTAAGTTCCAGAGGTTGTAGAGGGGCAGCAGTGGCTGAACACCGTTGTGGTTGTGTCAGTGACACTGCATCTATGCAGCAGTTTCTCGGGAAGGGCAGAAGTATGGGTGCATAGTAATCACTGGGAAAATTAACGTTGTTAATAAACTAGTTGGAAGTTCTTTAAGTAAAGCTAAAAAAGGCAAAACGTTATTTTATTTGTGAGTTAACCTGAGGAGAATGTGGGTCAACCTCTTAATTCCTTAGTCTAAACATGCCTGGTGATGTTGCTCTTTGACGTGTTGCTATTCCCCTTCTTTAACACTGAGGTCAAGCACAGAGGTTGCAAGTGCTGTTTTATACTGTTCAGAACAGATTAACCCTCCGTGGTATTTAACCTCTAGTTTTTTATTAAGTTTCATCTAGTATGTGTGCATCTCTCCCTCTTCCCACTAGTTCTATTCATTTAGGCTGCTTTTTCTTACCAGCAGAGATGAGTAAGAGTTAAAGATTGACCTGATTCAGATACTGTGATGGAACATGCACCTCTGGGAACAGCAGGACATGTTTTCTCTGTAGCATGGCTAGATATATTGCTCCAATCTCTGTGCTGAAGACTTAAAAACCCTCGTATTTTAAAAAAACTGGAAAATTAAGTGGTAATTTGTATTCTCTTGAAGCATGTGGAGGTTTGAGGCTTTATTCTTTGAAAAGGTATGTTAATTTGGTGCTTGTTGGAAAGGTTATGTGAGGAGCTGGCTCGCATGTAGTACTCTGTGAAGGCAGTGGATGAAATATGTAGTTTGCTTATTTACTGTTCAGAGGAACACAGTGTCAGACAAATAATACAAGTTATAATGGTAGCATTCCAGAAAACAGAAGATTTCGGGAGTTAAAAAGGTAAATTGAAATGGATTATGAACTCCCAGGAAACAATATCCAAGCAAATGGTAGGATTTGAAGACTGAGTTAATTTGCTTGTACTCTAATTTTTTATTCCACCCCGAGGATTTGTGTATAATGATGTGTGCAGTGGGCTGTCTGTAGCCAAAGGCTTTTAGAAAGTAGTCTGCCTAGGTCTTTGTTTCATCCTACTGAAATGGATAAGGATTTACAGGGGACAGAATCAGACAGATGTTAAAAGGTTTTGAAAAGCTCCCCATTCATACATGCTGACAGGATTAATGAGGCACTTGGCAGCTCACAGCATAATTTTATATAGAGTTCATGCTTCTCGACTGAAAAAAAGAGTTAATTCCCTTTTTAATTCCTTCTCTTTAATACAAGTATTTTGTTTACTTGTTCAGACTTCACTATTGACTATTCCTTAGGAATTCTAAATTAATTTAGAGCGTTCATATGTATATTTTCTATCTGCTCCAATGAGAAGTTAGTGGTACTGATGTGAAAAGATCCATCTAATTTCTGCATAAGTTTAAAGCACTGTAGAAAAATATATAGTAAATTGAAACAAAATAAAATCAAGAACTCCTTCGTTACTAAACACTCTAGTAACTAGAAAGTGTATATGTAATGTATTAAAAACAAAGAGTGTGGTTTCGTTCTACAGGTGCATCCTAAATGAATAGGAGTACTGTGCAGAAGTGCTTTTTTTTTTTTTTTNATTTTTAATGAAGTTGCTTCCACCCAGGCGGTCAGCATCTAAAACCTGTAGACCAGATGGTTCTCTCCAGGAGAGTGAAATGCAGAATTGCAGAGTGCAATCTAATGGTGCCAGATCATGCAGGACAATCTGCTGCCTGAGCTTGCCTTAAAAGCAGAACAGGAATAACCCAGAATTAACAGATGAAAAATGGTCACAGGCCAAACTAGGGCAGAACATAATCTACTGGATTATTTCTTGGGGAACATAAAGCAGTACTTGAATAGCAGCAGATAAGAATGGATTTTAAATATGCAATTGTGCTTGAGGCTGATTCGCTGCTTTTAGCTATTGAGTTGCTAAACATTACAGTGGGGAAAGACAACTGCGTTTAAAATCCATGCCTCTTACTCTGTAATAAACTCATAAATATGTGGCTTGCTGAGCATCAGCAAATACATGTAGAAGGAGGACCTCCCCTCCTGGCCTTGTGGTTTTTGCTTTCTTCTCTTCCCTGAAGGCAGAATCCGGTCATTTTCTGAAGTCCCAGGTCAATTTATGTGAGGGATTTCTTTCTTGCCCTTTCTGTTGTAATCTAAACTGCCAAATTTCCTGCAGATAATGTAACTGTACCTTGCATCAAAATGGTGGTTGTTTCTTTCTCAACGTGGGAGCATATTTTTCTTTAGCCTTTGAGGAAATATCCTTTCTCTTTAGCAGACATACAAGAATAACTTGAAAGCCTCTGCATAAGAAATTCAGACTTGCTTGCATAAGATGCTGCTTTCATCTCCTTTGGCACATCTGCATCATGCTTTCCCCCAGGGGGCTTACAGTGTCCTGTCTGAGAGGAGGGATGGGTTTGCATCTCAGAGAATAGGCTACAAATGCAGGCAAGCATTAATTTAATATCTCTGTAGCAAGTAGCTACGCTTGATAGAAGTCTGGCAGCAGATGGAAACTCAACTAGGAGTGAAAGCAAGAAGGAATGTGTCTTGCACCATCCCTGGCTTGAGAGAATTTCTTGGCAAAAATTAAGATTAATGGTTATTCTATCCTAAAATTTAAGATGAATGGGGTGATGTTCCTTTTGAATTAATTCTCTTGGCAGCAATAAAATTCTGGTGTGTAACAGAGTGCTTTGATCTATGCAGTTGTCCTTTTCAAGCAGCTGATGGTGGAAAGAGTATAATTAATCTATAAGTACGTGTTGCCTTCTACTTAAGGCATTTTTTCGTATTTTGCTTTTATGTATCCTTTTGCTCATGTATATGTGAGACTGTCAAAAAGAAATCCAAGTTTTTATTGTCTTGTTTAGAATAAGACTTTTTTATTTTCTTATACTGAAACGTTTGAGAGAGCAGGTACCAAAATGTATTTTCTTCCTTCTTCGAGGATTGAACTCGGAGCCCTCTGTGCTATCCATCAGTGTTACATGGGACTCTTGTCAAAGCTTTGCTGGTGGTGGCCTATTTATCTGGCTGTAGGTGACTGGCAAAAGCCAGGTGGTTGTGGGGCAAATGCAGTGTTGAAACACAAGCCTCTCCCTTGGGGGCTTTTTGTGCATGCACTGGGGTGAGGTGACTGGTTTCTCCTTTTGAACAGACCTTTAACTTCTGCACTGGAGCGGGACTCTGCCGCGCCCAGCCTCTGGCTGCATGTGAAGAAGGGGAGGGCCTGGGGTGATGAGTGGTCTTCGTTTTATCTGTATATCCACTGCAGAGGAAGGTTGTTGCTAGGTGTTTGTCTGTCACTGTGTCAGCGAGATAGCTGAAATGGACATGAGGCAATAGGAGTTACTGACCCTGGTGTGAGGCGTACGCATGGCTAGCATGGAGCAGTGAATTCAGAGAAGGAGACTCCTGATGGTCACCTAACCTACCACAAAATCCCTTCTAAGAATCAAATTTGGTCATGTATTTAGTACCACCTGAATTTACTATAATATTGAATTATTTTAATCTCTGTCATTGGAGGGTTTGTTATTGTAAATTATTATTTAATAAAAGAAGTAGTGAGCCATGCTAATCAGATTGCAGTAGCATTATGCCAAGCTCTCTGCAGTCATCTAGTGAAAGACAATTTCTGCTTCACAAATCAATCTCTCCCACTAAGTCCTGTCTCCTCTATTGTTGTAGGCTGGGGGCAGGGGTGTCCTTATTGGTGCTAAGTAATCGGGATGCAAATTTGAGCTAAACAGCATTTGGGGAAAAAGACTTTTTGTACTGCATTACTCCTCAAATTGTGGTGCAGTTACCAACGTTATTCTCTATAACTAAATTCAAATACAGCACTGTACCAGCTACTAAGAAGAAAATTAAGTCTATCTCAGCTGAAACCAGAACAAATAGTTATGCAGTTTTTTCAGGTTCAGCTGTGAGACCGTAGTAATCTGTGATGCTGCCCATGTCACAGAAAAGGAAACTCTGCTTTGAGATCATTACATGAAAGAGAAGGATAAACCTGCAGGAGTATAAAGCCAGCAAAAAGCCTATGTAGCATACATGTAATGGTTCAATTTCATGTTTTCTAGAAAATCTATTTTAAGCCCCTTTGCCATGATTTTTTGCAAATTTTTGATTTATAAATATTTCCACTGTCTCAATCAGATTTTAGATCTAGTGTTTCAGTATAGGTGGTATCATGAAAGTGATGTCAAGATGACACTATATGGACCTTATGACCATTTTGGTTTACAGATGTGTAAGGCAACTCTTGGAAGGTTGCCTGGTATAGCTGGAAGAGCCATGGAAAATCAAAGAACTGTATATGGAGATTATAGAGATTTAAAAAATGGAATTAAAAGGAGAAATTAGTTCTTTATCCCCAGAAACCTACCTCAGTAGGAGGCTACTGGAATGAGTGACAGTGCGTAATTGAGTCTCACAGTTTTAATGTGCGTCTTCAAGCAAACTTTTTTTTTTCAAGAGGGCATTACTGAAGATGATGATTTTTACTTGCATCCAGATACATTACATTTCTGCAGGGTAATTGTGCATCTGCAAACAAGACTGAGAGGAATCAAGGAATTCTAAAGAAAGGGACTAGTGTGGAACCTAGCAATGATCTGTCTCAACAAAATGCATGTATATGAAAGTGACCTGAGGGATTTCTGAATGTGATGGAAAAAAATAAATTTGCTCTCCTCTGAATATTGTTTTACATCACTCTCATCCTAATTGCTAGTGCACACTGTGTTATTGCATTAGGATATGTACACCAAATATTTATGACTAGTCTCTTGAAACTGAAACAATTAAACATGCTGTTCTTGGAAAAATATCTAAGAACCATGTAAATAGCTGATTGGTCATTGCTAGTACATTCTTTGAGGAGCACAACTTAGATCCTAGGCGTCTAGTTGAGGTTGCAGGGGTGCCCCAGAATATCAGTAGTGCATTGCTAGGGCAGGATTCCCATTACCTGGGACAGATGTAGTTGGGGGGGTTTTGAGAGACAGGTGTGTGATACCTACTGAAAACAGTAACTGAAATAGAGTCATAGAATGGTTTGGGTCAGAAAAGACCTTAAAGATCATCTAGTTCCCTCGCTATAGGCAGGGACGCGTTCCACCAGACCATGTTACTCAAGTGCCAGCCGAAGGATCCCTTGTCCATGACTTCACCTGTGTGGAAGGGCCAGTATGCCAGCTGCACGTCACCAGCCAGGTCTAACCAAACAATGGGATTTAAAATAGTGAGTAAAATTGTGTTAGCTATTCAAAGTGTTTGGGTTTTTGACAAGAATATGGCAATGTCTTTGTACTAAATATTATGGAGCTGGTGCGTCTTGTAAGTTTTTGTATTTCAGTGCAAGCTTCTTTTGAGAAGGGTTAAACCTCTTCTAAGCTGTGAGCTCAGTGGTGTGGGTGGGTGGCCCGTGCTGCTTATTGCTGCAGCGAGATTGTCTGTGCTGTGGGGTGGCTTGCATGCAGAGTGGGGGCAGTGAAGATAGAGTCTGAAATTCTGTGCCTGGGTGTTAAGGTCAAGAAAAACAAAACAACCTGTAATTCCTCTCTTGAGTCACCTACAGAGGTGCCTAATTCAGGATATGTAGCTGCTGCTTTTGTCGAATAGGTAACAGATCGTTGCTGGTGAACAGTACTCTCCCTTGCCAGGGGCAGTACTTGAATGCTGTGCCAGGTGTGCCCTATTTCTGTGTGGTGGCCGTGTCATGCCAGACGGCTGATGTGCTGCTAGGGAATTACAGAGTCATAGAATAAGCTGAGTTGGAAGGGACCTTCGAGGATCATCAAGTCCAGCTCCTGACCCTGCACAGCACCACCCCCAAGAGTCACACCCTGTGCCTGAGAGCATTGTCCAAACGCTTCTTGAACTCACGCAGGCTGGTGCTGTGACCATGGCCCTGGGAAGCCTGTTCCAGTGCCCAACCACCCTCTGGGGGAAAAATCTTTTACTAATATCCAGCCTAAACCTCCCCTGGGACCATTTCAGGCCTGGCTGGAGATGCTGTGCCTGATGCACCCCAGGACATGGTTGGCCTTCTTGGCTGCCAAGGCACTGCTGATTCATAGTCATCTTTCAGTTAAGCAGGACCCTCAGGTCCCTTTCTGCAGCACTGCTTTCCAGCATCTCATTCCCCAGTCTGTACATCCAGGGTTGCCCTATCCCAGTGCAGAGTCCAGCACCTCCCTGGTTGAACTTCATATGAACTTCCTGTAAACTTGACCAGCAGCTTTGGCTGTAATGTAAGCAGCAATGTCTCTTGTCTGAAGTTGCACGAAACAGAAAATAAGGTTAAAAGGGACACCCAGCTGTCAAGAGTTTTAGTCACCTTTCTGGGCAAAGCCTCTCCCCTGTGATAAGTGGTGATTTACAGGAGCAGAGTATGCGTCAAACCTTGGATGATCTAGAGCATATGGGTTACAAACATTTGGGATGACAAGGGACTTTTCTCTGCAGATATTAAAAGAGCCTGCCCCAGGACATTGCAGCAGTGTGCAATTAGGAAACCACCTTGCAGGGTGTTTAGAAGAAGGATGTGGCTTTTGCTGTCCATCTGGACTTTTGCCAGCTGAACTTTGGGCATTCTAATGAACCGTTAGCTGATGAACCATTTGCAACCAACCATATACAGGCCTTTGTGCAGGAGCTTTGCCCTACTGTTACAAGGGTGCTGTCAGTGCATCTTTGAAACCTTGCTGGTCTTTAAGGTACAATTAAGAATTCTGCGTGTGCTTGAGGTAAAGCAAGCTGTTAATATTTCCTGGGAGCAGGTATCTGGCAGGCAGATAAGAAAAAAGAGGAGCTCCTTTATTCTGCTTGATTGTAGCTGTTGTGGTTCACTGGAATTAAGAGACTTGCTTTGATTTTTGTTTTTATTACTTTTTCCTGTATGTATGGTACTCAGTCTGTAGTACCACAGCTAGTAAAGCTTTTTGTTGAGCTAAAGCTGTGTTGTCAGTACGGTGCTGTTTCCAAAGACAAAGGGGGACTGATGGTCAGTTTTTAGAAGGCTTGTGGCTGCCAGTTGTTATGCATCTGAGATGTCACAGCTGTACTATGTTTCTAGAGCAAATGGGAGGGGAGATGGAGAGGCAAAATTTTAGGCATTTCTAAGATATTTAGGGCATCCTGCTCCCGTGTTGACACAGAATGGCTGAGGTTGGAAAGGACCTCTGAAGATTACCGGGACCAGCCTCCCTGCTGATTTAGGCTTGCTGTGCGTAGATGATTTTTAATGGTAACATTAGGAGATTAACCACCTTTGTGTCTTGTGAATAGCTGTGTGAACTACAGGTTGCTTACCTAGAGTTTCAAAATCGATGTGATGATATGTCTTTACAGACTTTTGCTTATGTTATGTCCTTGTTTAGGCATGTGTTGAGGGGAGGGTAACCCAGCAATTTTGCACTGATGACTTGATTATATTGTCTGCTTTCAGTGAATGCATTTGCGTGATCTCATTTTTCTGTTGCTCTTTGGACACAATTGGCATCTAAATGAAGGACAGAATGCTGAGGACAATGTTGAACACAGATTGCAGAGTTATGGAAAAAAGGTGTTGAAGTATGAGTTTGGCCATCAGGGTGGTCTGTTACAAAGCTGGCTGCAGCATTCTCGCTAAGTATGAAATGAATGCCCTTGCAACATGTAATGGGCAGGGTAACAAAGAGGTTGATCAGAATGAAGAGGGAAGCCAGGCAAGAAAAGTGAGCGGGCATAGTGGCTGATAGATTACATTTTGCAAAGTTATCTACTTTGTTCTCTCCAGACTCGAGTGCAGCTGCTGGTCTGTGTGCAGGTGGTAGAGACAGGAGACAGCTCTGAGGGAGCACAACAGCAACAGAAAAAGCTTCTAGGTCACGTCCTTCCAAGCTGGAACTTAGTACTAGGCATAACAATTAATTCCAGGAGAGTATCACAGGATACCATAATTTAGGGTAAGATACTCTCTTTGTAATATTGCAGTCAGTTTATTCTCGACGTGCATGAGAGCTTCGGTGTAGAGTGGGCATCTAGGAAGTCGAGTCATCACTGAGGTCACCAGGCTTGTGACTCTCTCACCAAAGCTCTGCCAACCTTGCAGTACTAAAATGAGGTGTCGTGAGCCCTGTTGAAGGAAGTGCCACTTTCCAGAAGGCTTAGAGGTTCATCAGGAGACAAACTGTATATAATATTTTCATTAATTATCTTGGCATAAGAGAGTGGGCATGTGCTAATAAATTCTGCTAGGGACACTCTGTGGGAGGCACTGTCAAACAGAGGACTGGCAATGAGGGAAGAACTGGAATGTATTAAAGGTTGCAGTAGTAAAAATGGGTTGAAGTCCTTAGTTTTGTTCACGAAGCTGACTGTTTCTGTTGTTAGCATCCTGCTTATCATCTTGTCTGTGGAGGAGAAAGTCCTGGCTTTCACAGTTAATGGCAGAATGGCTGTAAGTGTGAAAAAGATAAATTCTGTCTTGTCTGAGAAGACATTTCTAATAAACACAGGCAAGTGTTGAGCTGATTTTCATCCATGTGTGGTTAGAAGCCCTGGTTAAACTTTTCTGGAATAACGAACATATTTCTGATTGTATTCAAGTTGAAATTAAACAAAAGCAAGCACAGACAAAGTGCTCCAAGGATGAAGGGTGCAGGAGCAGTAGAACAGTGCATAATGAAAACAAAAGGCTGAGGAGAAAAAGCCAGAGGAACAGTGGCTTATTTTCTTTAAAAGCCAGTGGTGGTACAAAATGGCTGGTCGCCTATTAATAAAGATAAAAGGTCAGCTTGGAATTAGAAGAAAAGTTTCTTGTCTGTGATGAGAGGCACGGTTGACTGAACTGTTCTCGTTGTACGCATGGTATCTTCCCATAGTATGATATCACTGGAAAGTCTTTAGTCTTTAGTTAGCCCTCTGGGGGTTTCAGAAAGCAATGTTAGGGTAGAAGTAGCCATGCTAATTTTTTTTTTTTAAATTAACACATGAGCCAGAATTCTTGGTGGTTTCTTTTGAGATTTCATATTACAGTATAAAGATGGAACTGTATGCAGATTCTGAAAAATAAATTCAAAAGCCTCTTTAAAGTGTCTCTGAAATAGCTTTAGAGTACAGTGAGGAAAGGGCCTGTTGAAGAACAACAACAAATCTTGAAACGAAAGTAAATTTGTTTCAGTATCTTGAAAATTTAGAAACCCTAATCTGTTCTTGTGAAGTCTTCCAGTTGTAGGTGCTGGTGGGAGTTGGTGCTGCTGCCTGACTTAGAGGGTTTCACTGGAGATGGAGCAGTATTAAGAAGAAAAACAGTCCAAGAGCTACCAATTTAATTTAATAGGATTTCCTTTTCAAAACGGGTGGCATACTTAGGGGGTTGAACTTCCATTGTACAGAAAACTGTAGTTTAAGCCTTTGGAGGTATATTAAAAGACTAGGTCAGTTGCATTATTTTTATTTACTCTTGTGTCTGTTGGCAATACATATCCAGTGAAGGAACAGTAGTGCTTCATCAGCAGAAAATGAGAGGAGGCTGAACATCGTGTAAGTCACCAATACTTGGCTCCTGCAACATGACTGAGTGGGCCAAGTAACTGAAGTGGGCACTCTGCAAATTGAGCACATGGGTAGTAATGCTGGCAGCCAAACCTCTATCCCATCACTTAAGAATATTGAGCATGCTGGGAAGAGGAGGCTGGGCTGTGGGGAGGATAGGAGACCCTGTTGGGAATGTCCATCTGTTCTTCGTGCTGATGAGGTTACATGCCTGTGGTTTCTTGGCTGGAGAAACTTGACTTAATAAATAAATTTTTAAAAAGCTTCTGTGACTAATAACAACAGTTTGTGCCAGAAGAGGATGCTATCAATTTGGGAGTTAAAAAACCCCCAAAAAACAACAAGATGTCTTCGCTGTGGATCATTCAGCATCCAAGTGAATTTTTTTTTCCACCCATTAAGATATTTTAACACTTTGGTATCTTATTCATACTAATAATTGCATGTTTTGAGTATGCTAGTGCACATGTTCTTACAGCTGCTGTTCCCATGTGGGAAAAGCGGCGCTATTAACACAGCCTCCCGCTGGGGTTATAAGCTTTGCTCTTACGTGTTGGGAGAATGAATTGCAAGGAGCTTACATTTGAAGGAGATACAGATTGATTTCTGCAAGTGAACTATACTCTTGTTTTACTGTATCACCATGAGTCAGAAAGATGGAAAGTTGTCAAAGGTGGAAAGGTAGTCAGCTTTCTAAAACCCATGAAGTAAATTACAGTTTCGGTATATAATTTATGAAGTCAGTTCAGTAAGGGGAAAATAGAGGACAAATTCCAGTATAAGATTGCTTACTATTAAACCGTGATTATGAGTAATTAAGAGTAGTAAGAAGATGAGTATTGATATTTTTGAAGCATTTTTATTAGTTTTATGAGGTTTTCAAAGTCATTGCACATTTCTAGGCTCTGTCTTGAAAGTTATTTTCTCCTCTTATGACTCTCAGTATCATAAAGTCACATGCACTTTCTTTACACTAATAGTATGGAAGAAGAAATGTTTTCTGTGGTACTTACATTTCTTTTTGTTGTTTACAGTAGCCTGCCTAGTCCTCTGTTAGGAGTCATTAGGCAACATACTGTCTTTTGTGACTTTTTTTGCATCTTCTAGCTTTTGTTTTGGAAAGCCAGCATAACCTACCAAGTCCTCTTTATGAGTCCAAGCAGATGTTACTGCATGAAGATGTGATTTAAGCCTTAGAAGTGAACAAGATGTTGCCGAAATTCCTTTACACTTCTGGGGATATATAGTTAGGAAATATCATCAGGTGAGGAATAGGTCTTTTTATTTATAGCTCTTGTTTGTTTTCTTTGATGTAGGAGTTTAGGTTAGTATATAATAATTTGTGTTATGTTGTGTTTTGGCTTGATCCTGATAATGGAGAAACGTCAGTATCTGTTGCATCTGGTGAGTTAATAATTTTCTTTCCTGAGGAAGTACATGAGGAGTACTCCTGAAGAATAAACTGCGCTGTAGCATACCATACAGTTATTGTACTTCTATGTAAGTGCAATGAAATGAACGCCTCCAGTAACATGTGGAGGCATTTAATTATCAGAACCATTTGTTATTATTATTTGATTTGCTGTTAAGGAAAGTAGCAAGGAAAAAAAGCCAAAACCCTCCTGGGAAACCAAAAGCTTTTAAGATGTGTTCTGTGGTTGATGTTTCATGCTTGTTAACTCCAGGATTTGGTTTCAAAGTCCTTTTAATAGAAATGCTAATGGGATTCTTCTCCATCTTAGAGTGTGCGATAAGAGATTTTTTGTGGGAGAGCAACATGAGCTGCGCAGGGCAACATACCATTCAGTAACACTGTCCAGATTTCCACAGAGCTGGTGTTACTGGGATAGTATTTCATAAGACTGGGGGGAATGATTCCTCTCCAGTCATTGCTTATATGCTTGTTTGGGGCTTGTCAGTTTGCTGGCAGTCTGCTCTGGACGGTGTGCTTAAACTTGTGCGTGTTCTCTAATAGCGAAAGGATGGGTAGGTGAAACCGAAACATGCCCGCCACCACACACTCGAGGTAGGTGCCTCCCTCAGTGTGCACTTCTCACCAGCAAGTGAAAGCCTCCCACCTGGAAACCTTTTTCTTCCTACCTGCAGTTGCAGTGATCTGCTGTAGAGAAACCAGGAGTCACTGGCTAAACAGGTTAGCATGGACATGTGCACTGGTTTGATTGCAGAGTCTGGAGCTTCAGGTGGGCTAATTTACCTTGTTGTTTGGGGAGATTCCTTATTCCTGCTGGCCAGCTGCTGTTAATCGCTAATATGTCTTGGATCCATTCATGGATTAGAGCATCTGAGAGGCACTGACAGGACAAAGGAGACTTGAGCAGGAGGAGCATGTTACCTCCTGTGAACTCTTCATTTAGTTATACAGTCTCTTGGTCTGTCTTCAGTTTGTGACAGCTCGTCTTGATTAGTTCTTAATCCTGTGTGGATTATGCCACTGATGATGTTAAATCTTTACTTTATGAAAGTAAAGTTTACCATATGGGTCTTTCATTTCCTTTATTTCAAATCTATAAGATGATGTTTCTTCCAGTGTCTCAGGTCCTTCTGGGGGTTTTAGTCATACCCAGTGTAATTGTTACTATTCTAAATTAAATAATAATGCTGTTGTAAAGGTATTGTCCTACGTAGTAGATTATATTTTGAGCTGTGGACTTCAGCTTCAGCAAAAGTTGATTTAAGTGACTCTAGGTTTGGAGTTAGTGGATTTTTTCTCTTCCTTTTGCTATCACCCTGTCAAAGGTAAACCCTTGAGATGAACAGATAACGTGAAGGAAAATGATCTAATGACACTTGTTGGTAATTAGCTGTAAAAATAAAAACTCTGGTTGTTTTCCTTAGTTCTTGTTTCTGCCAAGGCATCTTGCAAACAGCTTTTGTTTAGATTTAGTAATTTCCGGTTTACATTGTTTATTTTCAACTGGGAATGCTGTAAATCCTTTTCAAATAATGTGTCTATCTGATGCATTCCCATGTAGTATTGACATCAGGCATGCCCTCTCTAAACCTAATACAGCAGGAACTGCTTCCCCCGGAGGTGCAGAGAAGCAGAATTAGGTTTGAATGGAAAAATCAAATAAAGCTGAATTGAAAGGAAAAAGAATTGGCATGAGTTTCTGAAGTGAGGGCTGCGTGTATTGTATTGTAGGGTGTACACCTGCTCAATTTAGTGGCTAGTGTAAATGGGGCTTCTCAGTGTAGCACGGTACCTACCCCCACATTATACTAACCTTGCCCTCCACAATTCTTAAAAACGAATTTGAAGTACAGCCAGCAGATACTGCCTTACTTTATTGTAGAGTAGCCACCTAACTTTTGTCAGCTGTTTTTCATTATGAGTACTACGCATTGAATAATAGCACAAAGTCTTTCTGAAGAAGTATTTTTATTTTTTTAAACAAGAAATAACGGAGATGTAGCTAGTCCTGGAAAGGAATACCACCTGCTGTAGGCCATCAGATGTTTTTCAGCAGTTCCTGAGCCTACTGACCATCCATTCTGCTCCTTGCTCAGCCTGGCAGCACAAGGCAGGATGACCTGGCTCCACACCAGTCATTGCAGTGCCACCATGAACGTGTCACCTGCGATGCTGCAGGGTAAGTCCAGTGCAAGAAGGGATGCTGCCTTCATGATGAGGAGGCCTTGATGCTGACTCTTACACAGGTGCTCGATTCATACCAAATCAGTCTGAGCTGATGCAGCTTTTCTTGATAGCTAAAGTATGAAAATCACAGGACTTCAGCGGAGTTTAAAGGGTTGGAGATAAACTTCAATGCTGTTTTGCAGCCTCAGATACATTTTTTCTATGTTGTGAAGCTGCTATTTTTCACCTTTTTTTCCTGATGGTTTTTTGTGAAAACAGCAGCATACTTCTCTTTTTGTTTTGTTTTCTGTTGAAATAAATATCTCTCTAATACTACAGCAGCAATGAGGGAGAATTTTTGTCTGGGATGCAAAATGTGTATATGACTCACGTATATGGGTAGCATTAGGCTGATGATTACATAGGACCCATTTTCTGTAAAAAATGCCTTGAACTAAGCATGAAACTTGACTCTGACTTTGAATATACAGTGGTTTTGTTTACTCATTCCTTTCAGAATGGCGGATTTTTTCTGGCTTACATCATTTAAAAAATAAAATACAGTAGTAGATTATTAGATGAAAGCTGTTGTCTCAAAATTCTATTCAGGAATTATTTTTTTTCCATCTGTACTTCATTTATTCTTGGCCTCTCAGTTAAGTATGAAGTTGTTCTGGCATTGAGACTGGAAATCAGTTCTCTGTGTCCCAGGTTTTAATGCAGTCCCAGTGTCAGGACAAGCAGGGGCCTAGAAAACTTCCTTCTCTCCTGCTGTAGCTCTGCTGTCTTTGTCCTGACATATTGAAAAGTAGGGTGAAACAAAGCACAAAGGGAAGAGCAAAACTAACGTAGGAAATCACAGTTGTAAAGCATATATTCAGAAGGATTTTAACACTGTGCCTATACTTTATTTCCAAAGTTTATAGATACATTTGCATGATCATATTTTTTTCCTTAGTGTTGATTTTTCTGTAATTTCTTGCAAAGTCTTCATTTGTCATGCTGAACCCCTCACTGTCTCCTTTCCTAAACAGTCAGGCCAACAAAAGACAGCTAAACTGTGATTAAATCAGTATATTTTCCCTCTGTTTGGATTTAGGCACCTTTTTCATCCTGTAATGATTACCTAACCGGGTAGCAGAAACAAATGTTTTTACTCGTGTTATTTAATATGTATTTTGCTCAGGATACACATGGTATTTGAAGATAAATACAGCCTTTTTTGTTTCCTTCTGAATGCAGAAAACTACCATTCTTTTTGTAGAATGATCACTTTGTTTGTGAAGGGAGTTTGAGGAACAGGTAAAGTGACCTCTTGCAGCTTAGAAATTGCTCCTCTTACACCTTGTGCTTTCATCTTCTCTTGACACTCCATTTCTCTGGAATGTATCCGTCAGCAATTGCAAAATGTGAACTTTCAGTTTCTAGAAGTTTAGTGGATTAATGTATTTTAAAAACCAAGATGCACTCAATATTAAATAGCTTTCTGTTTTTACAAAGGCTAACAAAATGACTTCATGCTAGTTAGCAGGTCAAAAACTGCGTCAGCAGTTATGAATGAATATTAGAGCACTGTAGATAAGAATTATAAAAACTAAAGTGAAGGTACAAGCAATAGAAATGGCCTTTAAAGTTACCCATTAAACTCTTTTACTGTTGCCATTTACAACAGAGAAATATTTCCTGATTGCCCAGCACTAAAGTAGCAAAAGAGGCAGGTGCTGATTCTTCTACTAAATTTTTGATTTGACAGAAGAGCCAGGTTTTGCAGCCTACCACTTGTTTGCATTGCCTCTAATTGAGTTTTAAATGTTGTAGTCTGTTTCCTGCTGTAATGATGATTTATATCTTTCTAGTTAATGAGCTTAGGTCATTAGAGCATCCATGTTCAAGGGCTGCCTTGAGAAGCACAGCAGTGCTGCAGTCCACTGAAAAAGTATCTTAAATGATGGTTCTTCACCATTTTACTTAAAAAGGAACTTCACAGAATACTGTTCTTGTAGGTGGCAAATAAAAACCTCTGTTAGAGACAGAACCTCAATATAGAAAAGTATTTTGACTAGTCAGGTGTGAAATAATCCCACAATTCAGTATTATGAATGATCTACAGAAAGATGACAGGGTTAGTCCAGTTCTTAATGACTCTGTCTTGTAATGCCTTTTCAGAGTTGTGAGACTCTTTTGGCATTTCACAACATCATTAAAGCAAAGCAAGAAAGACAATGATATTTACTAACTTTGGGTACCAAACCCACAAAAAAACCAAGCAGTAAGTGTTTATTTAGGTTTTTTGTTCTCTTTTGCAAGCATTTCTGGAGGTGTTTTTTTCTGGAATGAGACAATAGTCTGTAAATGAGATCTATGTGACTCAGTTTGCAAATGGATATAGATTTTATTGTGAAAGGACTGCTAGAATGCTAATAAGTTTCTTGGGTATAAACTGCCCACAAATTTATTTAAATTGCAAAAATTTTCTTCGTTAGTTGAGTTAGTTTTATATATTTGTATTCAGTTATTTGCAATAAGCCTGCCAGGAACGATTCAGAGACAAGGAGTACAGGGAATATTAAGAATCGTTGCTCCAATGCAAATCACATCTGATCCTTACTGTTACCCATGCTACTACTGATAGCTTGCTAAGAATGTGCAGTTTAAATAGCATTAAATAGATTTTTTTGTGGTTTTGTTATTGTTGTTTGTTGTTGGATTTTTTAATTGTTTTGTTGGTTTGGGGTTTTTTAGCAGAGATCTGAATACCTATAGGAGAACTTTGTTGTAACAATTTTAAAAGGGGAAAAAAAGGAGAAAACTGCTTTCCGGACTTGCAAGATTTGTGCCTGGTGCAGAGGCCCTGCTAGACAGAAGGCTTTGTTCTTTCAATTCCCATATTGCTGCTGTTTGTTTCTAAGAGTAGATCAATGAGAGGGGCTCAAAGAAAGTCCTGAGTCCTTTGCTTGTGAAGTTCAGGACTGGAAATGGTTCCTTGTTCAGCTTGGGAGGGACAGCTCAGACACTTCCAAAATTGAAGGAGGATCTTCTAGACCCTGCCCAGATCCTGGGATCCCCTGTAGCTGCATACTTGGTCAGTCCTCAACGGAAGAGATGACAGTAATGTTGTCCATGGCGAGTTTCTAATCCTTGATCCTCTAAGAGGAATTGTCAAAACATTTCTAGAGTTTTAGGTCTTTTCTGTGGTCCAGTTTCAGTGAGCCTTTAATCAAAGTTGAAAAGGTATTTGAAATTAACGAAGATGACTTTTTAAATGTATTTAATTCTTAAAATAGTCTTTTAGACTTTTATAATTCTTAAACAAAGGACTAACATTTATATGTCTATTCTTTGGTGGAAAACCTCAAGTGTTTCCTAGTTGTACCTGCATTCTTTTGAGGTAAGAAAATTATTTGTTGGGGAGGTTTTAACTTTTTTTTTTCATTTTAGAGTTGTCTCTTGCCCGACACAGCATGAAAAAGGAGAAAAATGGGTTGAAAGCCTCTTCTTTTCCACTTGTGTTATTTCATAGCACATTCATCAGCTCTACTTCTTGTGATGCATAGACATCCCCGCTTTGCTTGGTCACCAAAAAGACACACGTGCAGTCATTTTCTTTTGTGGGTGATGATCTTCTAAAACCTGATTGCCTTGTATGTTTTCTGAAGATAAGGTCCTGTCTGCACTGACTCATATTTTTTGTCACAATGATATGTCTTCCTTTTTTTATAAGAAGCTTCTGTTGATTTTGCTGGTTTTTTTCTTTTGATCACATGCTTTTCAGCTTTCTAGCAGTCTATTTATAATAGACAGACTGTTGAAGGTCTTTGTTGAATTTTCTCTACCAAGTTGAGTAGTAAATATTTCAATTTGAAATATAGATACACAAGAATATCATATGAAATTTTCAATGAAAATATAGGTTATAAAACTTCTGGAGTACAATGAAACTTTTGGATGCAATAAATACAGGTTTATGATCGAAGAGGTATTTTTTTTTATTACTTAGCCATATACAAGAGGCTAAAAAAGAGATGCCAAGCAATTTCTACAGTTCTACAGCCTATAGCAAACTACAAAGCTATAACAAACATATGAATACATCAGAATTTTATTGTTTTTATGTGCCTGAAAGGTTTCTGCCTTTAGGCCGCTTCAAATAACCAGGTTATTGCAGTCCAAAAGAGAAGCAAGCACCCTGGAAAGTCCATGAGGTGTAAATAGCATATTTTTTTTCTTAGTACACATTTTTCACTTGACAGTAACAAGTCCACAAGAGAACTGTTTTCCCGAAATGCTGGACTGTTGAGAGCCGAATTTGACCGCTCAGTTGTACTAACCATTACAAGGGAGAAGCAGCAGCAGCGATCTGTGCTTCAGAAAGGAATGTATAAAGAGGGCAAGAAATTTTGCTTCATTAAATCAAGGCAGTGTGTTCTTGGGAATAAAGCCTCTTGCCTGTTTGCAAGCCAGGAATAGAATAGCTAGAAATACGCATTAAAAATTATAATATAAATGTCATCAATGTAAAAGATACCAGGTTCACTATTCTTCTCCTGTAAAAAAGACAGTTAGTTAAGCTACTCATTATAAAAAACAAAGGGAATTAGACATTAATAAAGAAATGAATGAATAGGAAATCTGAGTGGACTCATTCCTTGTAGCGAAGGTCTATTGAACTGAAGTTGGAGCTATGATTTCTTTCAGGGTGCTGGAGTCCAAACTTTGTCTGGCAATATGTGGATGGTAGTAAGCAACAGTGTAAAATTTAAGCATCTGTAACTATCAATGGACGTATACAGCTTTATAAATCCAGGGTAGATGCAGACATGACTGCTTAAAAAGACAATGTAGTCTTGTGTGTTGGCTGTTTTCCTCACCAATGACAGCAATATTGCTGCAAGAAAAGTAACATCATTGCTGGATTTACTGCATTTGCCTTGACTGTGTGGGGAAATTGACACTCTTTATTTGGCATTTGGGTTTCGATGGGGTTTTTTTGGTAATACTAACTTTTTTCTTGTTTTAGTGGATGGTCAGCTTCCCATGATGTTTCACCACTTTGGTTGATGATTTCATTGTTCTAGTGAAGGACTCTGGTCAGAGAGACTCGTGGAGTTGTCTTGATAAGGGTCTGTGGTTTTGAGCACTTCCTTGGGTTTTTGCTTGACTCTGCTTTGTTGAACAGAAGCAGGTACTGCAGAGGTCAGGTTGTCACCAGCCTGCATGGGATGGAACCTCACGGCCTGTAAGATGTAGTGAAAAGTGGCATTTCTCTCTGAAATTTAGTGGTTATGAGGAGTTACAAACACCACACAGATTAATAACATGCTAGATGAAGAATTTCAAATAAAAAAGATACTCTGTAACTGTGAGCATTTCCACCTGATGGCTTTTGTCAAATCATTTTTCACCAGGAGTGTTTTCATGGTGCTTGTTTCCTACAGCTGTGAGCTGAATTTAAAGCTGCAGGAACTGCATGCTTAAAGAGAGATGAGGAAGATAAATGCAATTTTTTTAATATCATGAAAAGGATTTTTTTTCTTTTTCCATGACAAAAGTAAACTAATCTATGGCTGGAATGGGGTTCAGTATTGTATATTATAGTTGGAAAGAACATTTTCTGTAATGACTTAAACTGATAATATATTTCATCTTAAGCCAAAAGCAGACAGTGTTCTTTCTGAAAAGGGAGTCATTCTAGGGAGCAAGAGAGTTAAAGAGGAAAGTTCTTCTGAAATAAGGGCTTAACTTCTTCCCTGTGTAAACATAGTATTGTGTTAAAAAAACCAATCACCATTACTCAACTTGCGTGGAATGGAAACAGGGAAATGCTCATCTCTCATTGCCCCACTCAAGCATTATTTTGCTGTGTGCTCTGATGGGATTGTGTTGCATATAATTTGTATTATCTGTTTGGCTGGGGCTGATTCAAACAGCAGAGTTCTTTATCCTGCAAGTGCAAAGTGTAAGGTGTGGAGATCCTCGGATGGAGATACTGAATTCATATACACTTAATTCACATACCAAATGCCAAAGAAATCTTGTTTGACTGATAGGCAGCATATTAAACACTTACCTCCCCTTGGAATGTCTGGTCTGTAATAATTAAAAATATATTTACTAACCCTATATTAGAAGCCTGAAAGGATGTCGTATTTGAGATTATTGGTAGACTACAGACCAGAACAGTGCCATAAATGCCAAGTCAGGGTAACAGAATTTTTCTTCAGTTTTTTTCCCCTGATACTCTCTTTGCAAATTGGTGGCCTTTTCTTCTTACCTCCGTTTCTGAATAGCAGTACTCTCTTACCTCCCAGAACAACTTACTGCATGTGATGTGGTTAGTGGCTGTCTGCTGAAATAATGCTTCTTTCCTGTCACTCCCTTCCTCTGACTTTTTGGTTTTTTTCCCTCTTCAGCCAGACATTAGGAAAATAATTCTTAATATAGTGTGAGGGACTGGTTAGCTTTCTTGAGGAGCATAGTGCAAGAGCTAGCCCACATCTGCTTGGCTGCTGCCCCTAGTGCTACCCTGAGTCCTTTCTAACTTGCTTGCACTCATTATGTGCCTAATAACAAGGTTATACGAAGAAACATAATTAAGGCTAGTCAGTTCATCAGCATGACTTCTTTGTTTGTTTTCATCATCATCATTAAGTGATAGCAGTTTGTTTCTGGAACTACGTATTCTTAAAGGTGCTTTTTAACCCCAACCGTTCTGATTCATGTTGACTTAGGATCAGCATATGGATTTAACCATCTACTCAAGATCATGTTTAGGTTTATGTTTTCATCAAGAGGAAATCAATGTGGTCAGCTCCTCCTTGCACTGGCTCTCCTAACTGATTATCATGTGAGCTTTTGCCAGGACAAAAAATTACTTTGGAGAGCTTTCTCTTGAAAGCACTTTCCTCAAAAGTTGAGCATTTTTCACCAGAACTGGATTTGTGTAAGACTTTGATTATGGAATTTAGATTCTGTAATTTCAAAAAGTAATTTTCTGTGTCTTAAACTAGAATTGGGGAAACTTGCACATTGCTTGCTTTCCTTTACATTATACCCATATACTATCACGTGGACACCCATAGTACAGAAAGGCTGGATTAAAGTAATGGCTCAAGCCCACTAAGATGGGTGCAAAAACTGAAATTAAAGCTCAGTAGGTCTTCAGTGCTGGTTCTTTTCATTCATGCCTCTGAATATAGCCCAAATGCTGCACTTCACTGAATTTCTCTAAGCTAATTGTGCTGGCTCTTCCAACTCAGGATGCATACAAGTATCCATGTTGAGACTGATGGTTGCTAATTAAGAGCACAGGAATTTGAGAAATATTATTTTTATTTTCCCTTCTGTTTCTGGGAAATACAGAGTGCTACAGATCCAAAGGTAACAAACAAATGCATTTTTTTGTGATGAGCAAATGCTTGTTTTCCACTGATAAGACAAGTCATTGCACTGAAGGAAGGAGGATGCTCTTTGTGATGGAATGTTGCTTCTGATTCTTAATAAAACACTTAGTGGGAGTGGGATAAAGCATAAAGTAGGGCCATGATGGCACAGAATGAGGAAACTGTGACAGCAAATGTTATTCCCAGGTGAAAATGGAAAACCTGTATTGCCAGCCAACATGAAGTTTTTGTGGTTGGGTTTTTAAATACTAGGCATTCATATACCGAAGCTTGACATGCTAATACTGCTACCTGCAAAATCTTGTAAATTTTTGGATGCTTGGAAGGTAATTGGATTGCGGTCTGTGATGGTAATATTGCTGTAAAATTCTGCGGTAAGAAGAGCAAACAAGGATACTATCCATCAAGTCCCTGTAAATAACTGAGGCTTTCTTTGGGCTTTATATAACTATCACTGTATCCATGTAATGCTAGTGCGTGTGTTTTAACTTTACTGGGTCTGGGATTTATGCTGCTGAGAGAAATACAGATTGTAGAGAAACCTATTCCTAAGAGTTGAATTAAATCATCAGCAAAAAAATTTATCCTGTTATTTGAGCTTCTCCTCTTCAAAAGCCCTTTTCTCATTTTGCCTTCTTTCACCTTCCCTAAATTTCATTTGGAGTACTGTGTTTAAAGCCAGGCTGTGCCTGCTTCTTCTGCAGGATCTTCCTTCCTCCTTGAAAGGGCTGTCTGCTTCTGGTGTACTGAATTGGATGCAGCAATATAAGGATGCATTGTTGCCTCTCAGGCTTTCCCTGCCTTCCTACTGACTGAACCTGTGACCTTATAAACTGTTAAAATTCCTTGGGCCTTTGTTTTTTACATCAGTAAAACTGAGGCTAAGAGAATTTTCCTATTGCTATAAATAACCTTAATCTCAGGATATGAGCTGGAAATCCTGACCCAAACACCAATGAAGCACTTTCCTCATAAGTAATCCTTCTGATGGGGTTATTTGTGGAATATGCATTGCTCCCTGATGCTAAGGCTGCATTAACAGGAGATAATGACAGTATGCTTGCTTTTATATTTGCTGAGGAGGCTGCTCAGGGGCAGTGCTGACCCTGGGAGGGTGGCAGGGGAAGAGCTGGTTGTTTCTTTGATGGGTATGGGAATGAATGCCGTTTTAGTCCTGTCACATTTTGTTTCTCCCTCTGTGACCTAATTCAGCACCTTCTGGTATATGTGATGAAAGCACCCACCTCCGCTGATCTTGGAAAAAAAGATCTGTAAAATATTCACTAGATGACCATCCCCTTTCTACTACCTCTCTGTTATGTGGCTTTGACCTGGAATTGAAAATTTTCATTTGGCACCTCACTGCTATAATACCAACTTACTCTTCTTAAAAATTCAGAATAGGGTCATGGAGAGAAGGGATTTTTCTCTGCCATTGTAGGTTTTTACAGTACTTGGTAGAGCCTGTTTCCTGAGACTTGTTTGTGGTATTTCCTATATACACAAAGGCACTCCTCTGCTAGCTAAGCTTATGTACCTGGTTTTTATTTTGTTTTGAGACACTGCAAATAATATTGTCACATAAATAGTAATATTGTAGAGCTATTTTTAAAATCTTTGTGCCAAAGATATTTTTCTAGGCTTAACCTTTTGAAGGGCTTCTGCCGCTTGGGTTAGGGTTCGGGGGTTTTTTTTGCTTCCTCCTTCACCAGAGAATATTAATGACTGTTGTCCTGAAGGTCTTTTCTGATGTGATGTTTTCACTTGTCTACTCTTTTTCACTCTGCCTCTTCAAATCAAGTGTCATTAATTTGTTCTAGCCTTCAGGGGATGGTAGGAGAAAACTAACTCCTATTAGAAGGAGTGAGCGTGGGTGATCTTTACAGACACTAGAGTTGCAAGTGTTGGCAGAGCAAAACACAGTATAGTGTCCTCATGTGTTGCACAGAAAACAGATTTTCCCAAGATGCTCTTTGCCTTTTTTTTTTCCTCTATGCAAAGAGGGAAAGTTGTCAGTCAAATAACATTGGCAAATGTGGCCTTGATGCTTAATTTATGGTTTCCTTTGCTGTACCTGTATGGTTAATGGTTTCTCGTTTTATCTTTGGTGAACCAGGCCTCCCTATGAAAATACGTAATTGCAGTTTTTTGTTAATGCCAGTTCACTCTGGTAGTATAAACTCATCAATTTGCATGCAGTGATTGAAGGGAAAAGATAGATGAAAGCCTATTATAATCACGTTAGATAACCAGATATGAATATGAATGAGATCATGCTTCTTTTGGAAATAGAGCTGTGTTGTTCAATAGACTTAGTATAACAAACATTTATATTAAAGCCCATTATGTTGAGTCTTATAGTTGTTTACTTAGGACAAGTTACTTAGCGAGCTGTCTACATGATTCTGACCTTAATTTCAGTAAGTAATGAAGTCTGCAAGTTCTTTAAACATCTCTCAAACACGAACAGAACTGCATGGCAATGAATCAATGTGTGTGACTTAACCACAAACATTGTGTCTTGAGCTGTCCTTTAATGAGCAGAGGCAAATAAAAAATTCTGGAGTTGCTTCTTTTATTTTGTACTTCTTCCTTCTTTTTCTGCAGAAAATAAGGAAGAAAATTGCTCTTTTAGTGATTAAAAAAAAAAACCTGTGTGGAATAAAACTGTAGCGTTCTGAACACTTCATATTGCTATGGCAATATATAATGTTCCTCAGATACACGCTTGCATACAAACCTCATTCAAGCTGTAAGATTGTGTAATTGAAGACATGTGACCCTTATGTGTGACTTTGTTACTAAATTTTGAGGAAAATCAGAGCCTTCTGGTTAATAGTTGAACTCTTCAAAAACAGTATAGTAGTTTTTCTTGAAGCACCTGAGAATTTTATGCCTATAGCTCTTACAGTTGTTTTCCCTCATATTTATGAGTTTTCTGAGGAAGCCCAGTCTTTGATGACTCAGCTACAGAAGCTGGTCTAACTGATTTTGCTTTGCTTTTGTGCGTCCACTGTGAGTACTCCTTCCTCACTTGGCTTCTTCGCTCAGCCTTTCGTAACTTTTCATTGCTTCAAACTGCTTGCCCGGAGAAATGCTTAGGACATACTTCTCATTGGACCTGCAGCCTCTTTACCGTCTTATTTTGTAGATGCGTACAAATGACCAGCCACAAGTCTGCTCAGACACGTGCAGGTTTGCATTGTGCAGTCATTTCTTTGTCAGTCAGGCTTTGTAAGTACCAGGTGTCTTTGAAAAGCAGTAAGCTCTTGGAAGCATGTGCTCACTAATGGAATGGTAAGCAGCTAAATGCTTCCAAAACATTGTACAAAGCAGCCTCCTTTGGGATTTGCAGTCTGCATTCTGCAGTGTAACTCAATAGGGTGTTTTTCTCGCTTAGGTTTTTTAGTATTGTGTGTTGCTTTGCTCAAGCACAGTCTTTTGGAAGTCAGTGCGAAAACATCCCTAGCTCAGTGAATATAAAGAACAAGTTGTCTAGTGATCGATATTATTCCCTACACAGTGGTTTAAAAGATATCTTTGCTTGATTGTTGTTAATTGTCATACATGTATGAGTTTGAAAAGGTTGCTTCTGGAGCTGGTGATAGAGTGTTACATATCTTGATGGCATTTGAAGATGGGTACATAATCTTGCGATAGATGGAATGAAAATTCACTTGAAACAGTAATTGTATTTTACTATCAGACTGCAATGTTACACCAATGAAGTATATCCCCGATAAATGAGAAAATAAGTGCAGCATATCCAAACTGTTGCACATAGAAAATTTTTGAATTGACAGCGCTTAATGTATTATGAATATAAATTTTGTTCTTTACATTCATTTGGAGTGGGAAACCATACAGAATAATCTTTGGACTGAATTTGTATGTATTGAAGAGCAATTAGTTATCTGAAGGAAGGTATGTGAAGAGCATTCACAGACTTTTTATTTGTGCAAATAGACATTGCACTCTGAATCAGTGTTATACCACTTTGTCATCTATAAATAAACTGGCAAACACACTGCTCAGCTTTGAATTTCCTTCACTGCTAGTACCACTTGAAATCAGTGGTTCCTGTTTCAGTATTGCTTGTTCCTTTGACATAAATCAAAGAGAAATCCTCACAGTGAAGCCATCAGAAACATAATTTAATTTGTTTTAGGATGACAAAAATACTTCTTCTGTGTCTCCTCGTGCCCAATTTCTATTTTTATTATGAAATGGTATTTTATAGACAGTTAAATTAGAAAAATTCTGCTGCTGTAGGTTAAGGTTGTGTAATGGATCAAAGTACCCATCATAACAAATAGAAAAAGCTGCTCAGAAACATGATTTCTCAGGAATCGCAAGGGCAGTCCTGCGAACTTGAATCTTGTGAAGGGGCCTATGTTTTCCGTGGAAACTTCCTCAACAGAGATCAGTTTCTAAGGAGTCCACAAACAACTAGTGTTTCTCAAACTTTGTAGCAACAATTAATTTGTTGGAGATCAGGCTATTAGTTTCATATAACTTAAAAATTTCTTTACATTTGAAAGATTTCTGGTGTGTTGTGCAGTTCTGGAGCTTGCTGCCCAGAGAGTTTAGGTAGGATGTTGATAGGCTCAGAGAGACAAATTCTTAAGCAACAGATTTGGTGCCTGAACTGATCCCTGGAAATAGTAAGCAAGTAGAAAAAGTTTTGTGGTTGCTCGGCTGGCAATTTTAGGATACAAAGGAAGTTGAAAAGCACTGGTTAAATTAAGCAGCGCTGTCTTCTTAGGGGAGAAAAAATTGCTGTCAGATTACTTTGTTATTATAAATTAATGAGCATACAAACGCTGTGACTTGATGGCACTTTCGGGAAATCAGTAATATTGGAAAGCATGTGAATTCCTCTTCTTTTTTTTTTCCCCCTTTTTTTTCGTGTGAACACAACTGCTTTAAATGTTAATCCTGCGCACATAGAAACCGTGCTTTATGTTCCCTGTGTTCATAGTTTAAATCCATAAATACATTGATCTTGGAGATCTTCATTAAAAATTGAATTTCCTGCTTTACTGTGCTGTGGATGTTTTTCTTACTATTTGTTGAAAAAATGTTCATACCTGTTTGCATGTGTTTAATAGCAAGAGCTCCAGTACCAAAAGAGGTCCTGCGCAGGTGTAAGGAAACAGGATGTGTCTGGCAAAATTAACAGGAACTACAGATTCAATGCTAATGCTTGTAAAAGTGTAAACATGAATCTATAATAACTAGTGTGCTTTTAATCTTTTTTTTTCCTGTAACAAGAAGGAGGAAGGTAGTGGACTTAGCAATGTGGAGTGGATATGGAACCTCTCCTGTGGGCTCTTGGTGGGATGGTGCTGCAAGTTGTTATTGATATGAAGCTGCAACGTGGCGTGAAGACTATTGCAGAGTTATTGGCTGGTGGATGTTTCTGCCTTTATGAATGGAAATATAATGCTGGATCTCTTTTTCCCCCACCTAAGGAAAGATAAAGCATTGATTCAGCTGCCTGGGAAATCTTCCAGATCTGAGATTCATAGGAATTTAGAGTTGGAAAAGAAAGGTAGCAGAACTATAGCTTTAGAAGCAGTTGCAGTTCTTTTCAAACTATAAGTGGAGCATAGTACTGTATTCATGCAAAATTGCCCCTTTGATTAATTTGTAAATCAGGCTATTCATCAGAATATGAGTACATGGATTTTACATTGCAAGGACATTTCAAGTCTATACATGCAAACCTGGAAAGTGTAAAGTCTGTAAGATACTCCATCCTTTTCCAGGCAAAATACTAATTGGATTAACTGTATGTAACATTGTAGTTTTCCAACAGGAACTCTGGGATTTGACCATAATAAATTAAACCTCAATGCTAACTTTTTATTTTGAGTATCTTCTCCCCTCTGCTTTTACCTGCTGATTTTAAGCTTCTCTTTTGGAACTACTTTAATTGACAAGGTTAGTTTTGAGCACTGGAATTTTCAGCTTTCCGTCTTTGCAGGGATTTTGTTTTGTTTTGTTTTTCCTGGATACATTTCAGCATCTATTGCTAAGTATAAAAGAAGTAGGCTGCTCTGTGCAAAGTGCTTAGAATATCCATCAAGTACCCATTTTCAAGACCAATTCAGACTTTTGTGACTTGTGGGATTGCAGAGCTTTGCAGTTTTTGTTTCTGTCCTGTTCACTGATTTGTGCACTGCTTTCCTAACTTGTGACAAATTCAGGGACATGCAGCTCCTTGCAGAAAGCTTTCTAACCTTTCTGGTTTCTCTGTAATAGGCTCAGTGTATTTACCTGTTCACACGTCTGCATACCAAAAGAAGTTTAGTTTCTTTGTGCTTTAAGTGAAAGTTAAAAAGTTAAATCCATTTTAATATCTTTCAGGCTTGTTCAATTTCAGGTTTTTGCAGTTGGAGCAAATGGGGGCGGGCGATAATTGGTAGAGCTGTACAGTTATGTAACTAAAAGCTTTTCTGCTGGAAGTTAGGAGAGCAGATTGCCTGGCCATCAAATTGCAACACGTGTTTTTAATCTTCCCACAGTGTCCATGCAGAGGAGTACAGTCAAGAAGTGTGTATTGGTTTGGTAGATTAATGTGTTCAAATAAAGATGTTACAATAAAATTTCCTTTGGGTTACAAACTTTTTTTTAGAGAAACAGTGGTGGTGTTATACCACTTGGGGATTTAAATAGTATTTATTTTGCATAATTAATGGTAGATATTATTCTTAGGTTGAAATTATAACTGTTGATGGCTTTTAGCATGAAAGTTGTCATCTAAAACTCACAGTGGGGAATCAACTAGTAAAAAGATTATACAGTGTATCACAGTGGTGATAAGATAAAATACACTCTTTTATGGGGAAAATATCATGTTACTATCACAGAAGAATGGTCAGCTAGCCAGCAACCATGAATTGTGTCACCAATTTCATAAAATATTCCTGAAAGCACTGACTGAGATATCAGTGGGTTTTTTCTGTACCCGGTGGGTTGGTGGTTGGTTTAGTTTGGATGGGGGTTCTTTCTGGCTTTTGTATTTAGTTTTTTTGATAGAATGACATTATATGGATCTTATTATTAGTGTATACATTCAGGGAAAAGTGATACACATATAAAACTATAATGTGAACTGGACTGAGATGGAAGACAATAGCACATGAACACTTTGCACTGTGAGTTCCTTGGACTTGGTGTTGCAGCTGCTGTATATAGTCCTTTTGTATCTATATGGACTTGTGACTTCAGCTTCTCCGTGGCATCTTGACAAATGTGAGATTTGCTTATCTGTGGTGGAACGAGGCCATTACCTGAAAGAGAGTATCTGCGTTCTACTTAAGGTGGGCTGCTGCTGCAAGACAAGGCCCATCTTGGACTCTTGGTTTTATTCAGTAACTTCAAAATCACCCTTATAGTGTGAAAATCAGATTTTTTTGTTGTTTGTTTTTTGGGTCACTGAAGGGAAAATCAGTCTAAACTGACCTCAGTACCCATCAGGGCTGTTAATGTCACCTTTGTTAAGGATCACTGCCATAAAAACTCCGGGCTTGACCCTAAATGGGATGTGCGTGAGGGAAGTTTTCTCTTGAGTAGAAGAAACAAAGCAAGGCAAAACAAAGCAGATTTTGACACTGCACTGTTAGTTAGGCATCCATGAGGTTCTCCAAAAGCATTGCCTGCCTTCCTGCAAGTGCCTGAAATCACCCACCAGGGAGTTTGCAGTTTCACAAGAGAGCAGAGCCGAGCTCTTGTCCCTAAGGCACAGACAGAGGCATCCTGGCTTAGCCCGGGCTGCGTGTCAGTTGTGCTTGGTCTGTCGTGTTTATTGGGGCTGCTCTTTCTAGGGACACAGCCTGTTAGATTGACTTCATTGCAATGAAGTCGAACAAATCGTAATTATGGGAGGTTAAATAAAGGGGTAGAGGTTAAAGCGTGAAACACCATTGTCCTCTTGTGTAAGGCATGGTTTGGGAAAGCAAGCAGGATGTTTTCCGTTCGGAAACCAGAAGTCAGAAACGTGTTGGTTTAACCAGGCATACACAGGACAGGTGTGCTTTGCATTTTATGGAAAGCCTATTGCTGTTCCTCTGGGTTTAAGACTAGGAAGAATAGAGGAGTAATTTTAAAGGAAAGAGTAACCTTGCTTTGATCATGTTGTCTTTTTCAGGGCAGCTTTGGTTTGTCTTACTGCTGTTGCCAGTATTGTGTGCTCTGGTGGCAGTACCAGGAATGGACAGATAACTGTAAAAATAGTTATAGACCAGATTTACTTGATGGCTCTCCTTTAGTTATTTGGTAGCCTTTTGCACGCACATATATGGATGTACATCATAGAAAACAGCTTCTGCTGGGCAGCTGCCAGTGCTCAACCACTGTTTAACTAGTGAATGATGCACAAAATTGTCATAACATGTGTCTTATAACACAGTGACTTTGGACTGTGTGTACCTAAGATGATTTTTGCATGGTAAATCTAAATATTGCTCCTCTTCTCTTCTAGTTTGTGGAGACATCCATGGTCAGTTCTTTGACTTGATGAAACTGTTTGAAGTGGGAGGTTCTCCTGCCAACACGCGGTACCTCTTCCTGGGGGACTACGTGGACAGAGGGTACTTCAGCATTGAAGTAAGTTCCTAATTTCTGGGTTTGGGTGCAAAACTGCTTGCAGCATATTATGTGTATTTGCCATCATATCTTAACTAGTTCAGGAACACTGAGGCTCTTCACAGGTACGATATTAATGTTGCTGGTGCTGTTTTTATAAAGGTTGCTTGGAATCCAGCCGAATCCCACTATATCTGTCAGCTGGAAAGCTGACACAGAATGCTGCCAACTAGTGGCCATCTAAATATAGCACAGAAGGCAGTGCGCTCCGCAGCTTGTGGAAGCTGAATAGCCTGAATAGACTTTAGCTATTAGAAGAGACGTAACAGAAAAACTAAACCCATGACCCATAGTTTAGTTTGCCTTTTAAGTTTATTTGATCTGAGTTTTCTGGATGTGAAATTTTAGGAGAATGGAAGGACTAGATGAGAGGTAAATGGGACAAAAAGCCAGCACATAGCATGCTGTGCTGGAGAGAATGAGTAAGTTCTGTTTAGATATGGCATGCAGGGATGCATGATCTCTGGCTTTCGATGCAGCACTTGAATCCACAGAGAAGTGATGCATGAGTGCCCTGTTGCTGGTGCTGAGATCTGGTGTAGCCTCCAGGTTAGGCTGTAGAATGTGGAGGTCAAATGACTTCTTTAGCCGGCTTGTGAAAGAAACAGTATCCTATCCAACCTACCAGCTTTGTCTAGAAGTGAGTCAAATACCAAGCCCAAATCCTCTGTTCCAGTGCTTGTAAAACAAACTAGATTTTTTCTTCTATCCTGTGTTACTGCTTGATTTTACAAACTGACAAGAAGTGCACAACTATTGAGTAAAACCAAATGTGGATTTGTTTGTCTAGGTTATAGTTGATCTAGTCATTGAACAGTGTATCAGAAACCCTTGCAGCAGCTCTTGAGCTGCAGCTTGACTGTTTCTGTGGAAAATTCAGACTTGAACTCCCTCTGAGTCAGGGCAAGAATGCCCATTACCTGTTGGAAGCAATATAGATCCTGTGATACATGTCTGTGTGTCTGTGCCTAGATCAGATGGCATCATGTGAGAACACATACACTGCTGTTTCATTCTACATGTTTCATTCTGTTTACATCCCACATCGAAGTCCACTCCTGCCATATTGGTATAAAATATATAAGGCCAAGCAGCTGAGTTGTTTATGTGTTTGGAAAACAGATCAGTGCATTATCTTGCCAGTGTTATGTTTATAATATGAAGTTTCTGAAAAATTAGATTCAGTAAAACTACTTTTGCTTTATTAGTTCATTTTAAAACTTAATTTCAAGTGTTAACAGAATCTTTTGGCACATTTTACGAATAGAAATATGCTATTCCAAGTACAGATGCTCTAAGAATTGCAAGGCTCCTTCGCCCACCTGCTAAAAATCAATATAGTCAGGATTTAGTCTCATACTGAAGTCAGCACTTGGATCATGATTTTTTGGAGCTTGAGTTCATGATTTTCTTGAGAACTGATCCACAGTGAGCTGTGAGCTAAATCATTGCTGTGGATTGCCATGCTGGATTGCTTGGGGAAGATTGGGAAGGAGGAGCAGGGGGAGCTTCATAGCCTTAAACCGTTGTGCAGCTCTGTCTGGAACTACCATTTCTGAGTTGTGAGAACCTCATTCATATGTCCTGTAGTCTTCAACTGAGACAAGATGTGTCTGGAAGAGGAAAGTTTTGTCATGACTTCTATATACATAGGCTTTTAATAACAGAAATATAACAAGTGGATTTACTACAGCTTTCAAGTGCTTCTCTGACAGTTTACCAAAATTGTTCCAGGGCTATTACCAATTAAAGAAATAGCAAGCCATAGGAAACAAAGAAAATAGCTTATGTATAGGGAATAATCCCCTTAAAATCTCTCATTTAGCAACCTGTGCGTACATACTTAGCAAATTATATTCTGAATTCACTTTTTCCATTCAGGAACACTCCTTTTTCACTGGAAGCAGTATTGGGTTCTGCCAGCGTCAAGAAAGTATCTCAGCTGTCACTTATATTATTTTTTTTGTATGGAAGGTTCTCAAATCACTACTTTTTTTTTTTGGTCACATAACTGATCTTCCCCACCTGTCACCTTGGTTAAAGAATGCATTTGAAACAAAAGGCAAGTTTCTGAGTTTCTGTTTCGTAAGTGTATTTGGATGTAGAGCTGTGCATTCAGGCATGAACTCAGCACAATAAGTAGTGACAAGGAAAGGAAAATTGTGAAGAATGCAACTTGGCATTTAGAGGGGGAGGATGTTTTTGGTGGAGAAGGGGCTCTGAGTACATAGATCAGGCACCAACTCTTGTCAGTACTTTGTGCTGGGGAAGTCATGCTGGTAAACAGCCCTAGCCTCAGCTCGTATTTCTACCACGTCAATCACATGCTGATCTTTCTTCCATCAATCTGCTGGCTCCCCTTTCTGCTATGGAGACGTGAGACTGTTGCAGTTCTGGGGTCTTTCCAAAAGAATTAAGTAGCTGGTCCAAGGTACTAATCATGAGTAATATAAGCTTTAAAAAAAATTTCTCTTGATTGCTGTGTGATCTCTAGTGTAAAAGTGACACCATTGAGCTTAGACCGAGCTGAGTTCTGATAGTGGGCGAGATAATCCTTCTCTGTGGGCTGCAGAGCATTTGGGATTCTTCTGGATGAAAGGTACTACATAATGCAAGCTATTATCATTAAGAACAGAGAAAGAAATTGCATAAGGTAGGTGGAAGGCATTTGATAATTCAGAGGGAAAAAGAGAAAAGTGTTTGTATAAGGCACTCAGCAGAAATATCAGTCCTTGCCCTATGGAGCTTTTGATCCAAGGGCTGATTTCTTCATGTGCATGCTCCATTTTTATTGGAGTTAGCTTCACTGCTTGAAGGGGGATGCGTGTTTTGTGTGTTTTATATTAGTTCGAAGCAAGGAGTCAAAGGATGAGAGACTGATAGAGAAATTAGAACAGGCAAAATTTAAGAATGTCAAAATGTAGGTAGAATGAGACAAGATTTCTTGGCACAGACGGAATCTTTATTCCATATCCGTGTTCTCTTTTCCATTTGACCTTTTGGCAGAGCCTGGGCATTTCTTCACTTAAAATAACAGATTTCTGCAATTTAATACGGTGCATTTGTTTCCTTGGCTATATAACTGATAATATTTCCCTCTTGTGCTTGTGCACTGTTCCAGGGGTTTGACTCCAGAGTGGAAGAAACCCCTTGGTTTTCACTTTCAAACAAGTTTTATGGTCATGGAGAGTAGAAACCCAAATGATCAGAACAGAGGGCTATTTTTATATCTAAAGCATAGTTAGAGCAGAAGTGGTTCTGCAGGAATAGGTTGTAAGGGAGAATGACTAATCTCTTTACCTGAGTCTGAAAACACTTTTCTGAAAGGCAGACAAATGCTGTGCAGTGTAGGGAGGAGTGTACATATAGACTGTTTTTTCATCACAGTCTTAGAAAAATTAGGGTAAATACGAACTATAATGCATTAATAATACTATGTAAACCAACTGTTGGGATTATTTTCTTGCTCAGTCCCATATAACAGCGTGCTGGCTTATGTATCAATTGACCATCGTAAGGTACATTGTGAACATTTTTGACAGAGGAGCGAGTTAAAATATGGAGAATTAAACCAATATTCAAAACTAACAAAACTGGAGTTATATTTTAAGGTTCAAAGCATGCATGCATTTCCGTTCCTGAATGCAAAGGCTGAAATTTCAGAAGGTGAGGCTGTTTTTGTGGTATTTCCAGCAAAAACAAAGTGAGGTATTTGGAGTGAGTCTGGAATTTGACCGCTGGACCTTGCACCAATTAAAAAAAGCATCTGGCGCTTGAGATGCTTCTGAACTCAGTGAACTGTTGGAAATTACCTGGTCTCTCTCATGAAAAGAATTATATATAAATATATTAATGTTAGTAAACTGGGGAAAGTTAATGCTGGTGAAGTTGTGTGTTTGTTATCTCTCAAGTCTCTGTGAACGTTTGAGGACTTCATTGGAAGAATAAACACCATTCTGCATCCTCTGATACTGTAGTTTGTTAATGTTTTCCAGTAAACAGCTTGATTTAAAATAGTTTGGGCTCGTCAGGATAGTTCACCAGTGAAGTCAATAGCTTTTTCAGTTCTCTTAAAGCAGAGAAAACCCTAGGACTTTAATTATCCTGAATTTCCTTGCCTTTTCTTCTATAGGCCAGCAGCAAATATCTTTCTTCAGAGCAACAATTTACGTCTTGTGAGATCTCATTTTTTGTATGGCAGTATTCCTCAGAGCTGTGAATATTCAGTAACTCAGCAAATTCAGATTATTTTAATATATATTAGATTCCCAGACTGGAACATCTGTTTGTGTCAGGGCCATCCTTGCAGCTTGGCTGGTCCTGTGCTAGCTGTTCCCAGTGTGAGTCCCCAGCATGCCAAGAGCCCCTTTTGGCTGCAGGGGGAGGAGATGTGATGGCACCATTTCCCTTGCACTGATGCCATCTCTGTGTGGGACCCATCTTCTCAGAGAACAGCTGTGGCCAAGACACAAGGTCCAAAAAGGAGAGGTAGGAGCCACCACTTAAATACGTGTTTAGAAAGTACTAGCTATAGGAATTAGAGTAATATTTAAGAAAAAGAATTTCCTAGTCACTTTTTGGTTGAAAAAGAGGTACTTCTTTTTTGGATTTTTTTTTGTCTTTTCAGATATTCTTTCTAAAGGCTGAAATGGGAGTAATGTAAACATCAGCAAACAGTATATTGTGGTTTTGCTCCTGGTTGTAGTGAAGACAATATAACTTCTTCTTTATTCGCGGTAGTGTTCAGAATTTTCTTTCTCTATGCTCAAGGAATGGTAGTTTAGAAATGGCAGTAAGTTACATCTCGTATAAGTATTCTGGTTACAGCTGCAATGTATCTTTATTTGTCTCTGAAATCATGCCATAATAAATAGTCATGCCAGTAGCGTGAATGCAGCTATGTGTGTAAAAAGGTACATGGCTTCCGCTGGGATAGTTACTCCATTTTAGGAAGCTGTATCTGTACTAGATACTGTGATGGTATCATTGTTTCAGTACACTTAAAGTAATGTAATTTTTGTATTTAGGTGAGGTGTGTGTTAGAGAGTGCAGGAGCTACGCCAGTTCCACAGGTCACAGAGCATCAGTAGAGACCTTAGCAATGTGTGGCTGAAATTATCCTTTCAAGTATGAATTACCTCACACTTACACCTTATTTCATCTGCTGGAGGAGTGCCCAGTGCTGTCAGTCATTTGGAGGGGGAGTTCATCTTTTGTGGCCCCTGCAAAGCCACACAACTGGCAGTGAGCTTCATCTCTCTGTTCCTGGCACTGCCAGTGCCAGAGCACCCAGAAGTGAGCACTGTGTTGCAGGTGGTGCTGTGGTTGCACTTGAGTGGCCATGGTGATGATTTTTCAAGGCTCCTTGTTTTAATCACATAATTTGAGATGCATAGAACTGTGGGGCCTTTGGTTTTCCTTTTCAGGCTGGGCTAGGATGTGGAATTGTGCAAATGCTCAAATTCAGCATGCGACAGTAGAGTTAAATCCCAAGTCTGTTTTGAAAATGTGGTCCTTAGGCTTACACAGTGCTTAATTGCACAGACCTTTTCTTTCCTGAAGCTGAGGCTGCCAGAACCTCAGCAGGAAAACAGCTTGACTATGGGAGCTGGGAGGTGGACAGATTATCTCTTTGTTACAAACTTAAGGTATCTGCTATTTCAACAGCTGAGAGGCACTAACCAAGTTAGAAGGGTTTGAGGGCCCTCAGTTAAGGGCTGTAACTTATTTTCTGTGAATAGTTTTTTTGATAGGATGAAATGAAACAGGCAAAAAATACCTTACAGATGTCTAGATTGCAGGGTCCCTGCTGTACATTTTGCATAGAGTTACAGCAGAGTTGGTGTTTAGTATGTTCTTAATGAAAAGGTTGAAGGAAAATAGGTATTTTAAAATTTTACGACTGGGAAGCAGTATTATGAAATACTTAAAAGACTGTAAGCTCAGGTTTTCAACAAGGGCAATTTATCATAAATCTTTTGACTTTGGTAAGAATTATGATATACAAAGCACAGGCAGGAAAAAATCAAAACCAGAATGTTTGCTTATGATATGTTGTTTGGACATAAGGGTTTCTGTATGTGAATGACTGTAAGTTGAAAAGCCATGAAAATCATTGCCCTCATATTTGCTGTTTAGTTTGCCTTGGAAAAATAAATCTGCTAATTAGTTCTTATTTACTATTACAACATTACTTCACTGGACTACTGAAAAGAAAAGGGAGAAAATTAAAGTAATCATCTAAACAAAATAAACCTTTGATATGGTACTGCTGAAAACAACACAAAATGTGAATGGTGGGCTTACGTTGCTTGAATAGTGGCAGAGAAATACAACTTTCTGGACTGTATTGATTCTCTGTTATCTTCTGTCCGGTTTTAATGAGTACTTCAGAGGAAGCATAGAAAAAATAAAAAGTAAATCTGTGATAAGCAAATGTAGAGACATCAATGTAAGCAGGTACCTAATGTCAAAAAGATAAAAATTCTATCTTTCCTTATTTTCCCTGCTTCTTAGATCTGGATAATATTTTAAGTACAGAGTGCTTGTTTTAATCTTGCCAAAGCTTTAGGAAAATTAAAAACTTAGTTGCAAGGGCAATGTAAACCACTTTTTTTTTTTTTAAATATGCCGTTTCATGTAATCACCAGTTGTACTTTTCCAGAGGTGTTTTGGCAGGATTAGAAGCTCTAAGGTAACTTGGATACGACTTTAAAAGCTGGAGCTTTTCTTGCGTGGATGGGGGTGTCACTTTAAACTTCTTGTCTCACAACATTTACATCAAATTTTTGCATTAGTAAGTTTAAAGAAGTGGAAGGTGCTGGAAATTCTTGGAGGAATGAAGGAGTCATCATCAAAGAGCCAGAGAATTGCTCTGGTGGTGTGGACAAGAGCGGGTTTCTTGCCCCATTGGAGTGAAAGTCTCAAACTCAAGTCTGCTGGAGTTTCCACAGAGACAGAAGACTTTCCCCAGGCACACCCTTTGTGGTTGTTTTGGGCCACAAGAGATGATTCCTGTGACCTAACACCATAATTCCATGCTGGATTATGTTAGCATGATTTCCCTGGCATTCTGACATCTCTTGTCGCTTCCTGCAGTGGCAATAGCGCCAGGGAGGCGGAAGAATTGGCTTGAGCTGGGAGGCCTTCAGTGTGTTTCCAAGGGGGAGAATTAGTTTTGCAGTTCTTGGAGTATATTGCCTGTATTTTTGCTGTTTTCCTCTGGCTCTAGAACCTCTGAGTAGGAGAACAGAAATTACAGATAAAGAACAGACAGAGCATTCAGATGTTTACATGTAATAAATTCAAGACAATGAGTAGTATTATAAAACCCCTGCTGCTGTGTGATTATATATGGATAGTGTGAGCACAAATATTAAAATGTTGAATCCCTTCTTCTTTTCCATTTTTCTTATAAGTTGGCTGTGTAGCAAACAAGGGAGCTGAAATTTACATGTTGAGATGATTAAAGTTATTATTCAGCTGTTTTTCAAGACAGTTTGAATGGTAGAAGGGAAGTCACGCTATAATGTAGAGGCATTACATTGGCAACAATGCTGATGTTCTAATCTGAAACCATAGAGTACATTCTGAATTTCCAGTCTGTTGATTATTAAGTTAAATAAAGTGCTATTTTTTTCCAGTGGAACAGAGGGGAGTGTTAGGAAGTAGTTGTAAATGGAAGTGGGGGTTTTTTTGACACCTTTTATTTCTTGTGCAGCATTTCTTCATGGCGTGGTTATATAAGCAAGGAAAGGTTGGAGGAAAAGCCGTTCAGACAGTTTTCTAGCTTCTCTTTTTGAGAGGACATTGTGGTCTGTACAGTGTCCTTGCAGGCGGTGGGCTCATCTCATAGAATGAGTGGGTTTTATTTCCATCAACTTTCTTGTGAGTTTGTTTTCAAAACAGGTATTTTAATTGAATGGTTTAGAAAGGTCTGAGCAGAGCTTAGCGACTCCAAGTCTTCTTTTTTATCTTTAAAAGGATGTCTAGAAGAAATGTCATCTCAAATAGTAATCTTTAGGAAAGAAAAAAGGCATTATAAAATCTTTGTAGTAACTTCATTTAATGCAAGAGCTTTGTGGATCTTTTCACCCCAGTTGTATGTAGAGAACAATGTTAAGTGAAAAAGGAACGAGCTTTCGTGTAAAAACTGTGTAATTCTGAAGGCTGAGGTATTTCCTGAAGTGTGAGTTAAATTGTTCTGAGGCAAATTTTCCTTAAGCCAGGAAATGCAGGTCTTCCGGTGAAATTGTTTCCACAGAAGGTTTCTGCCTAATGTTCCAGGTGGAGAGTGTGCACTTCACTTTAGAGATGCACAGCAATTGCTGTGTGAGAGCTGAGGCTGCTGAAGGCAGCGCACGGCTGACCAGGGAGGTGCCACTCAGCAAAAAGTATAAAACTCTGTCAGAATATACCCACTCAAGTTTTAGCCAGTCCACGCTGAAGTGCAGAGAAGTGTTTTGAATGCACTGTGAAGAATGAAGTTAATCAGTTGAAAATAAATGCTTTACACGGATTACTTTAACTTTTTCTGCTAGTTTTTTGTGATGGAGGGGAATGTAAATTGTTGTGTTATGTCACTAATTATGAATTCTATTTTTCTTTCTTGTTCTGATTCGCAGTGTGTGCTGTACTTGTGGGCCTTGAAAATCCTTTACCCCAAAACACTGTTTTTACTTCGTGGGAACCATGAATGTAGACATTTAACAGAGTATTTCACATTTAAGCAAGAATGTAAGTCTGCCTTATCTTTCTCCTCTCAACTCCTTTTTCACCAACTGCATTTGTTATTTTTCCAGTATTTGATAGTGGTTCACTAACAGTAATTTTTCATGTACTTTTCATGTTAACTGCCATTAATTTTAAATTGTAATCCCTGTTCTCTGAGAGGGCAGTCACCTTTCAGTGGTGTGGAATGGAAGGGTTTAGCCCCTCCACCTTTGAGCTTGCCAGCCTGGTGTGGGAGCATCCTGGGGCTGCTGTGGGTCCATCTGGGCATGGATGCCTTGGTAAACATGTGCTGCTGCTGCTGCTTTTTGCAGCAGCTGAGGGTTTGTTGCCCCACGCAGCAGCCTGGCAGGCAAAACCTGCTGGCACGCCAGCCCTGGCACCTGTGACAGGTTCCTGACTGCTAGTTAAGGAGGTGGCATCTCACAGGGCCTCATCTCATGCAGCAGGAGAAAAATGCAAGGAATTTTTATTTTGGTTTTTCTTTTTCCTTTAGGTATAGCATTTTCACATTTATCCTGTGTGTAGGCTTACACTTTTCAATATGCTTTTTTTGTATGAATTCCTTTCTGTGTTGCAAGAAAGGATGCAGTGACACATAAAAGCTCATTAGATGTAGACCTTTACCTGCACGATGAAGCTTTTTTTTTCCTGTGACACTGTAAGATGAAACTATTGCCATAAGTCTGTGTTTCCTTTATACACTGGAGATAAAGGAAATGTTAATTGGCTCAAAGGCTTCATGGTTTACTGAGTTTAATATGCATATTGGTAAATTAACATTTCAGCTTCATTGTACCACCCCGTTCATTTCATAATGGCATTTCTGTAGATAATTAATTATAAGGGACTGGGCTAAAGTTCTGACTATTTCATAGAGAGTATATTGAGTGATAATGATGATAACCATTCAGCAGATGTTTTAAAGCTTGCTCTACAGATTTCATACAGAGTAGAAATGGTAGACTATAATGGTATATTCAGTTGTTTATTGACAGTTTTTTAGAAAAAATATGATGAATTTTTATTAATTTCACCTCAGAATAGGAAGAAGTTTTCCAGCAGTGGATAACAAAAATCCTGAAGATATTTTTGTATGAAGCAAAAGTTTGGGTATAGTCCTCAATACCAGATAGAGTAGTGAGAGAACAAGTTTGAGATACTAAGCATATTCCTTTTTCCTCTGAAATATTGATGGCACTTTCTGTTACCATCTTAATCTTTAAAAGGTAAAATCAAATATTCAGAACGTGTATATGATGCCTGCATGGATGCCTTCGACTGCCTTCCCTTGGCTGCTCTGATGAACCAACAGTTCCTGTGTGTACATGGTGGCTTGTCTCCGGAGATCAACACCTTAGATGACATTAGAAAAGTAAGTCTTTGAGGTATTACCTATTAGCACAATGTAAGCACACCATCTGATGACTCCTTGTGCCTTGTTAAGCATCCTGTGCTTTCTTGGAGAAGATAGGAAAATAGCTCTAGAAAAACCTCACAGTACTTAAAAGATGTAACAAAAAAGGATCATATGATTGCAATTAATATAGTTGGCGTTTTTTTAAATAGTCAAAGCTTCATTCTCAGTAGGTCCTGCCATATTTTAATAGTTTTGCATTTGAGTGCCTAGCAAGTTGTCTAAGTGAGGCTTAAAAAGTTCATGCTTGTTTTACTCTTATGTTCTGAGAAGCTTCTCAGAAATCTCATGAAAATTCGGAGAACAATGGCAAACAGCTTCTTCACATAATGCAGTGTTGTTGCATGTATCAAGGATTAGTTTGTTATTCACATGTTTTGTAGAAGAGATCTCAGTTGATACTTCTAAAAAGAGATATTTAAACCAGTCATTCTTGGTGTTCACAGCAGAAAAAAAAATAGCTTATTTCTTGTTTGCTGTTTGAGACTTGCAAACATGGATATATATTTCTGAGCTTTCAAGTTAGTAAAAGGTAATTTATATTCTGAGGGTAATTTGTAGTCTACTAAGAAATTAGTATAGTTGAAAAAAACCCAAGTTGAGCCAGTAATTACATGTTTTGGTTAAAAAACGATTAGCTTAAGATATTAACTGCACTTTAAAAAATTACTGAACGCAAAGTTTTGTTTCTGAGGTAAAGGTTCACTGACTCAGTAAACAAAAATACTCTGCCTAAAAATTAGCTGGCTCTGCAACAACATAATGGCAGAGTAAAGTCGTTCAGCTCTCAGGTTCTAGATTAGGTTCATGAACACCTCCACCTTCCCCTGCCCAACCCAGCAGGTTTATTTATCATTGGCAATCAGCAGAAATTGGGTTTGCATGTTTATGAATTTTTTTAATTTAAATGAATTGTAATTACATAAGCATTAATTGGAGAGGGCTGAAATAAAGTGTAGGTATGCTGTGAATATGTCAAGATGCGAATGCAAAGGTAAAGTTGTAGAGGTCTCATTAAAACTTTCTAACTGGGTGTTAAAAGCATAAAACCAATTCTTTCTCTTTGAATTTTTTTTTTGGGGGGGGAGAAGGTATCTACTGGCTACTGAATCATTGCTTGATCTTTCTGGTCAAAATAGAGAATGTTTCAGACTGCAAGCCTTATTCATACACCCATCTTAATAAGGCTATTCTTATATGAAAGAATTCTTTAGGTAACATATGGTGGTTTTATATTAAAGAGTTTTTGCAGGAGAATGCTGGTTTTTATATTTTGGTATGCTTCATTTTATTTGCAGTATGATTCTATGTAATTTGAAGTTTTAAATGCCCATAGTAAGACCAGAAAGAGGAGTTTTTAGCTGCTTAATTGGGGTTGAGGTTACGAGAGCAACAGGAATGTCATGCCAAGATGCTGTAATGCAGAGATATTGTCTTGATATTTAGATACAATTTTTTGTGGAAGTGTACATAAATCTAATTGGGAACTTGCTTTGAAATAACTACTGTATTTTCTTGAGGTGCCCCACTTACATAAATTGAGTGCTATAAGATTTGAAAAATCATGAAATGCAGAAATACAATATTGTCCCTTGTCCACTGGAATGCTTGAAAAAAACAGTAGAAAAGGCAAAAAAACCCAACAAAAATCCATGTTGAATGAGAATCCACTGTATCTCTTAATTTTCAGTTATATCTTTTCCTTCTACCCCGTCAGTGTTAGCAAGGAATGTTTTGCTGTTACTCAAACTCCATTGCTTTAAAGTTGAAGGGTTAAAGATTGCTATGGGTCTCTTGTTTGCCTGCTCAGGGATTGAAAAACAGTAATTTTGTTTCAATCTTTTTGTGATACATAGTTGAAAGAAGTTAGTATTTCTTTGTCTCCTATTTTTCTTAGTTAGATCGATTCAAGGAACCACCTGCATATGGACCTATGTGTGACATCCTGTGGTCAGACCCGTTGGAGGACTTTGGGAACGAGAAGACTCAGGAACACTTTACTCACAACACAGTCAGGGGATGCTCGTACTTCTACAGGTGATTATTACTACTTTGAATAGATTTCTGTAGGTGAACTGGTTCTGGTTTTGCAGTGTAAATGTTTGCTTGAACTTTGTGGCGCTACTTAGATAATTAGGCCTTTTTTTCTGCAGGCTAGCCTTGTTTTCAGATAAATTCATGCTTGTTTTATTTGAATCTCTTTTGTTAAGCTGCAGTGGGCAAGTGCTAAATCGCTTAATTTCATTCACCAAAGCCTGTGTATTTTGCTTATTTTTGTTCTTGTAAGTTAGAGAATGAATGTGTCACTTTTAAAAAGGGGTACATAACTGCATTTCTAGTTTGAAAATTAAAACTTAATTTCTGATGAAAGATGCCAGCGTTGGAAAACTGATTACCTATTGTTCTGCAGAGTAAATAAAAATCGTGATTTCCCTTACTTTCTTTTCTCTCAGTTTGATCAAACTTTTTTTTATGTTTGGGAATAATTCTTTTTAAGAAATTAAGTATTTGAAGAGCATTTGTTAAATGGGACTTAGTAAGAGCTGAAATGCGGACCAATGCCTGTAACATTCTTGCAGAAACATGTATGTACCTTCCTCTGACAGTGTGGGGATTTTAAGGAATTTGGGCTTTTTTTTTTTTATTATGGTAGTTAAGAACAACATACAAGGACACCAGAGTAGCAAAACTATCGGGGGAGGAGGTTAAATAGCAAAACGAGCAATGTATTCAGTGAAATATTAATTTAAAAACCCATTTTTGTTCAGGAGAAATGTGAAGATGCTGTTGAAATGTTAAGAGATTGTTGAACTTTTTGAAGTGAAGCAGTTCTGCTTCAGCCCATGCTAGTTACACACAAGTCTAAGTTTTCTCAGCAAACTCAGCAGAAGGGAGGAATCCAGCTCTTTCACTTGCCTTTGAAAATCTCACCTTGAACACAGCTGAGTGTAGCTGTTCAGTAACATATCAAAAGTAAATCAATGGCTTCCACCAGTAACCAGGTGACAGAGCTGCTGGAATCAACCTCCTTGTTGGTAACGGTATCAGGAAGGTAACAGATGGTTTGATGTTCAGAAATGGGATTTCCTGCTCCTTTCTTGGAGCTGTAGTTGCTGCAGTGTGGGGCCAGCTAAGAACAGAGCAGTTTGCACTGCAGCCTGGGCTGCTGGCTCCCTCCTTCCGTGGGGAAGTCCGATGGCCACACTCGGGTTCGTGACGTCTGGAAGGTGCTCAATAGATGTGTTTGGGCTCATCATGAAAGGGATGTCAAACTGCTGCAAACAACTGATCAGTGCAGAAATGGGCTATGACTGAGGGGTAAAATCACTGCTCGCCCTCTCAGCAGCAGCAAATGCTGGTGTGTACCTGAGACTCCCAGGCACTGCACGCAGGAGGAGTAATAGTGATTTCCCCTCATGAACAGCCTGGCAAACATGGCTTGTGCTTAAATACAGAGCTGCTTATATACTGGAAAAACTTCTAAATTGTAGGTTGGGGGTTTTTTCCAAAGGTCTGCTTCGTACAATTGCCATAAAATTTCCGTAAAATATATATCAGTTTCCTCCAGAAAATATATGAGACCTAGTCTGTGTCCTGACTCATATTCAGAAAAGTGCATGTTTCAGGAGAAGAGGAAATACTCAGAAGACAGCTAATTATCAGGTCGTGTGTGAAGGACATACAACTGCCTAATGATTCAGTCAGAAGGCTAGCTTGGAGTCACATTATCTGAGATTATATAAAGGCAAGCATTCCTTTTAAAAGAAGTGCCCAGTTGCCCTGGAAGATGACTAATTGCTTGTCTAATGATAATACCTGGTAAAAAAGGTGTCTATCAGTGTGGAATGTCTAATTTTCCTTGCCTTTTCTAGTTACTTCCTGAGTAAAGGAACAAATTTCACTAAACAGGCAGCTCAGCTTGTAAAGGAAGGACTGAATTATGCAGTCCTCCTTCAAGAATGCCTGTTAATAGAATGATTATGTTTATTCTTCACTGAATAAAATTTCTTAAGTTACTTCAGTCATTTCCAGAAAGGAAAGTAAAAAGATAGCAATGAGGATTTTGAATGAAGGTCAGGAAGATTTTGGTCATGCCTGTGAATCAGCGAAAGGATTTCTAGATGATTAGGATCTCCTAATCAATTGCAGGAAATATCTGTAATAAATAACTTTTATTTGTCAGAGATGTTCATTACAATGACAAGTTGCAAGTTACTTTGCTCTGACTTAAAGTAATTTCCTAATACAAAAATGCTATGAGGAAAATAACAGTAATGTGGCTTTCTAACTGTGCATCCAACGTATTAACAGGACCTTCCATCTCAGTCGTGCATGAAATCCTCTGCATTCAGCCAAAACCCATTTGTGAAGTGTTGGGCCATTTGTACGGGAAAGTATAAAGGCTGTAGCTTACAGTTGTCTGACAAGCTTCTCACTGCATTTCTTACATGATCACTCTCATAGAGCCTATTGAATTTCAAACTGATCCAGTATTTCTTCAAGAAACTTCCTTTTACGTAAGAGTTCTTGAAACTGCTATGGCTAGCACTGGAAAGTGTCAGATCTGGAAACCATAGGCATAACCTGACATTTAGAGGTGTAAAAAATAGCCTGATTTTCGGAAGTGCTCAGAGTCAACACTTAATGCACACCTTTAGCATCTAGCAGCATTTTGCACTGTGGATAATCAAAACAGCACAATGCCAAAGTGAAGAGTTAACTGTGGAATATAAGGAATTCTTGAAAATATATTAAAGTTTCTGTACCTTAAGAACAACAAAAAGTGATAGGGATTGGATTTCATTTTTCCTGTGTAAAGTTTAAAATTGTATGTCCTTTGTAGTCATGGTCATGTTTGATGCAATTTCGTGAAAAAGTAGAAATTATTAATAGAGTGCTGGTTGTTTAAATTGTTCTTTAATTATGAGTTAAGCTTTTCTTTCTTCCATACCCAAAATAATGTGTTCAGAGTAGGTTATAAACAAGAGGGAATAATTTGTCCCAGAGTGATGTTAGACCTACAGACAAACAATTTTTCAGCTGATCCAGCCAGTAAAGACATTTTCCTGTTTACCAGATTATCTGGTTCTTGCCTTGAATTTTTCTAGCAAACATTTATTTGCACTTAGCAGTTTTTGTACTGATCTTGCCAATGACCCGTTGCACTTCTTTCATGAGCTAGTGGTACAGTAATTCTCAGGCATTTCTGTAAGGAACAGGTTGGACACCGGGAAGAACTTCTTCACTGAAGGGGTGGTCAGGCATTGGAATGGCTGCCCAGGGAGGTGGAGTCACTCTCCCTGAAGGTGTTCAAGAAACATTTGCCAGCCTTGGATAGCAGTGAAATCGCTCAGCCTTACAGATACTCTGGGGTAGAAAAATAATTTTGGCCCACAAACACATGATTTCAGTGGTGTACTTGATGTGCAAGTTAAGTTTGTCAATATGCAAAAAACTAAAGAAATGTCTGCGGAAAGCTTTTGAAGACTGTAGTGTGTTTCAGCTCAGGGTGGGAGGCACAGTTGTATGAATTTTTTGTATTTTTTTTTAGTAGCAGCGTTTTAAACAGATTTTTTTGCCTACTTTTCCACTCTTTCTTCTCCCAGGCCAGAAGCTTTTTGCTGCCCTCACAGTATCTGCCCAGATGTACTGGTAGAATTGCTTGTGTGCTCCATCAGGCCTGGGAACACATCCAATTTTAAAAGAATGACTCTGCAAAAAAAGATGTGTTTATTTGTTCTAATCCCATGCAGTTCCCTGTTCCACTTCCCAGTGCAGCTCTGCAGACAGCACAGCTAAGAGCAAGAAAAAGCAGGTGGAAAGGGATGTTCTGAGAGCTGCTTAGGACAGCACAGCAGCAAAAGCATTTGCCTTTGTAAACTCAAGTGTGAGACCAATGGACTTTGCAGGAAACCTATTTTATATGTGCACGTAATGTTACAGAAGCTTTTGGACTAAATTGAAATGTTCTCTTTTGAAAGAAGTGCTTATGCCTCTCTTTTAATGGTATGATGAGGGATCTAAAAAAATTACGTTAATTCCATCTATTTTTTCCAGTTATTGGTGGAAAACCAATTTGAAAACATTTGCCATTTTGGTTCATGTTCGCAAAGCATTGCTTCTCTTTTAAAACTGCCCAGAAGCAATCAGTGATCATGCAAAAGAGACCTCAGAACTAGTAAATGCATGAGGCAGTTTAATGAAAGAAGGATGCCAAAGTAGGGAATATCACAGTCACGTACTCCATGGGGAATAACATCTCTCTAGCTTAGCAGAGGGGTGGTTTGTTTTCCCTGTGAGTCACTGTTCCTCCGTGATTCAGCATGACACATGAAGGCAGGAGGCTGGGTCGCTCTGGAAAAGCCTGTTGCGTGGGGGATTTCTGTTTGTTTGTTTTCCCTCTTGGCCAACTGCTTTATTTCTGGCTCATCTGAATTACAGTCTGGGCTCTGCAAAGCAGGACAAGGAGGAAGGTGTTTCTGGAAGGGCAGTGCTCTGAAAAACTAGTAGGGAATTCGACTGCAAGTCAGTCATTTTAATAAAAAGATTAGAAAAAAGATTTCCAAGCAGAAGTCATTTCTGTAAAAGTTTGTTTCTGATAACTTTTGCCATAATCTCTGTTTTGTTGGCTCTTTGTAGGACTTCTTGTTTTCACTTTCTTTTTAGGACATCTATTTTTGTGTTGAGGAAAATTGTTTAATATAAAGCAAACAGATACCAAGGGAATGCTGGATAGCATATGTAATAGCTGCAAATGGTGGAAATGTTGATTCTCCCCAGCCCTCGTTTCAACAAGAGGCTCAAGAAAAATGCCTGCAAGTTGCTTTGACTTTTTCAAGATAAAATATCCAGGCAGAATGCTCACGGATTGTGGTGGTCTGGGTAATAGGGCAGCTGGCACATTGAAGGTCCCATGCTATTCACTTGGAAGAAAATAAGGCAGGCAGATTCTTTTTTTGTAAATTTGCATGGAGCACTGTGTGACACCTCTGCCTTTGTAGATGTGGGCCTGTAGAATCAGCCAAATTCTGCTAGCAGAAGTCTTATTTTCCACTGATTTATGGAGAACAAGATAATTAAGCAGTAAGAAAACCCACCACTTTTGTACTTGAAATGGAAAGAAGAACCTATCATATCTATTTAGGAGCATTTTTTACCACTCCATTATATCTTCTTTAAAAGCAGTACTTAACACTGGATGAAAAGAATACTATGGAGGAAAAAAAAAGTAATAGCCTAGACATTTTGAGCAGCTGCACTGATAATGAACATAATCAACTGTCTAATGGATTTTTGTGATAGACCCCAGTTTTCAGAAGTTAATGTAAAAATTTCTAAACAGAATGTACCATAAGTCTACATTTAGTCACAATTAATTATGAAAAGAAATGTATGCAAATCAGTTCTCATTTGCCAGTGGTTTGAATGGCAGCCTGTCAGCATTTGAGATCATTGCAGTTGCCAAAACGATACCCCACGTAATTTGGGAATTGAAATTGTTTTATAATGGCGATGTTTTTAGACAATTCCAAATACCAGACCTGCATCTGAGAATATATGCTAGGTGGCTCAAGTCCAAAAACAGCAATATAGCATTCCACTGGGTTTGTAGCTTCTAGCTGCAAATGACATTTCAGCTTCATAATATCCAGGAAGGTTTGGAAGCAAGTAGTATAATTTCTCTTGGATAAACTAAAGGAAGCTGATGCATTAGGTTGGAGGAGAGGGATGTGTAAGTTTTTGTCTTTTTCATGCATGAAGTTAGAAACTGATGGGACTGTTAACTGATTGCAAGTGGGCTCTTAAGGTGGTCCATGAAATCATGCCTGGGACAGCAGTTTTTTGTGTAATGTATAGTTGAGATTTTTTTATTTTTTTATCTTGCTCAGTACATTTAGCACAGGTGTATTCAGTGTGCACGTTTTTGGGGTTTCAGAAGTCACGGGATTTACATTTTATGTTGCCAAGGGGAAAGGTAATTTGTTTATCAAGGAGATAAAGTTCAGGAAGATAACCATCCCCAGTCTGAAGACTGATTTGCCTTTCTTCTTTCTGTCTCTTTCTCTCTCTTTCCCTCTCTTTCCACTTACCACCTTATTTTCTGGTGTCCACAAGCAGCCAGTGCATATGGTAGTCAGTGGGGGAGGTTTTCTGTTACAAGCAAATGTTGTGTGACATTTTGCCTTTTTGGAATACAGAAAATCTTAAGAGTAATAAAAGAAAGTACCTTTTTTCTGACAAGCCATAGGCTGATTGTTGTTATGTAATGTATTGCAGTTTCCAGCGTTCCTCTCCAAGCAGTTACGTGGTGGGATTAAAAAAGACACTGCTGGTAGTGTTGTCTCTAGTGAAATCTGCCTGCGGAGCTGGCACTGATTTCATGAATGATGCATGTTTTATGATACATTTTTTGAAAACTAGAGCACTGTGTGCTGCTTCTGATAATGCCATAACAGGTGCTATTACGTTTTTTCCAACAGTTATCCTGCTGTATGTGAATTCCTACAGCACAATAACTTGTTATCCATACTCCGAGCTCACGAAGCCCAGGACGCTGGGTAAGTATGTGTGGAGAGGGGGCAATAATAATAATAATAATAATAATGTATAATGGCATGCTATTCTCAAACAGAGCACAGAAAGGAAGAACAGATGAGTGAGAATGAACTGGAAAATATAAGTTGCAACAGCTCCCACTTTTTACTTTTTACTAATGCTACAAAAATACACATTGGCATTACAGCATCTTTTACATTATTATTAGTGAGTTACAAGACTTAAATGAATCCTTATATATGCCACTTACTTAGCCTTAGTGATTTTAAGTGATATAAAATGACCAAATTTTTTTTGATGCCAGGCTTGGAAAGAAAACCAAATTCATTTCAGAAAAAGATTTGCAAATGTGCCAGAGTCTTTTGACACACCAATTGCCATGATGCCAGGGAAGCGATTCGTCTCACGAAGGCCAGAACTGCCGTCTTTCAAATCTTTCAACAGCTATCTGAAACTTTTGGGCCTACTGATTTTACACTTCATAGGAAAAAAAATTGTGCAACTCAATAGGCACACAAATTTTTCTTCAGGAGTATCATTAATGAATTCAAAGAGTCTAAGCCATTGTATGCAAAAACAGTCCAGGTCAAGCATCAAGTGGTGTTGATGGTTCCCCATGAAACTATTGTCATTATAAAGATAGAATTTTTTGTGCTGCTTTAAAAAAATTACTTTAAAAATTCCTCTTATTTAAAATGTACCATACTTGTGAGATATTAATGAAGGATTGGAATCTGAATAAATAGCTTCGCATATCGTGCATAAATTATTATTGTTGTGTTTGTTTGGAGGTAGAAACTTTACCCAACTTGAATGGCAATAAAAGATAAATTAGCAGCATTGTAGGAATAAGGTCAATATTCACTATGCATATTAAAAGCTATTCTGAATGTTTGAATTGTCACGACTTCAAAATGGTAATGCAATTAAAATCAAGCTATTACCATGCCAGAAATACCTAGCATGAAATACACAAGGGTAATGAAATTTCATTTTTGTTGTATTGCTTTCCAGTAAAGAGTGAAAAATAAAATTTTGTGGAAGAGATTGCATTGAAACTATACAACAGTTCCAGTGCAACTTTTGTGGATGTTTGCTAAATTCTTAGGTGTCTTGTAGCTGAGGACTAAAGAGCAGTTTTTGGTGTACTTGTGTCTAAGTACTGTTTGGTTGATTTCTTTCCAGTTAATTGCAGGTTTAATGCTTGATTGATTGATTGTTGGTCCAGTAAGCCTTTTATTTTTCATAAGGCTGTAAGGTTAGGTAATGAAAATATGCAGATATTAATAAACTGGCTAATAGAGTGGGTAAGATTAGACACAGCACTGAAAGTATCAGATGCCCTGTTTCCCCTCACCTTCTCACGCTTCCGTGCATAGAGAGGGCAGGCAGTGAGAGGGTCAGGGAGGACATGGGCTTCCCTTCTGAAGGCAGGACCCCTTCTAAGGCACCTGCTGGTGCTTGCTTCACCCGCAGTCCCACAGAGGGAAGGTCTGGGAACATCCTGGGCTGCATGCCTGTAGAGGCCCTCTGGCTCCAGGGGTAGGCACTGAGCGAATTCACAACAAAACCCACCTCTGGCTCACTGAATTTCAGACAGACACACAACTTTCAAGCATGGATCTCTGGTCGTGTCAAATGGTTATATTGAGAAAGTCTGAAGGAAGTATTTCTTTCCTGTGGCTTTTCAATAGCTCATGTGCATGTTTTTAAATCTTGGTATTTGTTAACAGCCAGAGCACTAATGTACTAGGGCTTTTTGCACTGTATGTGGTCAGTGACAGATATACATTCAACACTGGGTAGTAATTAGTATCTTCTCTTTCCTCTTAGGTATCGTATGTACAGGAAAAGCCAAACAACAGGCTTCCCTTCACTAATCACAATTTTTTCAGCACCAAACTATCTAGATGTATACAATAACAAAGGTAAGAATTTAATTCCTGTTAAAATACAGTAGACTGTACTCCTGTTTACTCTAATATGTTGGTGTTTTTTCACTTTTTTTATCAGTTCATGCCCATTTTCTTCCTCTATTTTTCGTGCCCATTCCACTCATTACGTAATACAAACTTAATTAAATTTATTACAGGCAGATGTATGCCTCTGTATTTTAATATGCCTTAGGATATTTCTGTATTTTGACTGCAAGTTATTAAGTAAATGTTACACAGGAAGCAAAACTTAAAACAGCTCTGTTAACTAAGAGAAGTATATTAAGAAATGCTCTGGAAGATGTTTAGAGCCCAGTGTTCCTTAAAATTAATTATCTGTTCCTTGCTTCTTTCCAGTAAAATTATTGGAGTTTGTATGTGCAAACTGTCTAGCCAGTTAAACTTTGACAGATCATCAGTGGATAAAGAATGGGACAGATGTCTGAGTTCCTTTACGTTTCTACGCTGAAATGTAGAAAATGAAATATAATTAGCTAAAAAAATTGAAAGGTTACTGCAGAAATAAGAGTCACTGGTCACTCTATTTAGTGGAGTCTATAAAGATTCCACTGAATACAAGTCTTTGCAGCTTCTCTGAATTTATTAATTTATTGCATTCCCAGAAATCTCTAATGAACTGGAAAAAAGAATCATGTTTCTAAAAATAAAGTATTCTAATAAACCTGTCCTCCTATATCTTGAAATGAGCAGTATTGTTTACTTTCTCCTAGTCTTCGTAATGATAAAAATATTTGTGTTCCTCTGTGAACAAAGTAAAATAATTCTTTCTCAATTACATTCTTGAAAGTTGCTCCCTTTCAAAGAGATCAATTTCTCTTGCAAAAGGATATTTTTAATCTGGATGCTTGTTTGCAGAGGAAGCAAGCAATACTTCCTTTTCAACTTGCAAAAGAAAGCTTCTTCAGGCATCATTTTGCATTATAAAATTTATAGTCTAAAACCTGTTATGCCATGAACTGTTTGCAAGGGAGTGAAACACTTCACTGGTAGATAATGGGGTTTCTACACCTCAGGATTCTCAATATGCCTGTTAACTTGTGGAAAAATTAATATGTTATTCTGCAAAACCATGCAAGCTGAACTGTCAGTAGCTACTTTTGTAAAAGTTAATAATGTAGAGGCTCTGCTAGCAACCTAAAAAGTGCAAGTTGAAGCAAGGAATATGTTCATTTTCTTGGTAAGATCGTTGCTATTGGTGGAGAAGTGTGTTTACTCTCCTAGCTGGCTGCTTTGGGTCAAAGGCTGAGCGATAAAAGTCAAGGAAGTAAAAGGACGGTGTCAGAAAGTGTTCACCTTTTGTTTCTTAGGCATGGAAGCAGTTCTGTGCAATGAAGGCAATGGGTGAATTATGTGAAACTTTGTCTTGAAGGCAAATGTTAAATGTAAAGCAATGGTTTACAATCTTCAAAACCTTGAATTTGACACTGCACAGTTTGGGTGGTAAAGAGAAGTGCCCCTCCATTATCTCCGTTTTGGAAGAGAGCGTCATCTTCCCTTGTTCCAGGGTGCTCCATTGTGGCAGGCAGGTCTTACATCTGGCGGAAAGCCTATTTTGATGGAAGGCTGTACACCATTTGCTGAGAGGTACTGGTTATCTGTGGCCACAGCTGGAGCTGATGTGCACTGCCGGCAATACCTGCTCAGAGTAAGCTCAGGCAAATCAGCACCCGTGTGCTACTCCTTAATATATGGCTTGTTGTAAATTCAGAGGCTGACCTTTAGCAGCTTTGTAATGAATCTCCATTGAGTTTATCTGCCTACTTTTCTCTCATTAGAAGTTTTGACGCTTTATTTCATGTGACTGATTGCACTGGCTCTTGGCATTTAAAGTACATCATGCATAGTTTTTCATGCTGCATTGCTCATACATCTTTATCTGGATGGTCTCTGGGTGTTTGCTTCCCTCTTCAAGGAAAATACCCACTATCATACAAAATGAGTCCAAAACACGGCTACTTCCTTGGTTTGCAGCAGATGAATTCACTGAGAGCACAGTTTCTGACTGTTTTCAGGAGAGAAGGAAGGTATTTCCATCCAGAGATATTGTCAGGACAGTTGCTCTAGCTGACTCATCATGCACTGGTGCAGAACCTGATTGATTTTTACAGGTCATCTGGAGGTTTGGTTACTGTCAGTCCTTGGAAAAGGAGTTACTTTCCTACTAGTAAGTCCCTTCCTGTCTAGTATGCATTCCCGGTGTTCCTCTGGTTGTCAGCCATCAAAGCCACCCTGAATAAATTCCTGAGAGGCTCCAGCTCCCACTGACATGAAATGGGTCATTTTTAAATGCAGTATTGTTTAAGATAAACACATTTTTTAAAAAGCTGCAAGAGGCCAAGAATGCTCATTTTCTACCCCGGGTTGATAGTTCTTGTACCCATTAAAGCAAATAGATGTACTTTTTTGAGCTTCTTCAAAGCACTTCAGGAGTAGACCTGATTGCCGACTTTATCCAAGGGCTCCTTCAGTCCCTGCTGGAGAGCAGCCACTGGGATCAGATATGTCCTCAAAGAGCAGTAGGGAGGCAGCGATCTCAGTGCAGAAGAAGGTTGGACAGGAGGAGCTGAAGATAAGCTACCCAAACGAGCCCATGTTCAGCGTATCTGCTGTTAATAATGCTGCCGGGGAGCCTCTGCATGGGTTGTCTCAGAGTGCTGACCCGCCATGGGAAGCTCTTCTGGCTTTGCTCTGCTGGCTTACGGCACTGAAGGGAGTTGTCTGTATCCCTGTGGTTCCTGGCTGTTGCCTCATGCAGGCTGCGTATGTTACTTGTGCACCACGTGGCTGCACGTCCTGTCACAGCCCCGGGCCGCACACACACAGCTTCTGGTGCCAAAGGGAGGTTTTCCAACTAGGAGGCTCCTGTCAGGGCCTCCCTCTATAGTTAATGGAGACAGAGAGGCTTTCAGGGGGTGATTCAGAGACTCAGAAACTGCCTTGATATTGGGAGCCTCGTATCCTCCTTTTTCCACTATTATCCTTCTCCATTACTGTTATTAATTCCTTCCATATTCATTATAATGAAGAGCATTGGCAAAAGGAAGGAATTTTTATATAGTTTTTGGCAACTTTTGAGCTACTGTTCAGTGTCTTCATAGCTTTCTCAAACATTTCTGCTTTCATTTATTTTATTAAAAGGCATAAATATAAAGATACTTTAAGATTATTATTAATACTTGTTACAACAAATACCAGTGCATTGATGATTCTTCTAAGACTACTGCTTCTGGAGAGAAAGCTTATGCAAGAAGATAAATGTTAATTGGATTGTGGTAGTTACCAGTGACTTCAGGGCCTCAGACATCATCTGTGCTGATCAAGAAACTCTGAGAAAGTTGTGTAAGTACAGATTTACCCCTGGGTTCCAGGGTGCCCATAACTAGGAGAAATTCTCAATAGCAACAGAATAAGAGGGTGCCAAAAATTACCGTATGGTGTGATCTGGCCTTGTGTCATGTCTAAACTTTCATTCCTGCATGCCATATTTCTTAATGCCACAATTATGACTTGCTGTAATGCTGTTTATGCAACCCACCCCCCCAAAAAAAAAAAAAAAAAAGTGGAAGATTCTACAGAAGTTCTACAGAGGCAGAAAAGTTATTTGTAAAACACTGGCAATACTGGCATTTTCATGTCTGGCTGTCACTTCAATAAGTGCGTGCTTTTTGGCTGAGTGAGCAATTTTAACTTTGCTGTTTAAAGACAAACTACTGTCTTTTGAACACTTCTAAAAGATTAGTTTCTAGTGGAGAGAGAACCACCAGAGAATCCAAAGTTATAAAACCCCCCCGCCAGTTCTTCCAACATGCTGCAACATACATGTATTGTTTCTGAAAGGAAAAGCAGGAAAATAAAGTATTCAGGAGAGTTTGGGACAGTAGAAAAATAAAAAACATCTGTAAATCTGTATGCCTGTTAATGTATCATAAGTACTATATCAGCGAGGTGTGTGTAAAGTATCAGCATGAAGTAAACCATGGATACACATTAAGAAATGTACCTCATCCAGATGGATCTAATGGGAAGATTATTTTCATCTGGAAAAAGAGTAATATACCTGAGAGACAAGGATGATCTTTGAGAAATATTAACACACTGAGGGGAAGAAAAGAGATGTAACCTCTGTTTGCCCTATCAGTTTTCTTTAATGCCTTATCTCTGCTGCTGTGATGAGTTCTTGTCACGGAAACAAAAGCTTTTAAAGAGGAGTTGTCAGGGTATCTAGGCCATCTCATTGCTGATGCAGAGAAGTTTGCCAAAAGTGATTTTTGCAGTCTGTTGATAAAATCTTGAATGTTACTTGAATGTTACTGTTTCTTTGCAAGATGCAGTTGCACATGTAAAATAAAAATCTTCACCATTTTATAAGGAAAGATTTTTCCACCTACAATTATCCTCACTTCTGTAGTGGGTTATTTAGACCATTACCTTGTATAGTAAATAATTTTTGTCCTTTGATAATGTTTAACTCCTTGAGCATTTTTCTAACCCTTATCCCTGACCTGACTTGGGCAGAAAATGTTGTGGTTACTTAGCAACTCTTCTTGAGAAGGCACTGTTCCCAGCTGTGCAGTTAATGCTGAAGTTAATTTGGCATTAAATCAGAAATTGCAATTCTTTCTTAGGTGTGAAGAATTTGAGGGACTTTTCGCTGATTCAGTTTCTAAATGCAGAATGAGTTTTCTGAAAGAAAATTACAAGAAAATTAGTTAAATTGTTCGCTAAAAATATTTTTAGGTTGTTAATTTAAAAATATTCTGGGCTAGTATTTCTACCAAGCCTATTATTTTTTTCCTCTGATGGAAATGTTATCAATTAATTTACACTGAAAAATTATTTGGCAGATCATGAAGCAGGATATGTAATGTCTTTGAGAAATTCTGAGCTATCTGTCACACAGTTTAATATTGTTCACATTGCTTTAGGCCTCAATCTACCTCCAAATATATAATCTTTTAAAGCACTATTTGAGATGCCAGAGGGTCTGAGACATCCACTCAGATGTGACAGGTGTGACACAGTTGTTCCAGACCAAGGAGGTACAGCACTAGGTGCTGTATCTAACCCTGAAAAGATAAGAAGACCTGTATCCATTTCTAGCCAAAGGAAGGAGGTTTCTTACCTACACAGTTTTCAACACCCATATTTCCAGCTTTAGGCAGCTGTATTAAATGCTTAAAGCGAAACAGTACAAATGCCCTTTGCCTGCTGCATTAGTGTTTCATTTCACTCTGATGTCATTTCAGCATCCAGTATCTCAGTTTACTAGCACTGGAAAGAAGTGTAATGTCATTTGGGCTATCTGCACATCTTCATTTTACAAAACATTAGCTTTTAAAACTTATTTACAACAGCAAGTATCAAAATTAGGTTAAAATGTGTGCGTCTGTTAAGAATAATAAAATAAGATTCTTGCTCTGGTTGGTGATTATACACAATAATGGCTGGTGGCTTGGTCTGCTAGCATCTGTCTGAGTATGTGTTTGGAAAGAAAAGTATTGAGGTTGCAGCCTGGAATAATAAGCAAATGTTGGAGAGAGTCAGGTTTTCCTCTCTTAAGGATTTCATAACCAAAGGAACCCATCCCACTTCTGTCTCCTCCATCAGCGACTGTGTGACCTCCACTTTCATAACCTTCAAAAGCTGTGTACTCTTTCAGGGCTGCTGGTGCTCCTGTAGCTTCTTAGGCATCAAGCTAACGTGGACTAAGAAATGAAGCAGAGGTGAAACCCCTAACCTTTTCTGAGCCAACAGAGAGGAGAAGGAGAGCTAAGACCAAAAGAAAGCATGGGGGTAGATAAGCTCAGGGAAACTCCTGCTGTTATCTGAGAAGCATTTCCTACTTGATCCAAAGGAAGTTTTCCTCTTCTGACTACTAAGTAGTAGTCAGAACTGCACAATCATAACAAGAGCCATTTTGCTTTATGTTAAGTATCATCTTCATTAGTTACCTAATAAAAATATTTTGTGTGCATTGTGCATGTAAATTACAGATTTTGAATTCAAAATGCCAAAAAGTATTTGTGGTACTGGTAACTACCCTAAGTTATTTTATTCTTTTAAGAGAGCAGTTATTTTAGAAGACTTCTCTGTTATTACCCTGCTTTATTGTATATAATGTTATTTTGCAGTAATTTGTTGAGATGTAAAGGTCATTTACGGGGGAGAATTTTTAAAAATATTATAATCAGAACTTTCTTTTGTAAGGTATTCAGGTACATTAATTAATAAGGTGTTGAGATGATTTCTTTATTATAGTAATCTTAAAATAAATTATCTTCCTTTCAAAGAAAACAACCAAACTAAAGCCATTTTTATTTAATTTTATGTTTTCCAACTGTTCTGCATATGGTTCAGGCTTTTTCAGAGGAACTTTTTTTAAAAGTTCCCTGTAAGAATGGTTTATTCAAATTTCACAGAATTTAGAAATAGACTTAATAGATAACTTGCAGTAGTAGGAAGGGGAACTACCTCAGCTAAGATGATGAATTTGAAGTTTTAGTCCTTCTAAATGAATCTTCACTACCATTAAGTGGTCCTCTTTGTGTGGTTTTGACTCATTTTTTCTGTAAAGCCACAAACTATTTAGTTTTATTATGTAATTTTGTCACTGTAATAGAAGAAGAATGAATTTCGATCTGCTACATGTGATTTCAGCCAAAAAGTGTTGGAAATATTCAGAGCATCAACACTAGTTTTCTCATTTTTGCTAATAGCAGTGTTAAGCCATTTTTTTTTTCTATTGAGCAGCAGAATGACTGCCAGTTGTCAGACTGGGATGGGCAAGAGTCAAATGTGGTTGATTTAAGTGGAGGGTGTCTGCCTGGCAAAAGTTCACATTATTGCTAGCAAGCTGTTTTCTGTGTCTTTCAGTGAGTAGGTTTCAGAAACTCCCAGGTCGCTCTGGACTCTGTCGTTGACCACAAAATGGAAGACATTTAGTGTCTTATTAAATATTTGTGAAGCAACAGCCTAGTGCTGAAAGGGTTTCTTTTCTGTTTGATGCACAGTCAGTGAAAAGAGATAAATAATCGGAAGAAATTGTTCATCCCCTTCAGCCAACATTGCGTTTGCTACAGTGCTGTCTCACATTGCAGTTGTGCAACTTTATTCCTGGCTATTAAGTGATAACCAGTCCCTGGAACTGTATTCTTCCCTGGGGAGCCATAAGTGGGAAGGCTGGAGGAAAGGGGAAAGCACAGAGTGATACACCTTTTTCTTGTGTTGACTGTTCTTGTTGCTTGTGTTGATTAAATATCCTGCATGCATAAATATCCAGTAACTGCACTGTTTTAAGACTTTCGTGTCTTTTAAGTCGCTTTGGTGGTAATCTCAAAATTACCTTTTCAGATTACTGTTTCAGATGTGAGCCTGAAGTCCGTTAACAAAAGTTAACACTGAACTTGGTGCAGTGCTTTAAAAAGTGGCTGTGGCATAAATATCTATATTTCTGCCTGTGAGCAGACGTAGTCTGTGTGTTTGTGTGTTGACAAGGATTATGGGAATGTTAAATGGTGCAAGGCAAATTGTATTAGTATTGATTCATATGACAGGGAGCACAGTCTTGTGTGCCTAGAGTTTGAATAATGTGAGAAGCAAGTGTCATTTCTTGTACAATACTGTGAATGAAATATGTTGAAAATGTCCATCAGTAGAGCAGCATTCAAACTCTGAGTCATAAATGCTTTTTTCTGTTATCTCCAAAGCATGGAGATATGGTTATGAGGAGCTCAGATAACTGTGTGAGATGAGGGGCTCTGAATTCTCTGCTTCTTTCCTCACTGGGGATCCATGGTGACAGATCCCAGAGCTTACGTTCTTGACTACTCAGAGATATTAATTCACTTACCAGCCCGTCTTAGTGCCAGGGAAAGCTGATGACACTGCTTTCAGACTGAAAATGGCTTTCTACTTCACTGAGACTTTATCCTACTGTAACTAGCATTCAGGTGCTGCCACTGGATCAAGTGGGTGGAAGCTGGTGAGCAGCTCTGTGGGCTGTGCATGCTGTCAGCGTTCCTGGTCTGGTAGCCAGTCACGCACATGCCTGATGTCTCTTTTTATTTCTTCTCTTTCTCCCTTCTAGCTGCAGTATTGAAATACGAGAACAATGTTATGAATATCAGGCAGTTCAACTGCTCCCCTCATCCGTACTGGCTTCCAAACTTCATGGATGTGTTTACCTGGTCCTTGCCGTTTGTTGGTGAGAAAGGTATGTATGTAAATTGGTTCTGTTCATAAAAACTGCAAAATTGTTTCATAGTCACTGTGCATGTGGCCTCATTTGTTTTAAAGGGCAAGAATAATTTGAAGACAGATGTCTTGCTTTTGAGGACAAAGTTGTAGAAACAGGCCTGAGAGGGGCAAGCAATTACCAATGGTTAATCACACTTCTCATATATTTTTATAATTTCCACTCTTTCCAGGTGATGATGCCATTACGTTTCTGCTGCAGAAATAGATTTTATGGGATTGCAGGCCAGAGGTGCATTCACTAAACAAAATTCTGATTTGTGTTTCTGTTATAAGCTCTTGAACATTCTCTTGGATGTTGCTTACTGCTCAAAGGACATCTCAACAGACTTCACTACACACGGCTACATCTTTATTCACATTACCTTTATGGGTGGGTTGCTTTTTCATCAGCAAACACAGAGCTGGTGATATTAAGACCCACTCTGGCTAAGTGTTCCTGGAGAGAGTAGAGGGATGCCAGTAGGAAGAAAAACCTGCTCCTCAGCCTGTTCTGTGCACAGGACATGTGGTGCCTCGTCACTGGCAAGAAGAGTCTGAAGAACACAAATGATGTTTTATTGAAACATGATGCTCTTGATGTTGCCTGAATGCAGCTTCATGCTATGAATGGCAAGCACACAAAAGGCATGAAAACACTTTGGTCTAGCATACCAAATGAATACAGAATGCAAACTGCCTAAACCCCAAGTCATTTTATTCAGTGCCCGAGATGAGGCTTGCTTTGATCCATCCATTATAGAGTATTGCTGCAACAGCAATTACTGCCAGAAAACTATAATAAACTCTTAAAAGCTGCTTGGAATAACAGTTCTCTCCTAATAGGCAACTGGAAATACAGCCAGCTGTGGCTCTTACCTGCAGTCATGACCAGCTTTGTTTTGAGCTACTCTTTTGTTTGAAGAAAGCTGCTGGTGAGACGCCTGAGGTCTCTGTGGACAAAGCAGATAGACAATGAAACAGGGATTAACAAAGAATAGGCAGCTGTTTACACTAATGGAGACATTACATAATCCTCACTGACGTGTGTTGCAGACTCTTGTGAAGCAGATAAAATGCTTTCATTTTCTTTGGCCTTAAACTCAGCCAGGCTGTTTTTAGGTTGGGCATGTTCTCCACACGTTGCAGTCCTGTAAGATGTTCTGTAAGGTCGCTTGTTCAGAGGCTTCCCATCAGCAGCCTGCTCAGATGGGGCTGCAGGATGCATGGTCAGAATTGTTGAGGTTCTGAGACCATGGTGTTTCTCATTCTTCTTACATCTTGGGGGTGTTTTTTGCTTCTTCATGTCTTCCAGTGGGCACACTTACTAATTTCTTGGGAATTTTAGAGCCCAAAGAAATGAAATCAGTATTTTCCTTTCTATGCAAAACAGTGTTCAAGGATGTAAGCTTGTTATTTATTTCCTTTTTTTTAATATAGATTTTTTCCCTCAAAGGCCAGCCAAGGTAGGAAGATGTTAGTTTCACTGGTTGTTGTTAATGTGGAAAGTCTTTCCACTAATACCATCAAAGGAAAATATTAAATCCTTCACTAAAGTAGGAAAAAAATCTAGCTTTGTCCCACCCTTCTAATGTTCCAAGCCTTCATAGTAGTCACAGAGGAGGATTTTAATAACTACTTGACTAAAAAATTTAAAGTTTCAGCCTGTGTAGCTAGTACAAGGCTAGACAAGCCTGGTAACACTTTTAATGTTGCTTACTACATGTAGGTGTAGTGAAGTTTTTCTTAATCTGCTAATGGCTTCACATTTTACCTCATAACTTTGGCTTTTTTGTTCTCTAAATTGCATTTCCTTGGGTTTGATTTTTGGTGGGGTTATTTTTTTCGCTGTTCTTACTCTGTGTGCTCTCTGGTTAGTGTTTCACGGTTGTCTTTCTGGAAAGAATTGAGACCAGGGTAGGGACAGCCTGTGGCTGACCCTTTCGTACCCAAGTTGCAAAGTAAGCAGGCTGAATATAGTCTAAATTCTCCAATAATGATATATCTATTGCATATATCATAGTTCCACCTATAAGGAATGTACACTGTCTGATCTATTTGTCCTGGAATTCAAGGGACACTGAGGACATCTTAAAAAGGTTAATGTTTTGTTGAACTGGAAGTAGTGTCCAAAACCTGGATAAATAAAGAAATACTCTATGATCCCTCTTGTTGTACCTTTTTCCACTGGAATGTTGTTCCCATTCTCTGGGCAGGGACATCAAATCCTATTGCAATTTAGGAGCAAGAGGAGAGGGGTCAGTTCTGTTATCCAAGTTGAGTGAAAAGCAAAAAATGTGTTCGGGGGAGAAAACAAATGTTACCTACTTCACTGACAGTTGCAAAAAGAGAGATCATTAGCCGATTTTTTTTTAAGTCTATTTGTTGTGGTGCTCATCGTATTTGGAAAAATATTTATGGAAACTTTTTATTAGCTACACCAGACACTTTCAGCTTCTATTACTACAGGTCCTATTGTTTAGAAAGTGGGTGCTGTTATTGCACTGAATTTTCATTCACAGTAGTACAGCTAGAGTTGGCTCTCTGACTGACCAGGGAAGCTTAATATCAACATTTTGCACTTGTTTTCCGTTTTAGTCACAGAGATGCTGGTAAATGTGCTGAACATCTGCTCAGATGATGAACTGGGAACAGAGGAAGATGGATTTGATGGTAAGAGCCTGTGCCCTTGGTTGAGATTGTTTGCCTTGAAATTACTTTAAAAGTTTGTTTACTAACCGTGAAATAATTTTCTGAGTCCCAGTTGAGTTCTACGCCACTGAAAGCAACTGTTGTGCTAGACTCCAATGGATTTGCTTACCGTACGCTTCAGAAAGAATTAATGGATCTGCCCTGTTCTAACCCTTTTCTTCATCTCAGTCTTTTGGTTAAAAACCTGTATTTTCCTCCACAAGATCTGGCTTGTGTTATCACAAAGGGGTCAGATGATTTTGTGCTAAAGGTCACAGGTATTCTCATAGTGAGTTTAATTCTGTCAATGAAATATTCCTCCTACAATGAAGTAAGCTTCCTGCAGCACTCCCTCCCAAAACGTTTGTATTGCGACTTTGGAAGACTCGTACTTGAGGTATTTCTTCAGTCACCTCTTTTGATGCGCTTGAGCATCTAAAGGACTTTAAAAAGCAATAGAATCATTAAAAATAAGCATGTAAACACAGACAGAAAATGTTCTAACCTGACATTTCTGCTCAGAAGAGAGAAATGGTCAGGTCTGTTACCCTTCAGGTTGAAGTTTGTATGATGATTAGTTGCCTTGTACCTGTTGGTGTGACTGTAAATGATACTTTGTATCTTACAACTTGTAGATTCTTAGAGGTCAATTTATTTTATTAGACATAATTTTCTGTTAGGCCGTGCATGAGTAAATAGCAGCTCACTAAAATGTCCCCTCTCAACTGAGAAAAGGTGAAAAAATCCCATGCATCCCTGACATTCTTACTCTGAATGCTTTCAGTATTTAAAAAAATCTGTGAAAAGTAATAATAAATAATCTGTCTAATAAAAATAGTCTATGAAAAGAACAGAAATACTAAAAATAATTTTTAAAAAGAAGAATCCGGAAAAATCTAGCACTACTGAATATTCTCTAGATGTTTTTAGGCAGAATGAATGAACAAGGAGAATGAAGACCTTTCAAGTAAGACAAATATTTAATGAAGTTGTAATTAATAATTAAGCTTCTCTTTCAAAGTATTTATTTTTAATCTTTGGAACAGGAAGCTAGCTCACAGGTTTTGCAAAATGTTTCCTTTGAGATGGAGAAGACTGGTATGGATGATAGTACTTTGATTTTATTTTGAAAAACCAGATGGAATTCCCTGTTCTGCATCGGCCACAGAGTGTGGACTTGAACAATTATCTTACAGGACTTGGGACAAAGACTGAATTATTGAAACCGGTAATCAGTGAAGAGAAGAAAACACCTGTTTGAATATTGTGCCCATTTTTTTTCTCATGAAATTTAAATAAGTCACTACTGTGTAATTAAAGTAGCGTGTGAAATTGTATGGAGGCATATGATGAGTAGAAACTGTGTCAAGTTAAATACAGTAGCAGCAAACCATATGGTTAAAATCCTTGGCTCAAGAAAGCACTTAAGCACAGGCTGAAATCCCACTGAATGCAATGCCAAAGCAAAGACTTTATGGGAAAGATTTTTAAATTAATTCAGCCTTGGCCTAATACTTCCTTTTAAAGTTGTACTGTAAGCTTCCATTGGGCATAGACAGGCCAGTGCCCGTAGTCTTTTTCTAAAATTTTGGAGTGTCATCATTCCCGTCCCTAAGTTACAGTCCAGGAGCACATTTTCAAAAGCAGAATCAGAAATACGGAGGTGTTAGGGGTCTTGTGGAACAGCAGGCCTCTCCAACTGTAGGAGGTCGCTGCATCTGCTGTGTTTTTTCTGAGAGGAGAGTGAACCCCCATCCCACCTCCCTGGGAGTTTTGCCATGGCACTCCTCCAGACCTGGAGTTTGCAGCATTGCAGGTGTCTAAGCAGGGAGACAGGCTGAAATCCTCTGGGCTCGCATGTGTGTGTACTGCATAATGATATCTAACAGCAGTAAAGTTTCAGATGAGGAATAACTAAACCATTCCTGCTACTGTAACACTAATACTGTTATCTAAATCTGCTTTCAGCTTTTTCTGTATGAATGATTTCTCTGTGTAAAACATTATGGTAAGGAAGATACTAGAAATGTAGTTGTCTTTAGCATGTGTAGCTAAAAACTAGAGCTGGCATATGTTCATGTCTGCTTTCCCAGATAATCCCCTTAGAGCTGTAAAATGGGCTCCGTGGCACTGGTGCTGCAGCTTGCTGTGGGCTCACACTTCTCACACTTTTACCTGCAGCCCACTGGACATGGTAGGCTCATGAGAATCGTACACGTGGAAGAGACTGAAGGATTCAGACATTAAAGTAAATTCGAGGTTGATTTAAATAGAAGCTGCTATCTGTAATGATTTCTTAGGGGGTTCTGATTTATTATCTGTACAGAAAACGAAAGTCCTCTTTCTCTCAACTATCTCTGAGTTCCGTCTGTTTTTTCTTTTTTTTTTTCCTGAAAGCCTTGCCTTTTGGGGGAGAGAAGTACAAGATGTATTTCATTTGTGTTCTCAATGAAACAGACCAGAATGATTACCAGCTCAAAACTGTTTCTGTAAGGACTGTCTACTGACAAGTCTTGTAGTGGCTCAGTATTTCCACTGTTCTTCTTCAATAATTTCTGTCCAGCTTCCTTGGAGGACTAGTCCTTTTTACCTGCTGACTTTTTTTTTGCAGTATTTCCCATAGAAGGAAATGCCTGATATCTGCAACAGCAGATGCATTTTGTTTTCTGGAATGATTCTTAAAAGTCATCACTTTTTAGATCATCAGTAGTTTTCAGGGCTCGCTGCTGATTTCCTTTCTCTCCTTGCAGTTTGAACATGCCCTGACCTGGGTTCCCACATGTAGTGAGAATGGTCCATCACTATGGTTTGCACTGATCATTCGTTACCTTCTTTTACACTTTCTTGCCCTCTGTCTTCCCCTCTCACTCCTTCCTTCAAAACAAAGCCCCATTAGTATCGCCTGACTTCACTGCATGGTGTTCTTGTGAGCCCTTTCTTTTTTTGTTATTGTTTTAGTTCTGAGTCATGTATGTTGCATCTAGCTGTGAGCAGGATGCTCAACAGCATGTATTCCTTTTTTTTCCTCCCTGCCCCCCCACCATTTTTTTTCCCCTAAGGAAACACATCATGGGGATCTGATCAATTTGTTGTAGGCAGTTTCTGTGTAAGCTTACTGTGAAAAAAGCCTAAATATCATAATGCCCTTTATCCCATATGTCCTTGCTGCCCTGTATTGGCCTTTTGGTTTCACTCGCTTTAAAAATGAGAGAACATGATAGGTCAAGTTTCCTTATCTCTGATAGTTTCCTCTTGCTGTACTTTCTCTTTCCTGTTTGCTGTGGTGGTTGCAATATAATCTGATCCAGAAAAAAATGTCTTGGGCAAATGTTAGTTCATGTGCTGTATGTTTGTGCATCAAACATATCACTTAGCAACAGGAGCTGCAAATACCTCTACCTAGCCAGCATATAGTCAGAGTTGTGTTTTGTTTTAATTAGCAACATTTCTGGCCTCATGCATTTGATTGAATAAACTAAACTGCTAATTAAAAGGGTACAATAATGCAATAAACAATTTGACACAAATGCACTGCTTGCTTTGTAGGCATCCTTATCATGATTTGGCATGAAGACACTCCTAAATTACCTACATTATTTTTTGTATTGCCTTCAACATTGTAACTCTCAGCCTTCTCACAGAAAACCCACTGTCAGAGCTGTTAGCTACAGCATTTATTCCTTCATTAGAAAACAGCTTCCCAATACAGTGCTGTAGTTCCAGCCTCAAGAGAATTCCCAAGTCAAATGTGTCCTGCCAGTCACAACCTGGTTCTGCTGTGAACAGTAGTATCTGACATTTGCCACATCTCTTCAGTACAGTAAACTGTGCCTGGGGCCAGCTCAGCAGCAACTGACAGAGACTGATAGAGCAAAAGCAAGGGCCTTGTCCTTAGGTCTGTTACTTACCAATGCCTTGATACTGATGTTCGTGGTACTGCCTGGTGAGAGAGTCTTAGCTTGCCGATGAGTTTATTTTTAGCTGGGAGAGAAATGGAGGGGTTTTCCCAGTGGTTTGTATTTGTTCTTCCTCCAAACCAGCAAGGCTGGGCTGCAGTGCATACTTAATTTCTGTGAGTTGGTGACAGAGTGGCATTTTAATGTGATCTTTGTGTTTATTTATTCACTCTATGATTTGGCCAGATGTGGTTGTTTCCATGCCCAAAGCATTTTTCCTGTGAGCTCTATTACAGTGCATCGGTGTGCTCTGCCTCTGGACCAACCTAGCAGCATGTACTAGATGCCCAGTGTCCCCAGAACATGTGCCGTGGTGCATTTGTGCCTGGGCACCAAGTGCTGCACTTGTCTTGCCCTCAAACGGTTGATTTTAAAGTGCAGGACCTTGTACGGTGGTGGCATTTGAATTTGCTCACTGAAAGCTGCTGGACCATTTGGACAAACGCAGACATGCAGTGGGTAGCACAGATGCTGGTAGGAGCAGCAGCCGTGGCTGTCATAGTGAGCTAATCTGTGAGATATCAGGTGTAAATAAGCTGGCGGAACTGGTTTGATCCTTTTAACAAAAGAGGCATCATCACGCAGGCACACCCACTATGGCCAGGGTGGGGCTGGTTTTGAGAAGTGATTAAGCCTTATCAAAGCAGCAGCAATAATGTAGGAGAAAGTCTGTGTTCGAGAGGTGGTAACACCACTGCCGGTCTTCTGCCTGCATGTTGATTGTCTGCAAAACCTACTAACACGGCTTTAAGCTGAAAAGGTTTCTTTCTTTTTTTCTTTTTCCTATCATTTTCAATCTGTTTCTTTCCTTTTGGATGTTCTCTGCTTAATTTGTTTCTTTTCTGTTTTTCAGACTTTACTTAAACATTACATTTCCATTGATGTTGTCAAATGTTCTCTGTTATTTTTATTTTCATTCTACAAACATCACTGATCTTTTTCTTTCCCCCTCTTTGGAATTCATAAGAAGATCCCATTTATGCACAGAAGAAAGGTATTCAATAAGTTGAAAGGCTTAAGTTTTATTAATTTTCCTCATGCTTAACTACATAATACATATTGGGATACCAGTGAGAGATTCGGGGTTGACTTTTTTACTCAGTGTTGTTTTATATCTGTGCAATCCTACATCTCAGAGTATTGTCAGCATTTGTAATCTTTTTTTTCCTTGTTGTGCTTCTTAATCTGAATGTTTAAATTACATTTCTTATAAATCCTTCATATCCATCTTGCAGGGTCTGTGTTTGGATAATACAATTCCAAAATCCAATAGAACTTGTTAAGTTACCAAAGTAAGATTCAAAGTTTTTATTTTACCCCCCAAATAATTTTTACACTTCAATTTTAAACTTTTTTTTTAAAGTTCCTTAATGCGAAAAGGGTTTGTTTAGATATCGGAAGGTCTTTTAGAGATGGTTTCCAGCCTAAATGAGTCTATGATTGTACAAAAGAAAGCTAAAATCTTAAGAGAATATCAGGTAATATTTGCAATGTTTACCCATAGCCAGTTCTCAGGTTTTGACCCATTTACTTTCACATAGGTGTGTACTTAAGTGTAGCTCAAGTAATTCATAAGGATTTGCAGTAATAGTGCATTTCAAAATATTAAACTAGACACCCTTGGAATGTGAGCCTAAGATTTATGTAAAAATAGTTAAGAAATCCAAATACTGTGAGGTTAGTGATATTCTGTCAGAACTAACAGGGCAATAAAACATTGTGAGTATCAGGTGTGTTTTTTAGAAAATTATGTTTAAAAAGCCAAATAGGATAAATGAAATTCTTACTGATATTTACTAAACATATGTCATTTTCACAGATTTGTTACATTAGGAAATTCAGTGGAGACCAAAATCTTTTGAGTATATTTTTTAGTAACCTTTATGTGTATCAATGAGATAAATAATATTTTCTTTGAGCCTTTTGTGTTTTATGATTAAGGGGGTTTTTTCCATTCTTTTTTGTATTTAAGTGTAGGACATTGTATTTCACTTTAGTCATAAATTATATTTTCAGTTCTCCAATCTTCTAGACTGTAGTCTTAGTTGCTGTTCAACTTTTTGAATATCCTTGTAAGATATACCAGAACAGCGTGGATTTGTAATAAACAAGTAGGGATGGTGATGCTTGGGAGGAAAAAAAAAAAGGACAAATTATGCTTAAGTGTTTTCAAGGTAGGAAAGGCTGAAAACCATGTCTTGTGTATCTTGAGAGTACAGTTCTGTGAGGTCATAGTAACTGAGGCAGGAAGGTACCCCCTACTATTCCTGAAGAACGCAGCTGAATCAGTGCTGTTTTATTTAAATTTTTCATTAAACTGTTACAAGTATATTATATTTAATTCAGTTACAGCTGAATTACAGCTGTTTCTCCCACTCCTTATTGTCTAGAATTAGACATTTATGCCCAAGTGTTCGTATCTTTTTTTATCTTTATAGGTTTTATATATTTTCTTTATATTTTTATCTTTATATGTGGGAGATTTGAAAGCCATCATTCTGAGTATCTTTTAAGGAGGAAACTTAACTCTATTCCACCCAAAACCAGGACAGTATCCTGGTATTACATCGTATCAGGTCCCACATTTTCCAATGCGCCATCGCCTTTCCTGGTTTTGGTAGATAAACACACGGATATCATTCCCCTTATTCTGTAGGCTATCCCTAAAAAAAATCCATTGAGTTCATTAATTCCATGACCTTGAGCTCCTGTCATAACAGTTTATCAGGGCAGGAAAGTTGGTGTGTGGTGTTGTGAGGTGTTGTTGGATTGTTGCATGCTGAAGCCAGTTCTGATTCCATCACCACTTGTCCAGTTCCATCAAAGCTTATTCTTCGCTGACGTGGTTCTCCTCATTTTTGCCCCTTTCTGCTCATTTAGCTTCCCTCATGGGCTCTACAAAATGGTTCAATTTGGTAGGATTTGAAAACAGAAATTTTCATTTTTGCCCTTGAATTCTGGAGTAACAAAGAAGGAAGCGTTATTGTGATGTGCAGCCTTGTCTGAACAGGCAGGAGTTGTCAGGCAGCATCCCTACAAGTCAAGGTTACCTGTCCTTGAGAAACCTTTAGGAGAAATCTTCATGATGTATGTGGTTATGATTGTGATAATTAAATAAAACTGGTCTTGAATATAACACAGCATTTTCTTGGGGATATGGGGGATCCTTGTTAAATTCTTTGGAGTCAGTACTACTTTTTCCATTCAGGTGATTCTCTCTTGCATGTGCAGATTTTGATGATATCTGGGGAACAAGTACACTTCAAACTCAGCTGAACTGAAATTGTGTTGCACTGTTTTTTTAAAGCAGAGTATTGTGTGAGTTCACAAATTTCAAAGCAGTTGTAATTTTGAGCAGGCCATAGCAGTACTTAGAAGGAAGCTGCTCTGTGGAACTCTCTTAACCCACTGCCAGCCAACATGATCACTTCCATCTCATGATGGTGTCTGGGACTCTGCCCTTAGGTTTTATCATCTTCTAAATAATTTTTAACTAGGAATGGGAAAAATAGTGGTTTTAGTTTTGACTACAAATGTGGCTTAGTTTGGCAAACTGTAGCATTAATATGATGTTTCTTGTATTTAGTATTGAGAGTATTTAGCAATGAATTGTTTACAAATCCCTATAACTGTTTTTTTAATGTGTTTTCCATAGGAGCAACAGCTGCTGCTCGAAAGGAGGTTATAAGGAACAAGATACGAGCAATAGGAAAAATGGCTAGAGTTTTCTCAGTGTTAAGGTAAGGTTTTATGCTGGTTTCGATTTTTTTAGTGTTAAGGGTTATCTTTGGATGGTTACTTAGAGCACTCGACTGTTAATCAAACAGCAAATTTGCTATTTTAGTATACCACCCAACTGAGTTCTACTGCAACCTTTTAGAGATTGTTTTATTTATACAATGCTGCTATTTATTTTGGCTCTGAATGGTCTTCTTCCTCAGGGCTTTTGCTGGATTTAAAACAGACAAACAAAAGACATCAGCAAAAAAAAATTTCCAATTACCATTTTTAAAGACTTTTGCTCACCAGGTGTGCTAATTAACTTTTAGCCACTGTGAGGCAAGCATTAAGTGTGGGGAAAGGGTATGTTATACATCACCTCTCGTTAAAAACGAAGTCAGCTGTCACACTTCGTCACCCACAGATGTTGCTACAGCCACGAGTAAAGATTACTAAAGATGAAAGCATTTGGGTCATTTACCTAGAAATCCAGGAAATGGTTGTGCAGGCAACAGCAGCTTGTTCCTTTGGGCTGCACTCCCCCAAACACATGAACATGAGTAACTAATTGCTACCCAATGTTTAGAACTCTCCATCTGATGTCTCTGAGCAGAAGAGAAAACGTGCTGTACTGTGCTGAAGTGTAAATATAGAAAATACAGTTCTCCCTCCCTTTCAGCAGAGGGATTTTTTCCTCAGGAAACTGTATGTTGGTCTGCTGTAGACAGTTGATGGCTATTATGCTTAGTGGAAAATCAAGGGAATTCTAAAACATTTACTGGTGTGATTGCATGGTTGATGTAAGAAGAATAAATAAAATAGTTACTTGAAGAATATGCTATTCAATTTCAGTGGAAACTCTCCGACTGGCTTGCTTTGAATGCAGCATGTCAGCAGTGGGCATGTTTTCTGTGGGGCTTTGCATGGGCACAGCAGTTCACCCACGCCTTGCAGATTGCAGCAGCATAGCTTTAAATAGCAAACTGAGATGGAGGGCTTTGTACCTGGGGTTCCCAAAGTGTTACAAGTGAGTTACTGGTGATGCACGAGCTACTTCAAAGTGGTGCCCATAAAAAAAAAAGGTTGGCATCATGCCTTTTCCCTGAACAAGATGGGGGAGCAATCAAATGCTTCCACCTGCTCCTCTGTACCAAATGTGGCAGAGAGCCTGGAGGTGGCTGCTACCACCTTCATAAAACAGCACAACTATTTTTCTCTAATTATAGTTGAGCAAACAAAGTTTGGGAAACTTGGCTTTCTCCCATAACCTTGAACCACAGCTTCTGGATCGACTGTACTTCGTTGTGAACCACCTTTTTAAATGTAGGATTAATTCAAAACAAATACGAACTTCAGTAAGCAAAAGGATCTGAAATTGGATGATCAGGTGATATATTTGGGGTTTTACAACTTGCAGATGATTGACATCAGCTATGTGTCAGACTTTTTCGAAGGGATCTGTAGGGCAGAAGCTTTTCAGTGGTTTCAAGGATGGGAGAGGGATACAGAGTAATTCCTGCATGTGCTCTGTCTAAAATTATATGCATAAGCCTCATATCTTGAGTCTACCCCAGCCAAAACCAGCACAGCCTTTTACAGTTCTTGATTATTGATGGTGCTGGAAACCTTGCAGGAAAGACTGAAGATGAAGAGTAGATTTGTTCTCCTTTAGCTTTAACCAGCAAATACAGCACATCCTCACTGTGATTGGAGGCATGTTCAGCAAATAAACAGGTACCTCCAGGGCATGGTTTTGGTGACCAGTCTTCCAGGGGAATGAGTGACATTTCACCCCCGCCACCACTGCTCCCCTGGGAATACCTGATCCCTTTTTTTCTGAGAAAGGCTGATTCTCCTCAGCTAGGTGCCAGGCTGCTAGACAGCAAAAATTTCACAAGGTTAATCTTGCAAACACTATTCCTATAGAAAAGCCTGGGATATTTTTTCTGTCTTGACAGCGTAATCCACATGTAAGACACAAGTGTCAGGTAATTATGTGTGACCTTAAGAAGATTGCAGTGGCACCATCATCTATCATCTATCATCTATCTATATACTAACCTGTTTTGGAAGCCTTTGAAGTTCCTATTTGAGTCATTGTGTTTTATGAAGTTTGCTTCACTAATTCTTGAAAAGCTTACCAAATGATCAGCACCTGATCTGACAACCTGCAAAGGACTTAGTCAATCATCTCTTCTTTGGGCTGGAGTGGTCCCTTTCCTTGAGGATGTAACTTACTTGAAATAATTTCAGCCATTTTAGTTTAAAAACTGGATGTCAAAATAGTGTTGTATTGAGTTTCAAATGTTAAAAATGAGCTTTGCTGAAAACAGCCATCATAGAAAGATTTGCTTTAGCTAAATGGAAGACTTCATGATTCCTTGTCATTGACTCTCTCCAACTTTGTTTCTTAAGTCTGACTTTTCTTTTGGTATATTTAGATAAGAGAGAGGTAAATAAAATGCTTTAACAGTCTGTTATCCTTTTTTTTGAAATGGAAATAAATGACATCAAGTAGAAATTAAGGAACACTGAAGGCTAAAACATGTCGATATTTGTAACGCACACATCTTTCTTGTGCCTATGCAGTTTAGAGATAATAAAAATACAGTTGATAAACTTAACCCATGAGGGTGAAGCTAAAAGTGCCATTCCCATTTAATTAAAAAAAGAAAAAAAAATTATGTAATGGACTGAATAACTGAGAGAAAGCAAAAGCTTAGGTGTGTAACTATTGATGATAAAAATACTGTGTTAATTCTGAAAATATTTTGCTCTTGTATTGGTTCTAATTGCTTGGGAAACTTGTAAGGAAAATGGTCACAATTTGAATTTGACCATTACATAATGAAAAGTGAGTGCAAGCTCACTTGCAAGTGCAGCAAGTTTGTTTTCAAACTAAAAATGGAACTTGAAGAGTAAATGTAGTAGGTAAACAAGAGTTTAAAAATACGTGAGTCATTCGGGGCATGTAGGTCTGAAGAAAATTTTAAGTAGTAGAATTGCTGAGAGACAGTTTTTATAGACAAAACCACATTATCCTCAAGTGAATGTGGAACTAAATTCTGTCTTTGTGTTTGCTTCCTCCAGCTTAATGTCATTATATACTTCAAAGTAAAGCACTTCAAAATAGGTTTCTCTTAAAGAATTGGGGTCAGTTTTGCTGCTGAGAAAGTATGTCATCACAGGCAGCATTACGGTCCTTGTAGAAAGCTTTACTTAAAGGCTTCTCTGGATAGAGCCGTTGTATTCCTCTTGCCATGTAATTAAAAACTCTATGTATTTGGAGACCAGCAAAGCATATTTTGGTTTCCTAAAACAATTTTCTTGAATCCATATTATTTTTAGCATACAAAATTATTAAGGACAGTACTAGCAAGGATGGAAGTGCTTATTAATTTTAATGAGCTTTTAGCTGCCTTTCTTTAAGTGGCTGGTGATCATCAATAAATAATGCACCTGCCTGCTAGTGTAGACCAGAGCAAACTAACAGTTTAAGTTGATTTTGGACCACACAGTGTAAAATGCCTAAATGCATTGTTGGCAATATCTGATCCTTCTGGTCCTCCTCATCTCGGATTTGGGTTTACAGACATATTGTTCCATAGGTTCAGGTTATAGGTTAACTGTAGTAGGAGTTGCATATGGTATGACGCGAAGGTTAACCATGTACACAGCAATGAAGGGGACTTCACTGGTGCTGATGTTATCACGTAATTCAGTCTGTCTTGGAGATTGGAGATGACGAAATCATTGCAGGGCATGTGTAGCTTAAGATGTCTAAAACATATTCCATGTTTTTAAAAAAGACATTTACTTACTTTTGGTGGTTTTATTTTTCATTTCGTTTTTAACTTTTGCAGAGAAGAGAGTGAGAGTGTGCTGACACTGAAAGGTTTGACTCCAACAGGAATGCTGCCCAGTGGTGTGCTCTCTGGAGGAAAACAAACACTGCAAAGCGGTAAGCCTGTTTGCCTGTGTGTCTTGTCCTGTGTGAAGAAAACAATTGGTTTTTAACTGCAGAACCTAAGAAAAGTAACTGCAGCTGTCTCAGAAAAAAAACCAAAGAATAGAAAAAAACCAGACAGTTTGTTGTGCTGGAGCATTTGTGAGCAGTTCATGTAAGGCCACTTCTCAAGACTTAACTACATACCACCGATTTTCAGATAAAGTGGGGAGGAGGGAGCCCCTGACAATCAACTGTTCAGAACAGTAGCTCAGGATTGTATGTGAAGTACACTCTTTCCACTGTTTGGAGCGTCTTTTGGGGGTTTTTTTGAAGAGCAACCCTTGGTATATGGAGTATTGAAGTTTCGGCTTAGATAATGACACTCAAACTCTTGTTTTATCTGATTTGTTCTTCCTTATAGAGAATCACCAATGGAAAATAGCTCTAGAATTAGATTTTCTCTCCTAGAAATTCTAGGCGACAACATGAGAACAATTCCACTCTGATTTAAGCCCAAGTGAAGGGAGGCTCTTACAAACACCGTGTTTGCCTTGTGCACAAACACAATACAAATTGTCAGTTTTATACCAAGTGCTTCTTGTTACAGGAAATTGGTAAGTCTATAGTAGGGCTGCCTTTGTTTCCTTTTGGAATAAGGAGTGCAAAGTATTTAATTTATTACTGGAAGCTCTCCTTTTTTTTCTGTGTGTACTGCTGTAGAGTATATTGCAGGCACACATAAAGGTCTCTCATTTATTGAGGTTCTGTTGGCAGTAGATGTAAGAAATAGAAATGCTTTATAACCTTGACACAGTCTCAGCCTCTTGTTTTCCTGTTTCCTTCCTGGAGCATTCTTTCTCTGTATTTTTCCCTTCACTGTCTCTTTTACCTAGAAGATTCAGGTATACGGTGGTAAACCTCCTTTTCCCCTTTTTCCCCTTCTATTTTTTCTTGTTGGTGACTTGTGTGTTATGGACATAGTAACGTTCTGCTTTGAAAATGCTGCAATATGATTTCACAGGAGGCCTTTCTTAACGGGTTTGTGGTCTTCACCTAGGCTTTTCTCCACACAGTTGCTTCACATTTGTCAGAAAATTTGGTCCAAGGAAACTGCTATTGTTGCCCTGGCAAAATATTAGGAATAGAAAAGAATTCGAGAAAATTGCCAAATGTTCTTGTTACAATGGCTAAAAGGAAAATCTCCTCATACTGCAGTATTCTGGCTCAGTAAAACATTACTATACATGAGCTTCTGCATTAGTTAACACGTAGTACCCCATTCACCAAATACTCTGAAGTTCATATAGTTTCTGTTAAGCACACATATTGCCGTATGTATTAACAGAAAATATGAGTAGTATGTTCTGTTGTGGAAGTATACATTTTAGTCGTCATTTTTTCTAATGTGTCAGTGCTGGTTTGGATCCGGTTATTCATTTTAATTTCTCATCCTAGTTATCATGTTTCCTTTTCTTTTAAGTTTGCATTGGTTTTGTTCCTTGTTTTTTTGCCATCTCTCTTGCTCTGCTGCTTGAGAGGCATAGGCTTACCTTGGTGCATGAGGGTAAATCCTCTCATTTCCCCATGCAGCAAGATAATAGTATAGATATTTTAGAATATATCTCAATCCATATTTAACATCCTAACTGGGGAAAAAAAAAAGTTTGGGTTTTATGTAGGGGAAAACAAGACAGAAAAGAAAAGAGGACTTCCTAAAAACTTGAGCTATTCTCTAAACTAGAGAAATTCTTGAAAATCAAAATTTCTTTTAAAATATTTGCTATATTGGATTGCATTTAATGATTTGCATCAGCTTCTAAATCTCTGACTGTAAAAAAAAGTGCATACCAAAGCTGATGGGTAAAATTCAAATGAAAGTATCTCTTTAAGAACAATTAATGGTTTCACAACAGCGGTGACATGGTATTCATAACATTGCAGCAATCGCCCAGCTACAAGCTTTGCTCTCTCTGACCAGGCTTTGCAGCTTTGGAGGTCCAGCAGTCAATCTTATGTCTATATCCACTGATTTAAGTAAAATATTAGAAAAATGCTGCTTTTCAGAGACTGGGTTGACAAAAAGAAAGCTTACATATGGAGCAGACTGGGCAAGGTTGCAAGCAAAGGCAAAGCTTTCTGAGTATCCCATGCTGTGGGGATGTTTCTTTTAGTCAGGAGAGAGAAAAAATTAATTCTGAAAAGTTGTATGTGGAATTCCTTTGCCTTGTACTGGCATTAGTACTTTTCAGGCTGATGGTGTAAGTTGTATGAATTTTGTGCGATGGCTTTAAGCCATTTTTTGTTCTCTTTTGACAGGGCAAGTCACTGCTCTTAGTCAGAGCTGGGAGAATTATATAATGACCTTTTCAGGTCAGATGTGCAATATGGAAGACATTTACATTTTGTAGTTCTTTTGAGTCAAAAGAAAACTTCTTAAATGTGTCTTTAAAAACTTTTTGTTTGTAAAACTTCTGCTTTAAAACAAAATATAGCTAAATTCAATCTGCAAATTACTGGTTTTGTGTAAGCATTTCTCTGTGTGTCTGTTTTGCCAAAATCCAGCACTTACAGTAACATTAGTGTTGTAGCTCCTTTGCTATTCACTGACTTGTTCTTAGAGTTGAAATCCTCTGCTCATTTTTCTCATTCGTTTTGCTACCCCTTTCTTCTCTTCAGCTACTGTTGAGGCTATTGAGGCTGATGAAGGTAAATTGGCCAGTCCCCTTTCTGTTGGTGCCACAACAGATAAGGGCTCTGCTGGGTGTATTCATTTTGCTGTAGCTTGTACAGATTGTGTGGGTGTTGGGCTAACAATTGTGGCTCGGTATTAACCAAAATGTAATTGCTTTAAAGGGGAAAGTGTTTTTTGGTTTTTCTTTCTGTTGCTGCTGTTGAGGTTTTTCTCTTTCTCTAAGTTACAAACACGTTGGAATTGCTGTATGTTGAACTAAGCACTGAGTAATGCCACAGGAGGAGATCAGGGAACTTGGATTTCATGGGACATAACTTGGCAGCAGCTCATAAGTGCTTTGTGACACATAGCTCAAAAGCTGTGCACTGGAGGCTGGCTCAAACTATCCTCAGCAATTTCTGGTCAAGGAAAACACACAGCTTTTTATATATTCTCTCTTTTTGTTGGTTTCGTTTCTTTTCCCCTTTTCCTTTATTTTTGCCTCAGTTTGTTTCCTTTCTTTTAGGTCACTAGTGAAAAAATTTTTTTGGTCTTTTGTTAAAGTTCGGCATGTTTCTGTTTCCCTTTAAAAGTAAAACAACATGAGACATTTGTCTGCAAGATGTCTGCTTCCTTTGGTAGTGGCAGTTTACACACTGGATATTTACATTTTAACAACCATTAAAACAGGCACCATTTTAGCTACATATAAAGTGACTGGCTGCCTTAGAAGATTTCTGAATGTTCAGTATTGAAAACTGGTGTTTTGTTGACAGACCTCTAATTTAACTCTTAACAATTTTTAATGCTACAGTTAAAATCTAAGTAACCATGTGTTGCAATGCAGATGTTTGTTCAGCATTATAAAGTTTTGGAAGAAGAATTTTCAGAATTCCCCTTTAAAACAAAATTCTTCAGTTGTATTTTGTTCTTGCCCCTCTCAAATTTTCTGTGGGTATTTTTTTTTTTAGTTGATAAAAAAAAATCTGGTGATTGTTGTCCTTCGGTAAGATGTGCCCTTTCGGCCAGTTGAATTTGTTTTTGAATTTTGTAAAGCAGTGAATAAAATTACAGAACAAACAAGTAAGAGAAAATACAACTGCTTTCTAAATAGCAGTGAGTAAGCTGCTATTTATGTTGGAATTATCTATTCCTATCGGCAATCTCTAATCTGCAGTGTGCATTCTTGTTGACAGTTTGGCTGTTTTCTGTGATTTTCTGTGACTATGTGTTGTGTTTTAGTATACTCTCAATGTAACCTGCTAATACTCGTTGTCTGACCAGCAACTACAGCAGAGCACCCTCCTTAGCGTTACAGACAATAATGTGTCTACTGGAAATACAATCCCTTGAGCGCACCCCCATGCCAGCAATATGCACCCCTCGAGTTAATTCTTGATTTGCCATCCTTGCTAGTTAGACACCGTCACTGTAGGCACAACTACTGCTCTACACAGGTGAAGCTTCTGATGGAAGAGAAGTTTCACCCTTGACCAGTTGTCCTTCAGGGCCCAGTCACACCACCTGGGCTGTGCTGCTGGCAAGCTCCAGAACATGGCAAGTGCTTCAGCTTCAACGCAGCCATCCATTAAACTACTGCTTTAGGGATTGGCATGGGTGCTTGTTAGACATCTTCATTTTGTGGTAGAAGGTAAATGAAAAATTTTTTAAAAAGCCAACCCAAAAGACAAACCTTAAGAAAACTCACAGTACGACCTGTTCTGTTTTCACTGCTCCGTCCCTGCTCACTTGACTGATCACCATTGTGTTGTTGTTTTTCTGAGTTGAAGTATAATACATGTTAAAAACCATGCACTTCACAAAGTTGCAATATAACATTTGTGAAACCGGCTAAAGAACTAAATCCTGAGGCAAACAGGATCTGTCAATTTTCACAGGAGAAGTTGGCAAAACCAGCATGAAAATGCCTTTTTTTGCTCCCCCCAAAATACAAGGAGTGGTAGCTTGGTACCAGGGATGGTCTGGGGTTTTGGGTGTGTTAGCTTTTTATTTAACAGAAGTTACCAGCTTGTCCAGAATCAGCACTGCATATTGGAAGGAGAGCAGGACTACTTGGGCATGAAGAGAAGAGGGGAGAAGGAATACTGAATTTGATCTTGAAACTCCCCTACCGTTTTCTTCCCAGGGAGTTTGCAGTTTCCTGGTACTAGCGCACCATATCTGCTCTATGGCATGTTACGAAAGACGCTTAGCAGAAATTCCAGTTCTGGAAGTGCAGTGCGTTGATTTGGTGCTGATAAGAGAAAAAACACACAGAAGGCTATGACAAATTACCTACGGAGCTGTGACCTGCTGTTTGCCTACAGTGCTTTTTTTCTCTTTTGCTTTAAATCTAAAGATCTTCAACACTTCAATTAGAGAGAGAATAAAATTAAATAAAAATCACAGTCTGTGAATACATTCCTCAGCCTGTGGCTTCCTTCTTAGGTTGGTGTGGCCTCACCAGTGTCGCTGCTAAAAGGCAGTTCAAAAATCCACAGGATCAGTTTGGTCCTTTGTCAGTGCATTTCCTAAGCTAAACTGTACAAATATGCCAAAATGACAGTATCCCTGATCCGTGTTGCATGGTGTTACTGCTCTTTGACTCAGGCTGCTTTCTAGAAGTCCAGGGTTGTATCAGGGAGGGTAATTGCCCCAAACAATCAACAAGCAGCTCACCTGTGTTGAGAACAGAAGGCAATTTGTTGTAGGGTCACCCCAGATCTTCCCTAGCTTTAACATATATCCCACGAAGTGGCCTCACCCTGTCGTCACCATCTGGAAATAGCCAGCACTTTTTGCATGATCTTTGAAGGTCAGGTGGGAGTTTTGCCTGATGAAGGGCATTAAGGGACGGCACAGTGTCCTTAAGGCTGTAAGCGATGACAGCAAATGCCAACTCACCAGCTAATGGCTGTGCCCTCAGCATGGTTCCTAAGTGCAAACTGTAGTTTCATGTCAGCATCTTAGCGTTCTAAGCTGAACCTCAGTGGACAGCAAAATACTGTAAGTTGATGATGGTAAAAACAATAGTTGTGTTGGGACAGTGGTGGTGAACCCCCAGCTCTTTCTGAGTACGTTAAGGAGTTGGTGGTGGTGTCAGATCTTCTCACTGTCACCGTCCCAAAGAAGGACTCTCGCACTTGTTGCTAAATTGGGGGAAAAGCTGCTGAGAATTTCATCTTGCTAATTTTATTTTTTAATAATCCTTTATTTAGCTATCAAAGGATTTTCACCCCAGCATAAGATCACTAGCTTCGAAGAGGCCAAAGGCTTAGATCGAATTAATGAGCGAATGCCTCCGCGCAGAGACGTGCCATCCGATGCCAACCTTAACTCCATCAACAAGGCAATCTCCACAGAGACTAATGGCACGGACAGCAACGGCAGTAATAGCAGCAATATCCAGTGACCACTGTCCGGGAGGGGGGTTGAGCTTCAGGGCGCGATGGGGTTGCTGCACGTCAGCACTGGGATGTTCTTGCCTCTGAGAATAGCTTACTTGCTCTGGGGGCCAGGTGTTGGATTCAGTTTACAAAATTCATCTACAAAGAGATCGTCAACTTTAATTTGGGGGGGGGGCGGGTGGGGGAGAGACACCTCCTTTGGATATGCCTTTAAATGCTTGTAGAAAAATGAAAGCTCATGCTGGTATATATTGCAAAGTTAGGAGAATGAACATGTTTTCCTACTACATTGGGAACGTCTAGCTATGTTACTGAAAGGCCTTTTATTATGTTACTGGACATGAAAACTTTGTTTAATTTCTTACTAACTATTGTACGTTTACAGTTGCAGCACTCAACATCTACAACATCGAAACATTTTTAACAAAATGTACAAACTAAATAAGGACTATTTATTGATAATGTTTTGCTACTCTTGTCAGACAATGGCTATGAAATAAATTAGGCACTCTTTAAAAATATAGAGAAAAAAAGAAAAAAAAAAGAATGTTGGAAATTTGTTTAAAATGCCAAAAAAAAGAGAGAGAGAGAGTGAGAGAGAGCGAGCGAGAGCGACAGTTTAATTTTGTACAGATTATGCTTACCTCAGGTTTCTTTAGTGTGCTTCAATGCCCTTCTTTAAATATAACACTTATCTTACTAATTTGGCAGCAATTATCTTTTTCTTTGTTTAAAAAAAAAAACTGGAATAATAACATTTATCTTTTTTTGCTGTTTATATTTAGGGGGGTTTGGTTTGGGAGGTTTTCTGGGGTTTTTTTGGTAAAACAAGTCTTGGTTGTGGCTTGCTGAATTTAAATATTTATGAGTGGTGCATTTTTAAGTATAGTGAACAAGACACCATATTAAGTGCAGTGAAAAGCATCTATATTCTGTAAAAATCTGCCTATGCATGTTTTTTAAGAAAAAAATGGCTGTATAGGCCTGTATGGGACTGTAATGCGCTTAGTGGTCTGACTTATACTGGAAATGTATGTATACTGGCGTACTTTATATTCTCTAAAAAGAAAATGCTTAATGCCTTTGAAATTTTGTAATCAAAAAAAAGCTTTGAAAAATCTAAGGGGGGAGAGTATTCTTAAAGTTTTTAACATAAGCTTGTCAGTGCACATATAGATGGGTAGCATGTTTAGCAAACCTTGTGAAATTTAAATAAGTTTGTAGTTACATGTGAAATTCTAAATGCATGATAACTGTTAATGTCACAATGGTTTAGTCATTTTGTTCTGTTTTGTCATGTGCCACAAAATGTGTAATTTTTTCACTTTTTTCCCTTTGTATATCAGTTACGGGTTTCAACTGGTTCATTCTAAAAAAGAAAAGGAAACAAAACAAACAGTCCATTGATATTTTTTAACAATTGTATAAGTGCCCAAGTAATTCACTACAGCCTACAGCCTTGCCTTTGTAATTTGACTTCGAAATGTTGGCAATCAAAGCATGCACTTGTAACAATGAAAGAAGCATTTTATATTACTACTCAATAAAAATGTGCATGAACTTAAGCATTCTTCCCTTTCTTGCTGTCTCAGTGGCAGAAGCACGCAGGCACCACGCGCGTGTGCCTCTTGCTCTCTTTTGCTTTGGACAGGAGAAGACTGCCGGTGTAAGAGATGAGTGACTTGTTTCACGATTCAAGGTCAGTTCTTTACTAAGAAATAAAGCCGTTTATTACCCAGCTGTTCTAGGCTACTGAATGTCTGTAGACTTCCCCCAAGGTCTGGTTAGAATGTTGGGTTTTCACTAAAATGAGTAGGATGTAACCCACAAGTAGAGTGCACAAGAAAACAAGTGCCCTCTGTGTGCTTTCCCCTTATCTGGAGTGTTTGAAAAGGTCAATGAGTATAATTTACAATGATGACAGTTTCACATTTCAAATGCTCTCTCTTTTAGTCAGAGAAGAACTGTCAAAGCTCTGCCTTCTCACTTTCTCCCTAACTGTGCTCAGCATCCTTGGCAAGTCCATCATGCTGTGGAGAACTGACAGATGATGCCAAGTGGTGTAACAATGTGGGTGTTGCCTTAGTCCTCCTTTCAGGTACCATTATTAAATATAGGCTCAGTGCCTGCTTTCTTACACATTTTTCCCACTTTAGCTCTCCCTAATTTTGCAAAATATGACAGGTGGCAAAAATAAAGAGGCTTCATAATATCCAGGACTATTTCAGATTTAATTTTTCATTTCAGATTGTGTAGAGGTACAACACAAACACATAGAGTCTGTGTGTTCCTCTGGCGGGTGAAGCTGTTTGTCCCTCTGGTTAACGGGCACGGTGTGTGCAGAGAGGAATGGTGGCAGTTTGCGTGACCACTGTGCTGCCCGCTGAGCCTTGTGCGCGTGCCCGCTGAACACCACAGGTTACCCGAGGTAAGTTCTCCTCTGGAGACGCCCTGTGCCGCGCACGGCAGCACTGCTGGGCAGCACAGCAGCGTGTGCTGTCTGCTTGCATTTCACTTGGGCCCTGGCAGTTCCACCAACCAATCTGACAGTAAGAAGGGGTTTTTTTTGCTCAGCGGTGACTGTGCATAGGCCTCTCAGTTGGTAGATTAAACCCGAAAGATCCATGCTACAAATCGGAGGTGGGGCTGGAAATGTCTGTTGTAGTTGCTGAAGAGTTTAATAGATAAGCAAGTCAACCCAGGATGATTCCGCTAGGGAATGTACGAAGCGTCTGGTCACAAAGGAGATTGTGGAACTTTCTGTATCTCAGAAGAATGAAAAGTGTCTAGAGCATGCAAAATAGGAGTGTCTTGTGTATCCAGGTAAGATGGCCTGCCTTCTTCCTGGAGTGAGTCCCACTGTCCTACTGTGGGGCAGTTTCTGGATGGCTCCAGGGGATAGTCTAAGGTATACTCAAATATTCCTGGAAGGTCCAAAATCAGTTTCCAAAGTTTATCTTGTTTCAGGGCATCCAGTCTCTTCCAACTTTCCTTCTTTTTTCCTGATGCAGAAGAAGCTGTGGATGAACTTGAAGAAAAACCCTGGTGCCACTGAAGGCTGAGTTTTGGATTCTGTGGCCTCACCAGCAATGTGTCATGCTGACACTGAACTGTGTCTCCCAGTACAGATTTCTTCCTTCTTAGCAAATACCCCACCTTAATGCCCGAACCATCATTGGTGCTTACTTCAAGATTCACTGTATTTTTTAACCACTTGAATCTTGCTATGTGAGAGAGTTTTTGATAGGTGTCTTATATTTTATGCACTATCGTAATTTTGTTTTTCAACAGCTGTTAGTATACATTTTCTGCAGAACAACGTTTAAATTTTGTCCAGGTTTTCCTCCAAAACTTCAGTAGATTTAACCCTGCTTAAGCTTGTGCCAGTGTTTTCAATTGTCGGGCACAGATAAATCCTTCCAGCGTTTTCCTCTTCTGGAGCCTCTAGAGGAGTCCTGATCTCTTTTCTTCCCTAGCTTTCGTTTTTAGTGAAGTGGCATTCAGAGTATAAAATGAAAATTAGGGGACATTTTCTGGGTGCAAGCTGAATTTAAAATTCTAGTCCTTAGAAATCAGTTTCCCTTCTTTTTTCAAGATACTGTTGCTCAGATTAGTCAGATTGATGAGCCTTCCCACTTCTTTGGCTAAGAGAGGGATGTGAGAATCAGCTATTTGAAATGTTAAAAAACCACAAGCACCAAAACAACCATTTGAAAAGTAGTTTGCAGTTTGCTTTCTTAGTTGCTTTTGGAATGATGTTTAATCCCCTTAAAAGTGGCCATTTTGGGCATGCAAAAGGATGAGCTTTCTTGGTCTTCAGTGATTTAGGAAAAAATATATCTACATTCACGTTTTCATATGTAAATGTACTTGTAGGCACTTCCATGGCAGTTAAAAAAAGATGAGCTGATGAAGCTAGAGATAGGGTTGGGGTTTTGTGTCTTGCTGAGCTGACTTTACAGTATCAGGCCTGCTGAACATTATAAAATAAATGTTTTGTGAGGCCCTGATTTTTTTTTAAATAAATTTTTTAAGTAACTTGAGAGCAGTTTCAGTTTTACATGTGACACCAGGTTTCATCAGGCTGACAGATAGCTGTGTGCTCTGGGCAGTATTCTGCCAGTGATTGCAAAGGGAAGGGCTGCCTTGGCTGTCATTCCTGTCAGAAGCTTGTTTTAGGTAAAGTAACTTGGCAAAGAAAGTGCTAAAGGACTGATTTTGCCGCCAGTGGGAAGCCTGCAGGCGTGGTGACAGACGTGACAGTGTCTGCTCCTTTGCAAAGCCCTACTAGTGGCTATCACTAGTTGCTCTGGGGTTCCCCAAAGTCCCCTTTCCCTTTTGGGTGAAGCCTGGCATGGTTGTTTGCTGGAAGTTTGGGTCTGGACACCCAGTTAGGCAATTCTTACAGCAGCAAGAATTGAGCAAGAGGCGGTTGTTTCACATTTCAGCTTTTGCATTCCTGAGGTGGTTGATGCCGATGACCATGCTGTGATTGAGCAAGCCCATTGCTCTCAGCATTTGGGTATTTAATAATCTCTTTTGCTTTAAATGCCCAGCTGAACACTGTGACCTGGGCTAATTTCCCGGTGTTCTGTGCTGGAGGAGACTGGCATAGAACATAACTGCTGTTATGTCACAGCATTGAGAGTCGCTGAAGCCAGCAGGCACTGCTGAGATCGGCTCCTGCAACCTCCCCAATGGCTCACACAGGCTCAGCTGGAGCAGGTTGGTTTGGGCCATGTACAGTCAGGTTTTGAGTATCTGCAAGGATGTAGACTCTGCAACCTGTCTGGGCGAGCTCTGCCAGTGCTTGACAACTCTTAGAGTAGAAAATACTTTTTCTTACATTTAAAAATGTGCTGTATTTCAGTTAGTGTCCAATGGCTTTTGTCCTGTTGCCAGGCCTCACCAAGAACAGCCTGGCTCCTTCCTTTTACTCCCCCCATCAAGTACTTATGCATCTTTTCTCCAGGCTGAGCAGTCCCAGCTCTCTCCATCTCTCCAGGTGTTCCAGTCCCTTAATCGCCTTCATGGTCCTTTGCTGAACTCACTCCATTAAGTCCATGTCTGTCTTGTGCTGGGGAGCCCAGACCTGGATACAGCTCCAGGTGTGTCTCACCACTGGAGAGTGAGGGAGGGAAAAGACTTGACCCGGTTTCCTGTATGTGCCATTAAATTTCTGCAACATATACTAACTGATGCCAGTAATTGAAGACGAGTGAAGACGTTTCTGGCATTGTAAATCGAAGAGGTGGGAGCCATACCTCAGGAAGTGGAAGAAGCAGAGGGACATTGCAAGTGCAGAGCTGAGATGTACTAAGGTACAGATCCAAGAAGGTCGGAGAAAATGAATGCCTTGCCAGACTGAGAGTACAGTGAAAGACGGGAATAATATTTGTTTTCCAGGTCTGATAATAAATTTGATTGCCAAATTATCTGGGTAGGTATCAATTGCAAGAGGGAGGACCCTCTTCACTCTTTGTCCACTACTGTGTCCTACCTGCTGCTGATCCTTCAGAAGGTGAAGTAGTCATGAAAAAAATCTCCCCGAATTTGTACAGAGGGGAATAGTCTCTTCCTGCATTCAGCAAGCAAGTGGCTGAAGCCCTGAAGCACGTGATATGTATAAAGTCATTATCGTGGTGCAGATCTGCACGTTATCCGGACATCACATAAATGAGAGATCTTGTGCCTCCCTGGGGAGGGAGAAGTAACCTTCTGACAAGGTTGCCTGAGGAGGAGGTAATTTGTTTATCTGTCACCTGCTGGTTTATTGTTTTCAGTACGTATTTAATAAGCTTTGTACTCAGACTGCATTTTTCTAAGAAGAAAGAGCACTCTGAAGGGAATATGGATCTGACACTCTGGCTGAGCTTAAATAGAGCTGCAGAGCTGATGGACTGAGAAAGCCCTGCAGCCATGGACCAGAGTGCCAGAGAAAGGAAAGGAATGAGTAGTGGATACAGGAGGAGAGATTAGATTATTTATTTCATTCCTTTTTCAAGGTAGCTAGGAGAAGAGATGGTGGTAGCAGTGCTACACTGCAAGTCTGAGATGACGAGATAAGGAAGCTGTGCCAAGCTCCCAGGGCTTTGGGTAGGCCATGACAGAAACTAGGCTGATAAAATTCTCCTTAGACTAGATGTGCACTTAGAATTACAGTAGAGTTCAGGCTGTGACCTGAAGGCAGTCATGCAGGAAAAAAGACCAGGCAATGGCATGGGAAATAAAGTTTTGGAGGGCAGACCTGTGATAAGGAACGAGCTGGGATTCAGAGCCCTGGCAGAGGAAGAAGCACGTATTGCAGGATAGAGTGATATATTTATTACATGCTGAAGAGTTGAATCAGTTCAGCCTCAGTGCAAGGATGCCTGTTCCTAAGGGGTTTGGACCTGGTACAAGGGAGTTGCCATGAAGTCAGCTGGGGTGACTGGCTGAAGCCTGGGATCTCTGCAGGATAAGAGGGCAGGAATTATGAAGACCGTAAATCTCAACTAGCCTTGTAAGGTAGGGCTTGCAACTAACCATCTCAGAGAAAAATAAAAAGCTAACAAGGAATGGAAAAATGACCTGTTAGCCAAGTAAGTTGGACATGGCCAGTAAAGTCTAGGAATACAGTGAAAACCAGCATGAGTCCAGCTAAGTTACCTTTGCTGATCATGGTTGAAAAGCAGCAGGAAACTTTTCCAGACACTTGAATAGAAAAAGCAAGGTGAAATAAGTGGGAAATGATGCAATGAAGATAAAGGAGAGGTTTAAAGTATTGGCTGAAGGACTGTGGAAGGAAAGCCAAGAATGAGATTTAGGGTATGGAAACAAGGACTACAGGAGTTGAGACAGAAGCGAGTTAAGAGTTTGAAGCACTTATTCCAGGAAACTGCAGAAGCTTTTTTCCTAGTCACAATAGAAAATACCACGTTTGCTTGCTCGTCAGATAGCAATGCTCTTTAACAGCTCTCTGAATAGGGGATATGTTTTGAAAATATACTTGGAGAATGTGAAAGTACAGAAATTTAAATAAATCAGGAGCAACCGCAGGACTATTGGTCTGAGCATAATCATATGCAAGGATTTAAATCTTGAAGGAACTACTGAGTGCCATGTGTGTGAGGCGCTGTTTGCTGCAGTACTATGTGGCAAACAGAAACAAGTTACAAGTGTTAGGAACACGTACATGAAAGCTAAAGTGGAAAGGAGCCAGGTGGAGGGAAGATCGCAACTGTGGATGTTGGGAGAGGAAGTTACGGGTGCCGAAAAGGTTTGTCAGATGTAGCAGATAGAAATTTAGCAAAGCAAGAAATGCTTGTGGCATTGTAAGTTGTTTCATGCTTCCCTTTCGCATCTGCCTCTCCATCCACTTTCAACTTTCCTTGAGAGACTAGGATTAGTGAGGGGCATCAGGATTCCTAGGAGGGATCGTTGCTGGAGGGAAATTCTTCCACGTATTTCTCGTCCTGTTCCTTATTTTCTTCCCCTCTTGCCCGTTTTCCTTTTCTCTCCCTTGTTCTTTTGCTTCATCACAGCCACCATTTTGCCCCTGGTTCCATTTCCCAGATCCCCTGGGGCACTGCCGCTGCCTGACTGCTGGGTTCAAGCTTTTTTGCTTATTAACAGAGTCAGGGCTGTTTCCTTGGGAATAGGTGGTGTTAGGAAAACACTGATATTTGTGGGGAAAGGGTGACTGGACAGGAGAAGAAAATACTTTTTCTCTTAGCAGATGGGGAAATAATATTGGTAACAAGCTTATTACATTGGGAAAAGTGCTGATATTGCTGCAGAAGTAGGTTGGCATCAGTGGGTGATAGTACTGATCCTTGCTGAGGAGCTGGTGGGGAAAACAAGCAGAGGGATCAGCTCTGGGTAGGGGGAAAAACGGGGCTTCTGGCCTTTTCTGCCTCTGTGTGGCTATTTTAGTTATAGTGGAGAAAAAAAATAATGGTTTTGCCTTCACTATCTCCCAGCAAAGTTTGTCTTGGCCCTTTCACCCCTACAGCTTTTTCTTGTAAGGAGTGATTCATGCATGTGCTTGCTTATGGAAATAGATTTGCAAGACTTGCCAAACAACGCACCTCCTAAAAGCACAGCTGGGTGCTGACACCGCAGTGTTTCCCTCAGTCCAGAAAGTTAAATCCAGAAATAACCTTCCATCTCTAACAGCTCCATGACTCACACAGGCTTTGGAGGGGTGCAGGGATTCCCGTCCCCAGAAAGCCCCGCTGCTGCTGCCGGGGGCTCAGGGAGAGCTCACTGCCAGGGAAGCAGCTCCTGGCAGAGCCTGCACCAGGAGATGCCATCCAGCCCACCAAGTCAGAGCAAATTGCTGCTGTGGGGACCAAGAGCTTTACAGCCAAAAGGGTGTAAAAGCAGGCATGCCCTGGGCCAGGCTCTCTGGGGATGTGTGTCTGCAGCTTCCGATGGGGATGGGGGGAACAATGTCAGTACTCGTGGTCCTGATTCACCCAGCTTCCCAGCCACGGCTCCCACTGTGGCTTGGATGGCAGCTCCTAAGTGACATGTTTTCTGCTAAAACCACCAAAGCCATCGTGGGGCTTGTGTGAAACTCAAGGGGTTCATCCTTGTGAACAAGCACCTCTGGGGTGGTGTTCTGTAATGACTGAGAATATGTGCTATGACATCTACTGGAATCTAAGTCCAACCTCTCCCCACATGGCAGGGGGGTTGGAACTCTTGAGTTCCAACCCAGGCCATTCTATGAGTCCATGATCTACAGTGATTTATTCTATTAAGATATAGATAGCCACTAAGATAAAGAAATCCATGCAGTAGTTACAGAACGCACAGTTGCTCTGCACTGCCTGGAATTTCTTGCTGGGCTGGTCTTTGGCATCTTTGCTCCTGTGCCAGTCCGAGAGTATGAAGATTTAAGTAAAACTATCTATGGAAATACTTTATCCACTTCCTGTGGATTGTGCTTTTGTTATTGTTTTTAAACACAGTTAACCCAAATTCACCTTTGCATGTCGTGCGGCAGAATTACTCCTAGCTCCTCACAGCTTCGTCAGGAGTGTGAATGTAGCGTCAGCACAGGCTCTGCCTCCAAGAAGTTACATAGATAGATGTGTGTGTGTGTGTATATATATGTTAGCTAGCACAGGCGTTTTGGGGAGAGAATATGATCTTTTTTCAGCATTTACATTGTCTCAGTATCACAGTTATCAAGAGACAAGATATAAAAATGGGACATTGCCATGTCTGTCTTTTATCCCCCTTCCTGCATCCACATGTCTAATCTGGCCCTTCCTCTGGGTTTCTTCACTGCCCTTTCCTAGAAAGACTGAGGGATTTTCTAGTTCCTCTCTGGGAAAGCTGAAGCACAGAGATGACCCAGTGATGGCTTAAAGCCTCTCAGCTGTGTGGCAATAGCACCAGCACCAAGAGCACCTGCAGCCCATCCCTTCTAGTGGGAGCCAACCCCACAGCACCAGGTCCAAGGGGACGGGGGCTGGGAGGGATAACTGCAGCTCACTAATCCAGAATTTCTCAGGAATCAGAGCACAGCCCAGCAGACAGCACTTCAGAGCTGGAAAGTATATGTGTGGGTAACATTATTGTTACTTTTCTCACTGTTGCTGGCCTGGCAGCCTTGCCTGCCCTCACTGCACTTCCTTCAGCTGAAGCGGGAGGCCAGAGATGACCCTGTAGGGTGAGGATGTGCTGCAGAGGAGCCAAAGCCAGCAGCCAAGTCAGGAGCTCGCCTGCTCAGAGCATGCTGCACGTGTTTGCAGAAAACCTGAGCCTTTGGGAGCTCAGGGGGCTCTCTTAGTCTCTGGGATTCACATCAGGATGATGAGAGCACATGTGTTATGGCAAAAATATTCTGTGCAGTTCAGCAAACTTTGCCAAATGGTTCTCAGGAGAAGAGACTGATACAGTGCAGGGCAGCAGGACAAAGGGATATCTGGGCTACTTAGAGCTGGAAGGGAGCTTTGGGTAATATTATTAATGGTGTAATGCCTTTTTTAGTGAAGCTTGTGGAGGAATATCTTTGTATCTAATGGAATAACTGTCATTATTTCCTGGCTCTGAAATATTTCCAGTCTCCTGCAGTATCACATGTATTGGAGAGGTCTCAAGGATTGCCTGTTTGCAAGGGCAGTGAAAGGCCAAGGCTCAGGGAATGGAAGGAAATAAGAGAGGAATGAGAGACTCTAAGTATGAATTTAATAGCAATAAATGCATTTTTTCCAAAACTCCTATTTTTTAATAACAAAGATTAATTAAGGATAAAAATCCGTGAAATATACATCATTTGAAAGAGATCAGCTGGGAATGAAGCTTTAGCAAAATTGTCAAAAGACTAAACACATCATTTATCTCTGCAATGCAGCTGAGGTGCAACAAAAAATGCATTCTGCTGAGCACTGAAAATTAAATTAAGTCATGCTCGTGTGAGCATTTGTACATCACTGGAATAAAACCCTGGAGGTTCGTAATTGGCTTGGGTACTAAAGTCTTTGGGATGGCTGTTGCAGGATGGGCTTGCCTGGTCACAGGCAGGCTGCTGCTCCATCAGTGGATCACAGTGAATACACCTACAGCAGCTGCTGAGAACTGAGGGATGCATTGGCTTGGAAATCACCATCCCTGGAAGGGTTCAGAAGCCGATTGGATGTGGCACTTACGGATTTGGTTTAGGGGTGAACGCAGTGATGCTGGGTTAGTGGTTAGACTCGATGGTCTTAGAGGTCTTTTCCAACCTTAATAATTCCTGCTGGTCACCCAGACTTCCAGGCCTTTGGTGAGGACCTTGTCCTCCTCGAAAGCTGCCACCATCCCTAGTGATGTGCAGCGTGGTTGGTGGCTGCCTGATGCCTTCCACAACCTTCTCCTGGAGCTGCAGTTTCGCAGAGGGTAGCTCAGAACAACAAAGGCTTGCAAGGTGCATCCTTCAAGGGGGTCCTTGCGGAACCTTCCCTGAACTGAATTGCACCTCATGGGGAAAAAAGAACTGTAATTCCTTCCTCCTTTTCTTTTTTTCATGACAGGCAATTCATTCGAACATCCAGCGGAAGCACTCAGAGAGGCCAGACTGTTTATGGCCACCCCCTTGCGCTGCCGCACGGCGAACAGCGGCACGGCCCCGCTGAGGAGCTGGCCGTGCCGGTCCCCCCATGCCGTGCGAGGTTCAGAGCATCCGGGCCTGTGCATCCCTACGTTTAAGCGAAACCCGTTGCCATGGTGACAGCGGGGCTTACTAAATATGGCCTGTGATGCCCAAAATCTCGTGGGTGGCAACAGCTGAGGTGCGCGCAGGGTCCCTGCCGACGCCAGAAACCTGCTGGTGGGGCTCACCACAGGGGAAAGTGTTCGCACTGGTGAGTGAAGGAAGCCCCTGCTCTGGTGGTGGTGTTAATCATGGGTTGCTGATTTTTATCTTCCGCAGCGCCCGGGGTGCTCCCCAGATCGTGCAGACTGGCTCAGGGACCCTGCGCTGCGGCTGATAAGAGGCTGCAGTAGATTTATCTTACGAGTGCAGGGGGGATTTGCAGCGCAGTTTTGACTCCTTGACGTGGCAGGGTTCCTTGCTTAAAGCGACGTAGCTATTCCCGTGCTTATCTGTACAGGGCTGCGTGGAGCGAGGGCGAGATGACACCTGATACAATTATCAGTCTTGTAATTACATGCAGCAGCCCCAGACACCCTCCTGGGTTTACTGTACGAATCTAGTAATATTCAGGCATGGGAGTGTTACAGGCTAAGGCAAACTGTGTTCGCCAGACCTTTTCCTGCGGCTTTCGGCGAGAGCTGTGGTGCGGAACGCAGCAATGTGTGTGAAGCTGGGGGCCGGGCCGTGCGTGTGTCCATCCGGCTCCGCTCGGCAGTGTCCCACTGAGGAGAGGCGGGAGGGTCACACGCTCGCGTCCCCGTGATGCTCGTCCCTCCCAGGCACGGGGGCGGCGTTCGCTCGCAGGAGGTGGGAGCTTCTCTGTGCCGTCTGCCCTTCTGCACAGCTCTCACGCTGAGCTGGGGGTTGTTGGAGCAGTAGGACGTGAGTCCGCGGTGCCCCCAGCTCCCTGCGACAGCCTCCCTGCCCATCTGCACAGCTCTCCCCTCCCGACAGATCTCAGTGCAAGGCTCCCCACAGTGTGGGGCAGGATACGGGGGTCTAGCCCTCACTGACAAAAAGCTCCCCTCAGGTTTTGGAGCCAGCAAGGCAGCCCAGCAGGAGCCACACGCTCATCTCTGCAAGCTGTGGGAGATGCACGTGGGATGAGATGGAGCTGGAGCATATAGGGAAGAGGTGCAAGGTGAGGATCCCCTATGCCTCGCTGCATGCGAGGGAGGGGAAGGGAATACCTCAGAGGTTACAGCTCCTGCTTGAGCTGTCTCCCAGAGCTTCCCAGCTTCTTGGAGCAGCCAAAACCTTTCTAAGACAGATTTCCTGGAAAATGACAAATAGCTCGTTCTTGAGGTATGAGGCATTGGGAGAAAAGGGCAAGGAGTGAGAAATCTGATGCTGCAAAACTTGCAGAAGCCATTGCAGCTGATACATAACAAACCCAGAAGCAAAGGCAGAGAGGGAGGGAAGAGGACTGTGAGGCAGCCCTGCAATGGACAGCTGCTTGCTAGAAAAGCAGAGAGGAAAGGGGAGCCAGGCACACCAGTTTTGCAGATGAAAAACACGTATCCATAAAGAGAGGTCAGCACAAGGGATTACTCAGATGGTATGAAGGCCATCGGGGACGTCCACCCTTGGCGGGTGCCCCAGTATGGGACTGGTGACTTCTGTGCTGGTTCTGGTCTCCAGGTTGGTCCAAGGCACTTGGCCAAATGTGGGGCACATGGGGCTGGGACTGAGCTGTAGCTGGTAGCATCTAAGGGGGCAGAGAAGAATTTGGTGGGAACCAGGAGGGAGCCTGGAGGATGGGAATCACACATCACCCTCATTTCCATTTCACAATGGAGGCGAGGAGGTGTCTTTTGGAGGTTGGAGGTGGTTGTACTTTTTAAATACTGAGTGAAATGTGAAAAATAAAATTGTTCCTGGTCCTACACCCTCGGAATGATTTATGTTGGTATTTAATCCCGCTTGTGTTTCCCTACCCACCACGTTCTGGTTTTTCTCTGTACATCTGGGAAAGCCGTGGGAAAGCAGCGCTCTGCTAATTACAACCCAGGGCTTGTTTGGACACAGGGGAGGGAGGCGAAGAGAAATAAATAAATTAATTAAAAGTCCCATCATCATCTGTGAATATGGGTCCCACTCTTTGCAAAGCCCACAGTGTGTTCCAGGGAGATTACAAGTTATTGGTAGCAATTTGCCCAAATCTGGCAGGCTCAGAGTTGGACTGGTGGCAACATTTGGTCTCCATCATTTGCACTGCTGAGACAAGATAAAATGTGTCTGTGTCGGGGTCTTGTTTGGGGACAGCTGCATGGCCAGGGTGGTGCATCTGCCCCAGCCCTGCAGGGGCAGAAGGAGTTTTTGGGGGCGGTTGCTGGTTGCAGGGTGGGACAGGTGGCTGCTGCTGTGACGCCCAGGGAGGCACCGTGTGCTGCACACTGCGTGTGCTGGCAGGGATGTTTGCTTTTATGGCAAGCATACCTCAAGAGCTTATGTTTAAACTTCCAGGCTCTCTTTGCACCCATGTGCTGTTGGACTGCACAGTTGTATCCTTCATTAAAAACAAATGTGAAGGCACCTGAGCTGCCTCTTGGGCAGGGACTCAAGCCTTGGTAACAGGAGCCTGAGGAGTGAGGGAGGGAACAGTGGTGGACACGTACACCCCCAGGATGCTCCGTTTGCTTCCTCCCCACAAACTCCTGGTGTCTTGGCTGGTGGGGCTGGCAAGAGGGAGCTGTCAGTGGATGCAGGCAGGTGCTGCTGCTGCCCACATGGTTCCCACTGCCAGTCAGTTAATTAATAAAGCTTTCTGGCACCTTATCAGATCCACAATTCAGTCAGTTTAGGCTCCCTGCGGCAAGTCATCCGTGACTGTTTTTATTCACTGTTCTTTCTGGCTGCAGGTCCCTCAGCAGGCTGCCTCAGCCCAGCAAAAAATCAGGCAAACTGTTCTCAAAATGGGGCTGGTGAGTGTTTCCCCTGCCCAATGCTCTGCCTTGCATGTTTGGCTGAGCTCTCTGGACATCATCTCCTTGAGCCCATCACCTTGGCATGGTTCAGAGCAGTTGTGCAGTGGCCAACTGCCAGCAGGGTTTTTCCTCCTTGGGTAGGGTTCTTCTGCTTTGTTTCAGGTTTCGGGGGGGTTAGGGGACTTTTGGTTGATTTGCACAAGGTCACATTGGCACAAGTGGATGGTGGATAAGGGGAGAACACGCATTCCTGAGGCACTTTCTGTGGGACAGCATCTGCTCCCTTCCCTCTGTTAGGGAGCACAGCACTCACAATGGTTCTGGGGATAATGGAGCTTTTTCCACACACACCTTCCCCCACGCCTGGTAGCCCTTGTAGAGACAGTCAATTTCTTTGGCAAGGAGCTGTGCAAAAGCTATGCTCCTTAGAGGTGTGCTGGTGATGCCCATTTCCATTTCTGCCTCCATGCCAGCTCCAGAGGCAGCCTGGGAGCTGGTACCTGGCTGCTCCCAATGCCTCTGATGCCCTCTGAGACCTGATGGCTCCTAATGGGTGTATAAAGTGATCTGCATAGGGATTAATCTAATCCCAGAAGTTTTCACCACAGTTTGTGTTTCAGTAATCACCAGGGACCTCCCGGAACACCGCTGCGTGGAGCTGACCCTTCCCATCAGCTATCTCTAAGTTTTCCCTGGGTGTATCTCCCTGCAGGAAATACAGAGATGTGATGCCTGCCAGCCCATAGCCCTAAGGCATCTTTCCCATCCATCTGCGTGGGAAGGGGAACCTGCTGCCCTCAGTTCATCTGCTTGTTTTGTAAGAGCGGCGTCCCCACCTCTGCTCTGTCCCTGTGCCAGCCTCTCCACGCCACAGCCCCCAGTGTGGTGCTGGTGCAGCTGCGCGAGAGCCCTCCTGGAAACGGTGGTGCTGCTGCCCTGACAGCCTGAAGCGAAGCCAAAAGTGAAGTTTCTCACTGCCATGCAGTGAATGAACTACGAAGAGAGAAAAAAACTCCTTACCCTGCTTTTGAAAATGAAGGTATTTCCTCTTTTTTAATCTTCAGAAGGCAGAGTACCGGGAATATTGGATCATTGCTCCTCCATCAGCCTTTGTCTTTTCAGAGAAAAAGGGTGTTGGAGGAGAGAAATGGAAGTCAGCATTTGTGTTTTTCAGTGGAAGAGCAAAGAGTTCAAATCCCTCCAACCTTTGACGTGTACAGTTATTCTTTCCACATCATAAAATCTTGGAGGGCTGAAACTACCAATGCTTATGATCCTTAATGTTGTTATTAATTACTTGTCTTCCATTAGGTATTGAAAATGTGCTCAAGGCTCACCCTTCTGCAGTGTCTGACGCAGAAGAATGCCACTTCTTGCTTTCCAGGCTCTGCTTTTTCCCATTTGAGTTGCCCTCACCTCAGTGTGCCACTACAGGACCTGGCTTGAAGAGTTTCCATGCAGCCACACGCACGGCAAACCCCATCATCTCTTCCCCCCTCTCATGCCTATCCTCCTGTCACTGATCTTCTGGTCCCACAGGTCTCAACATGCAGGGCAGACAACACACATACATATCCAGAAGTGTGATCTGAGAATTCCCAAGCAGTTAAATAATCATTGGTTTACCTTCAAAAGCAAATTAACGTGATTTAAATTGAAACAAATTTGCCTTGAAACCAGCAGATTTATATTCTAGGGCATGTGAAGAAACTCAGGGATTTAGTTAACTTCTATGGGAAAAAAAACTAAACAAAAACCAAAGGGAAAAAACCCCTGCTGCAAGCAGTATTAGCTGCCAAAGCCATAATCGTGCAAAGCTGGAAATCCCTTGCTCAGCTGAACCTAGAACATTGGTATAGCATCTTAAGTGAATTAGCTGGCATTGGAAGGCTAGCATTTCTTATAAATAATAAACCAAATATTTTTTCAAGTCATCCTGACGGTTTTCTTGGAAATCTGAAAATACAATGCTTATGTTAACCAGCTGTGTCATCTGGATCAGTGTTTTAGTTTTTTCAGTGGGAATTACAAAAGGTAACATCTGTAAAGCAGCACAATTCATATAGATTATGAAATACTGCCTCTAATGCAGAAATGCATCAGCTATAAAGTGATAATTTAAAAATCATTATCCCTGTAATTTATTAATATGTTCATATTACAGAGTAATTTATTCTGTTATTTTGCCACTTTTCTTGTTGTTTGGCTTTTATTTTTACATGTTAGTCTTCTTTGCTTAGACAGGCTACTCAGCTGCCTGCCCAAAAGCCAGGACACTCATGCATGCCATGGGTGGGACTCCCTGGTCTGTGCTTTGGGATGATCCCAATTGCTCCCGTAGGCTTGGGTGCGTTCATAAATGTTGAGATCAGACAGAAAAAGGAGGCAAGGCAGCGTGATCATCGTGTTTACTGAAGGAAAGCTGTTTGGTTGTTCTTCCAAGTGTTTTTAGGCTGCAAGGAGCAAGGCTGTTTTGCCAGCATGACTTTTCTCAAGGGAGATCTTTCTACTTCTACCACCCAGACCCTTGGTACCCTCAGATCCCTTCTGCAGTCACTGGGGCTTTCAAATTTTGCCGCACTGGATAGTGACAAACTGCCCTAAACCCCCTCCTTGTCTGAGACTTACAAAACCCAGAGAAGGGCCACTGTGATGAACACTGCTGGTGGTTTATTTCTCCTGTCCAGTAAGAGAACTGTTCTCCAGGACATGCCCCATCCTGAGTAACTCCAAAACCCCATCTCTCATGTCTGTGTGTCTCAAACCTCAGATAACAGGACTGAAGAAGTAGGCACAGGAGAAAAATGTCAAAAAGGCCCACAGTGTGGCTCAGTCGGGCTCTCTGATCTCTCGTCTTCTCATCAAGAGCAGTCCCATGGCCAGATGAACAAGTCCCAGGGTTATATGTAAGTGACTGTGGTTTCCAGAGCCTGGCTGAAAGAACTGGTGAGGTTCAGGCACTGAGATCCCTTTTAAATCTTGATATTGTAAAATGGCTATGGAAAGGGAGGCCCCAGAGCAAAGCATCAGGGTTATCCTGTGCAGGGTGGTGACGATAGCTGTTAGTAACCATGGAAGATTTAAATTTAATTCCATACCCACGTACATTGTCACCACTCAAATTAGAACAGCTATCCCACAGCGATATGAGAAATCACAGGGTTTTAAAAATACATGGTAATTAAAACTATTAGAAAAATTAAACATTTTTATAACCTCATTTTCCCAGTTCCCCAGTGGGACTGTGGTACTGGTAATTTAAGATTGGGGGGAGGGAGAGGAGAAGAAGATGCACATATCTTAGAAAGTTAATTTGGGTCTAAAGTGAAGGAATCCATCCTGTGCTACAAAAATTATCAGCAGCTGCAGCTGAAGGAAGCAGAAACCGCTCTATCCCACTTGTCATACAATTGTCCATATGGAAACACTTACTTGAGAAGGAGTAATTGAAAGCCTTAATATGAAAATCGTTTCAGATTTGCCTCTGAACCAAAAGGTCTTTCTCCTTCAAGATGAAAATTTTGCATTAAATATTAACAAAAGAATGAAAGCAGTTTCTGCTGAGCATTCCTGGTGTGCCTGTGAAGCCATTAGGAGAGCATTTGCAGGGAGTTGCAGTTGTGGAAGGCTACGTGCCCAGGGCAGGGCACTCCCAGCCTCATGGAAGGCAACTGGACCCTGGCACGGCTGAGATCGCAGCCACGAAGTCAGCCTGGCTCAAATAATTTGAAAATGAAAAACGAGTTTCCAGAGCACGGAACGAAAGAAAAGCGGTTCCCCTCTTAGGAGGCGTGCAATTAAAACAAAGCATTCTGGGGCTGAGCTCTTTGCTGAAAACCTGTGTGCCCCTGGTTTTGCACAGGGTCACTGCACCGTTGTCAGGATTCAGTCTTCTCTCTTCCTCTTCCTTCTCCGGCTTTGACAAAGAGATAACTGTAAATTATTTAAGTCTCTAAATTTTCCAAGTCAGTGGCTACCCTTTTAAGATAAAGAGTCTTTAAGTGCACTAATGTAATTTATGTAGTAGTTTGAAGTTCAGGATTACAGACGCCAGGTAAGGTTTTATTTTAGGGTGGTTTTGTCCAGACTAGCCTGGTTACTGGAGAAAGTTTTTTAAAAGCTTATTTCCATCTCTGCCTAGTTTTAGGAATGGCTGGATCTAGATTCAGTCCATCTTCCTCTCCACATGATCTTTGGCTATAAAATTCTCTCTGTGCAAGGGTGTTGCCCTGGCTCATGGGTGCTGGAACACTGCCCTAGATGGTCCCACCACCTTCCCACCTTCCCCCTCTGCCCTTAAACCAAGCATTGGAAGAGAGGACGATGAGCTCCAAAAACATGGAGATAAGATAAGAGCTAAAAATCCAAGCACACCGTCTGTCTAAAGCCTGGCGTAGAGCCAGGCTGCCAGGCATTTAGAGCAAAAGATACAAGCAAGTATTTATTTATTGATTGAGAAACGGTGCAGTGTTTCTCCGACTCGGTATCGGTTTCCAAATCTGATTTAAATAAACTCTTCCAGTGCATAAATCCAGGCAAAATGTCATTCACCATATGTTTATTACTAAAACTTGGCGCTTGCTTGCATCAAAGTAGTTTTCACACGCAGGCTGTTTGTTACAAAACCTCAGTGAGGCAGGTATAATTAGCACTAGCGCTTGAGGGGGAAAACTGGGGCTGAGAGCAGAGAAAATAATTTCCTTGCTGCTGCAGAGGTAGTCAGCATGGGGATTTGGATTAGAAACAGCCTTTCCTAGCTTCCCGTTTTCTTCATGCAGATGGCTAGATTTGCATCTTTTATTAATTTATAACAATTGGACAAATTTTACCTTGCTCATTTCTTAAAGAAAGAGCTTAGAATGCTTGTAAGACTAGCTTAGAAGAATCCAAAACGCTGGGCTTCCTACCCGAATGGCCATAACTACCTCGCAAGAAAGAGGTGTGATTAGTTGCTGTATGCCATTTTGCATACAATTAATGCTTATCAACTGGAACACAGAACGCTCTCTGAATACATCATTTATATGAGCTTTAGAAATGATCCACTCCCATAAAGCTGGCATAACTCATTCTGACGAAGCCACGCAAAGAGCCTCACAGAAATAAGTAGCTAAAGCAAGAGCATTTTGTATGAAATTCCTCCAACCCTTTACATATCACCAGTAGGATTATTATCAAGTGCTCAGAGATGTTGGAGTTTCAAATGAAGTTTGTTAGCTCTAAGAAGGCAGAAGTAACAGATCTTCTTCCTTTTTTTTGCTTAAGTGTTTATATGTGAGCAAACAAAATTATAGGCTGATTTTTGATATTTTCTTGTCTGCAAAACAGACCTGTGAAAAGATTAAATTCAAGTCCAGGTATCCCCCTTTAGATAAATTCCTAATAAATACGAATCCTAACCCTAACTGTCTGGAGGCACTTGAACAAGTTAAAAAATTAGAAAATGTTATCCTGCTGCACATGCTGTGTGTAGCTGTCCTTCAGCATGTGCTCAGGGAACTAGAGCTCCTGGTTTGTGGTTTCAAAACAGGCACCTGTGTGGTGCAGTGCCTACCTTGCAATATACTTTATGTCCTTCTGAGTTCCCATCGTGTATTGGCTGCTCCTGTTGAATCACATGGGGTGGCTTTTTGGATCACGGTCAGATGGAGGAAAGGTATTGCAGCCCAGGGTTAACTGGTAGCAAATGCAAGTGCAGAAGGATGGTGCAGTTGGTGTGAAACATATGATGTACACAATGTCACTCAGTCAGGCATTTCCCTGGGTCTTAGTGCAGTATCAAAGTTAAATTAATCTGGTTCCCATTCCCAAGAAGAACTGGAAGCTGGGAAGTTATCAGTAAATTTAAAGAATATTACGCATGATGCCACTGTAATTTGGTTATAGAGCATACTGTTTTAAAAGCCCTGATGTTACTATTTCACAAAAGCATTTTTAGTGCATCCAAAGAGCTACTTGTGCCTTTACAGAAAGGACATTACCTGTCTTGTTTTCATCGTTGTGCAAAAAAGAAATAAAAGCTAGATAAATTACATTTTCATAAGATTTGTTTCCCTCCTTTTGCATATGCTCTCCAGGGAATTTTCTGCAGCCCAGAAATGAACCTGCTGGTCGGGCTAAAAACCAAGCAGCATGTCAGGCTTACGTGGCAAATGGCTCTGATGCTTTTAGGCTTAGCCCATTGCCAAGGCTGGTTTCCACACAGCACCTGCTGGGCTGGGTTATCTTTGCTTTTGGCTGATACTGCAATCACATGGGGAAGAGCCTGGAGCCAGCCCATGAAGCGCAGGGTGTTTGCCCCAAATATTCCAGCAGACAGGAAGGTGAGCACGGAGAGCAGGTTGTGTCCGGGTGTGCAGCTGGGCTCTCCCGGTGGGCGGGCACAGCGCTGCCCGGGCAGGTGGTGCCTGTCTGATACACTTCTGCAGGGGCAGCTGAGGTTATTCATCAACCCCATTTCCTTCTTTCCACCTTCTTTACTGCTGTTTGGTTTTGTTATGGGGTTTTTTTTCCTGTTTGAGGTATTGAAAGTGGCAAAGCTTTCGCTGGTACATTAGTGCTGCTTCAGGTGAGTGGTTAACAGGTTAGAAACAACAAAGTGCAGGGGAAGCACCTGGAATGGAGATTGTGCTGTCAGCACAGAGGCAGGTAATGGAAGAACAGAGGGAAAAGATCATTAACCACCTTCCTCTGCGCTGGGCTCGGGGTGGGGGGAAAGGGCTGTTCCTGCTACACCTGCGCAGCCGCCTCCAGCTGAGCTGCCTTGGCTTCTTCAGCAGGAGCAGCCTGTGGAGAGCACAGCTCCAGTGGGTTTGCAGGGCAGTTTGTACCCCCCTACCACAGCTGTGGCACAGGACTCAGCCCCCACCCATCATCGCTGTCCCCATGTGCAGCAAGGATGGGGAAGTGGGAAAGAGAAATTGCAAAAACCCCAAAATTTTGACAGAGGTATCAGTTTAACTATTGTATCTTTTAGAATCACTTTAAAAATCACAGCTCGGGAATGAACCACAGAATAAAACCCTGATCCAGAAAACAATTATCTCCCCACATCAGCCCACTGGGACTACTACAGAAGATGGGTTGATTTCAGAATGGCACTCCATGGAAATTAGACTTTTATGCAGTCTCAAAGGGAAGGAATCAAAAGATGTGGAAAATGTTTTTTAGAAGTGCATCTTGTGATAAGAACTGGAAATTTTGGAGCAAGGCAATTGATTTTTCTTGAGAAATTGGTTACTAATTTGGTAGGGGAAACTGAAATCTAGGAGAGGATGCCAGATTCTGCCAGTGTGCATGAGGCTGCAGCGTGTCCTCTCTTGGATGTCTTTCTTTTCCTGGCTGCTGTCAGCATGGCTGAGATGATGGGTCATCTTCACTTGGGCTTTGGCTTGGTATTTTCACTTCTTGGAAGTTCTGTTTCGATTATTCATCAAGATACAGGGAGTTAAAGTAAATCCTACCACCTTAGGACAACATTTCCCTAAGCAACGAAGTTGTTTAGAAAGGAAAAGAAAATAAGCCCATATTAGATGATGCACTGAAATGCAAATAGCTGTTGACTCAAATGTGCAGGGATGAAATAACAAATTTTACATCAGCAGGGTCGAAAAAAGGTTGCAAACAAAATAGAAACAGGGTTGGGCGGAGGCAGGGTAAAGGCCCTGAAAATGGTCAGAGAAGGTGTAATGCTCCCCACTCCCCCCCAAGGAAACAATGCTGGAAAAATTGTTACAATGGATGAGGAAAAGGCTGAGGTACTCAAGAAATTTTTTGCCTCAGTCTTCAATGGCAACCTCTCTTCTCACACCTCTCGAGTGGATGGACAGCAGGACAGGGACTGGGGAGCAAAGTCCCTCCCACTGTAAGCAAAGATCTGGTTCATGACAATCTGAGGAACCTGAATGTACTTAAGTCTATGGGAACCGATGAGATCCATCCCAGAGTCCTGAGGGAATGGCTGATGTAGTTGTTAAATCTCTCTCTATGACACTTGAAAAGTCATGGCAGTCAGATGAAGGCCCAGGTGACTGGAAAAAAGGGAACACTGTACCCATCTTTAAAAAGGGTAGAAAGGAGGACCCTGGGAACTACTGACCTGTCAGCTTTACCTCTGTGCCTGGGAAGATCGTGGAAGAGATACTTCTAGAAGGTATGCTAAAGCACATGGAAAACTGGGAGGTGATTTGGGACAGCAAGCACAACTTCATCAAGGGAAAGTCCTGCCTGACCAGCCCAGTGGCCTTCAATGGACTGACTGCATCAGTGGACAAGGGGAGGGTTGCAGATGCCGTTTATCTGGACTTCTGTAAAGCCTTTGGCAGGGTGCTCCACAACATCCTTCTCTCTAAATCGAAGAGAGAAGGATTTGATGTGTGGACTGTTAGATGGATATGAAAGTGGTTGGATGGTCACATCCAGAGGGTAGTGGTCAACGGCTCTGAGTGGTCAGTGGATGTCAGTGACAGGTGTCAGGTGTCTGTATTGGGACCAGTGTTATTTAATATCTTCATTAATGACATAGACAGGGGGATTGAGTGCACCCTCAGCAAATGTGCAGATGACACAAGTCTGCGTGGTGCTGCTGCCACACCTGAAGGATGGGATGCCATCCAGAGGGACCTGGACAAGCTTAAGAAATGGGCCCATGGGACTCTCACGAGGTTTAACAAGACCAAGTGCAAGGTGCTTCACCTGAGTCAGGGCAACCCCCAGTATCAACGCAGGCTGGGGGATGGACGGATTGAGAGCAGCCCCGCCAAGAAGGAATTGGGGGTGATGGTGAGTGAGAGGCTGGACAGATCACAAGAACAATGGAGAGGGTCTTTTTACAGGAGCACACAGTGACAGGGCAAGGGCAGATGGATCCAAACTAGAAGAGAGTAGCTTTAGATTAGGGATAAGAAAAAAATTCTTCACTGTGAGTGTGGTGGGGTGCTGGAACAGGCTGCCCAGAGAAGCTGTGGATGGCCCTCCCTGGAGGTGTTCAAGCGGGGCTGGATGGAGCTCTGAGCAACCTGGTCAAGTGAAAGGTGTCACTGCCCATGGCAAAGAGGTTGGAACTAGGAAATCTTTAAGGTCCCTGTCAACCCAAACCGTTCTATGATTCTATGAAAATAAGGCTTAACAGCAGCCCTGTAGTAGGCATATGTGAATGGAGATGATGGCAAACTGAATGGGGTTAATTAGGAAGGTAATTTTGGAGACAATTACATTATTTGTTTGAAATGCTGGATACACGCATTTAAGCTTATTTCAGTTGCCATAACAACCCGATACAAGCATCATATAATCTTTTATCACATTATCTTGGGTATGATTACATTATTTTACAACTTTGGTTGCTAGGAGAACACAGTACCTTCCTGCATGCTCCAAACAATTCTCACTTTGCAGAGACATCAGCTTCTGGCAGCTGGCCTCTGAGATAGCTTATAGAATCATTAGCTAGGCAAGAAACTGAGTTATACGTGTAGGCATGAGTTGCACTGGGAAAACTCTCTGCAAGAGGATGGATGGGATTTTCTCCTGCCACGGAGATGGCGGGGGGGCTCTTTTTGAAGAGCTGGGAACCAAAGAGGCAGAAGTCTGGGGGCAGCCTTGGAGGGAGCTTCATTTGAGAGTTAGCTGAAGTTGATGGGCTTCCTGTGTTTTGATGAGCTCTTGTTTTGATGAGTTTGTATTACAGAGTACAAGTTGCATTTCATGCTATCAGTTTCCTTTGATGAAAAGGCCAATAAACATGTAGTTATACCTCCTCGGTTGCTTCTGACATGAGAGCATAAGCCAACTCGCTACCAGCAATGCTTCTCTACCTCTAATATCTCTGGAGGTTTCAATGCTTTGCAGATTCTGGAGTTTTCCACCTTATTAGGTCTGTGTGTGGATGGTGGCTACAAAAGGTAATATGGAGGTCTGAAATTAATAAGAACATGAGAAGAACACTGAAGTATTTTAAAAATATGTTTAAAAGCCAAGAGGACTTTTATTTTCTTGTGCCTTTTAGATTTATTTATGATTACAGAAGCTCTCTGGGAAGACTTTGTTCTTAAACCACGCTTAATGGCACGAAAGGGAAGAAAATAAGTTGCAGTTTTCTTTTTCCCCTTCAATCACCTACCGTCCTGTGTTTTAAATGGAGATCACAATTAAAACAAGACCCCAGCTGCCCAAAAAACAAAACAGAAATTCACAGGGCAGCCTAAATATCAGCCTTTTGTTTTCCTTTAGCCTTCTGCTTTGAGAGTTACAGCAGCTGGGCAATACAGGCAGCAGTGTCAAGACAGGGATTTGAATAACAGCACACATGTCTTACAAGGAAAACAAGGAAACAACATGTTCACTGGTCCTTGTGACCACTGCACCTCTCAGAGATGTGGAGGGACAGAGATTATGGACACGGACCTGCAGGAAGAAGAATTTGATCTCCCAGACCACGTGTGCTTGATGAAGCTGCCAAGCTAACGTATTTCAGCAGCACGGGACCCTCCTTCCTCTGCACGGAAATGTCAGGCTTTGGCACCTGCAGGGTACCTTGCTGCTTCAGAATGACAGCCCGGCTCTCCAAAGTGTCACCAATGATCCGGTCCCCAGTTAACAGTGTGGCTTTGTGGGTTTCTGACACTATTCTTAAAGCTCCTGTGGGCTGATGCAGCCTACAAGCCAAGGATCATTTCTGCCTTGCAAGACTCAAAGGAGAGGAAAGGGAAAAAAGCTGAGAAGGGAAAGCTATGGTTTCATTATTCCGTGCTAGCAGGATAACAGAATACATTTCCTTTATTACTAAAATGTGCCATTTGAGAAAAGATCTTGCTGTCTGATCAAGCTCTCCATTAGTTATTTTTGCATGTGCATGCACAAATCCAGCAGCTAAGCCTAGAGCACTGCTGTATATTGGAAACCAGAAAATGCTGCAGGGTGTTTCTAAAGAATAGCAATTTGGAGGTTGTGGGTGGTTTGTGGGTGTAATCAAAAAGGCTGCATACTGAGGCATCTGAATTAGGCTTCTCTTTAGACTGCTTACAGCCTCTATCAAGATTGTTAAGAACCTCATTCTGCCACTCTTACCCTCACCTAGTAGAATTTTCTCCTGTGAGCAATTTTATTCGAGTACCACCCATTGTATGCAGGGGCCTAACACAGAAGCTGAGCTCCAGTGTGGCTGAACACAAGTGGAAAAACACTGAGCTTTACCATACATACCGCTGCTCCCCATGTTTTAGCACCTGCTGAGAGCTGAGATCAGCTGGTGAGCAAACCATGGTGTACTGGTGACACACTGTGTGTGTCACCCCTCCATGGTGCTCAGCATCCTGGAGGCTGCAAGGCCACCACGGTCAGCATCAACAGAGGGTGAAAACCACTCAGTTGCTTTCTGCTCTGCTGACTCATGTTATCCCCTACCCACCATGCCACAGCTCTGGCTCAATTCCCTGCTGCCCCTGGAGGCTTCCCTCCACTCCCACCCATGGTGATCCACCACAGCCACAACCATTTCAAGATCCACAGTAGCTCTTATTGTCCTGCTCGATTTTGTTGCTGCTGTTGTTGTTTTATTTTGGGTGTTTTCTTGGTTGTGTTGGAGAGATTGTTTTGCAAAAGTCCCTTCCTCTTCCCCCTGAGGATCCTTGTTCTTGCTTGTCTTGAAGGGACCCTGCGGAATGTCATCTGAATATCCTGCACCTCGGGGAGGCCCGTGCCCTGTGGGCAGCCAGCCCACTGCACAGGCAGCTGACTTCGGCCTTGTCTAATCCGGTTGATCAGTTACTGTGAGGTAAAAAGGCCCAGTTTTCACTCTCTCTGGAGCTTAAGTTTCTCCTGGCTTTTACCTGCAGTAACAGCACGCCTTCCGGCCTGCACACTCCCACTCCTCATCAGTGCCGGAGCGGCACAGGAGCCGGCTCAGCCCAAACCGTGAGTACAAGAGCACGTCCAGCAAGTTCCCCCGGTCATTTATAGCCCTGATTTTGCTAATGCAAAGTTAATCATTGGTTTGAAACTGTGCAAAAATGTTAAGGGAAAGAATCACAAGATCACAGGAAGAACTCTAGTGTGTTTCCTATTATGTCGCTTTCATTTGCCTCCGCAGATTGCAGTTCTAAATACCTTGGGGAGAAATGTGTCTGAGCATTTTAACACCTGGCAAATATTAACTACCTCAGAGCAGGCTCAGACAAGCAGGTTTGGGGGATGCTGAGGTCTGTGAAAACAGTAATTTTTAAATTCTGCCCTTCATTTAGATACTTTTGTGAACGACCACCACTGGACAAAGTAAAGCCACAGAAGCACTCACAATACTCAAGGATCCTCCAGTGCTTAACAAATATTATTTCATTAAGCTTTTTGATACTCTTCCAAGATAATTATGGCATTGTTATCCCTTCCTGCTTTTAGAAATAGAGAAATTAGGTATTATCACAAAGTAATGCAGAGCGAAACTCAGTATAACTGATTTGTGATGTCCTGATAGTTCTTTGCAGATCCTCTCAGTGCTACCCAGCTACTCCCGACCTGTGGTGTAGGGGAGCCTACCTGTGCCCTCTAGCTAAGAAAGGTAAAGACCCTGCTAGATGAGCTCTTTTTTTGTAAAAAGGGGTTGAGGGGGAGAGGAAGGAAGTCTGTGTTCAATAACACTGAGCAATTTTCTTTCTGAAATCTTCTTTTCCTGCTTAGAAGTGGTATTGAATTGACTGCCCACTGGAAGCAAAGAGTAACAGGAACAGCAACCCGCATATGAGGAAGTCGAACAGGTAGGATTTCTTACAGGTGTGCTCTTCCTTATTTGCTAGCATTCATTGCTGTCCTTCCCAGAGAATAGTGGATAGTGGGCTGGATGGACTCCATCAATATGTATCAATTTTAGTGACCTATTTGGTCAAAGGAAATATGAAAACAGATCTGCAAAGTCTTGAAATGTCCTTCTTGGTGGACCAGAGGGACTAGCCCTGTGAATCACACCTCATAATGTATTTCTCCATCAATAAAAGACAAAGTCTCTTTGCACCCTCTTTTTTTCCTGTGGAAAAGAGTATGTTCTCTAAAATGTTCTCTAGCAATGTTCTCTAAAACAGGAACGATAAACAGCTGGTTAAAAATGCACATGGCAGAGAGAAAAATAAAATTCTGCTGTTTATGCAGAACAAGCAATTGGAAAATGTGGAAGTACTTACATGCCTGTTGGTAATACTTTTTTGTGAGGTTAGGGGGTTTTTTGGATGTTTTTTAGAGAATATAGTCTGGCCACCCATAGAGAACAAACTTGAGCCCTGGTGGACGGGTGTGTTTGCCTGGCAGCGATGCAGCTGTGCTCTTTAAGGAGCAGCATCCCATAGAAATATAGCCCACAAAATAAAACAGGCTGGCCTTTTTCCTTCCTCAGATTTCAACCACTTGAACAAGTTGGGGGGTAAGAAAACTATGGAAAGAAGAAAGTGCACCTGAGACAGGATTTTGCACACCTGGATCCATCGGTCGGCGGACACCCCAGACTCTGGGTGGTGGTGCTCCTGCCCACAGCATTTTTGTGGTCATATCCCTACCCGCAGCTCCTCTCGGTACATGTCCAGTGAGATGTTTGTCAGAAAAATAGCCCAGCTATGGTGGCCTTTCCAGCTGTCCCTCCCTCAAGCAACCAGTTTTCTCTCTGCAGCAACATGCATGGTGGAAGGGTGGCTTCGGCATGTTTGCATTTTAGCTTGCTTGCTTTACTGATTTAGTATAAATTACAGTGATTTCTAGCAAACCTGAATGCTTATAAAATTAATGAGGCAAGAGAAGAGCACTATAGGTAAATGCCAGGGAGCAACCTGTACTTCTGTCTTTTATGGTTGTATTTTTCACTGCATTATGAAAGCTCCCATTGAGGTACAAACTTTTCCATGCTGTAAAAGTTTTAAGACCCTAATAAAAATAAGATTGAATACAATGGCCAAGAACTAGACACTTAAACAACACTTAAACACACTGAAACCAGGCACCGACTCACAAAAGAGTAATTATCTTCCCTGTACTGCTGTGCTCCATTCTCTCTGGTGAGTCACACGAGGTGGCATGAGAGCAATCATCTTACTTTCTTGCTGGATTTCATGGCAGCCCTCCTAGACAAAGTGGGGACTGATTGATTGTTTCAAAGAAACTATTAATGGGAAGCTTGCCCCTGAGAGGGCTTTATTTGCTGCTGAGCATTGGCCACTGTCACTGCTCTAGTCGATGGGCACTGTCCCAGGGCACAGTGATGTGGCTGGATGTGGGCACACAGGCCACTGCCTGTGTCCTGAGCCAGACAAAGTGGAGCCAACTGCAATTCAGAACCTGTATTAACTCGGCTCCCAGCCCCATACAGCACCTGGTTTGCTGGCCAGCTGTTTTTCAAGACCACAACCAGCTTCCTTACGTGGTCAGAGGGCTTGTGCCTTAGTGCTCTGTACATGTCTGCAACAGCCACTCCTGGAGAACTTCGGTGTCTTTGAGTGACTCCTCATTTCTGTTGTTCAGGCACCAATGGAGGCAGATGTCTTACAGTCCCACCAGCCTGTACAGAACACTGGTAAGTACCTGCTGGTTCATTCCTTTTGGGAGCAGCCCCCTCCTGCAAGGGAGCAGGCTAACCAGCACTGACTGCATAACATACTCTTTCCACAGGCCACAAGCTATTTTTTCAAGGGAGCTTTTGTCTTAGGCCCAAACAGTGAATCAGTAGATTTTCCCTCACTTGTGTGATCAGCAAACAGTCACAATCATGCCTCTCGAAGTAATTTCTCTGACTGACACATGTCAAAATCTACAACTGACACGACACCATCCCATACAAAGTCCCTAAGAAGTAGGCAGCCCAGATATGCTGGCCCTGGGTGTGACCAGCCAAGAAGGTACCTCACCATGGGAAAACATTTCCTAGTTTATAGCTTTATCTCGTGGGCTTTTTCCAGATGCTATGGTGCTGGCTGAAGCTGCTGTCCCTCACATGCTGTGACTGCCACCTCCAACCTGACAGTGTGGGATATCAGGTAAGTCCTCTCAATCCTCTTTCCATCCAAAGGAACTCAGAAAACAGTTGCAGCTGGTTGTGCCTGAGATATGGTAAGAGGCTACTCATCTGAGAGGGCTGCAGCATCTGGCAGAGATCAGTGGGGAGCACAGATCTTGTAGGAAAGATCCCAAACTATGTAGATGCCTGAGGTAAAACTCTGGTGATTTTGGGGCTATGGTTTTCAGCCAAGAAACGTGCCTCACCCAAGGCAGCCCTTCATTCTTTTCTTCAGTGTTGGCAGAACAACCTCTTGGATCAAGTGAGTCTTAGGTCTAAAGAAACTTGGTTTGGACAAATCATAGCTACTATTTCATTACATCCTCTTGTTATGGCTTTCTAGAGATTTGTGTCTTCTTTTTTATGGTAGGGTGTCAGTGTTGCTGTGCAGTTGGTGCACCTGCCTCTGAATTTAATTTGTTCTCATCTCGTAATTGCATCCCAGAGGAAATGATAAGTGTACTGCGGACAAACACAAGAGTACAGTTGCTCTTCCAGGTCTGCCATATGGTCTGGCAAGAAGGGGCCTCTGTGGACGCTCAGTCATTCCCAGAGCCCAAACTGTCCTTCTGATCTGATCACAGTTTCCAGTCCTTCTGCTTGAAGAACCCAGACTGTATTTCCGGCCTGTGCCAGACAGGTGCTTTAGATTAAGACTAGGTAGTTACACTCCACAGGTGTATGAGCTGCTTAAATAGTGTCAGAGGTGTGCTGCAGACTTTTTGCTAACACCTGACCTGCTGCCTGGATTCAGTCAGGAGAAGATGTTCGCCAGTGTGGGTGGTGGTCCTTGATTCAGGGCCTTTGGATTTAGATAATGACTGGAGTGGTGCAGTTCTTCTAGCATATCTGTGTCCAGGTGTCCATCCGAAGCAGAGAACAATTAATTGTTCAGCTAGGGAGGTGTTAATTGCTATGTTGTTGCAGCTACAGCTGATTAGTTGAGGCCTTAAGCAAACTGTGCCACAGCACCTTCTGCCCCCAAGATGGTTCCTGGCGTCCATGTGGATTGCTGCAGGACAGAAACCTTTGCCATGGCAGAAGATCCGCTGAAAGTACAGGTAGGACAGAAGGGGAGAGAGTGCCCCTCCAGGCTTGCTGGACTGGCTTTGTCAAGAGGTGTTTAGGCAGCCCGAAGTGGGGTGAGCTGCAGCGGAATGAGCTGCAGGGGTGCCTGCTGAGCCTCCGTACCACAGCCTAGAGGCCATATCTCATGTTCTATTTTTTTTAGTCTCATGCTCTAAAGATGCGATGCTTCAGGTACTGAGGCCTGGGGGCCTCCATGCTGTTGGAAAGTTGTGCTCTCTTGTGGGGGCATCAGATTTGCTTTGGGGGGACAGCAGCACACAGGGCTTGCTGCTCGTTCAGCCTCACAGCCCCAGCCATCCTCTGGCTGTGAAATAACCTGCGAGTGCTGCCTCTGGCATGTTCCCTTTCCCTTCTGCTGTGTCACAGTGCAAAGCCATAGCAAGCAGTGTGTATCTGAAGTGCTCACTTTGCCCTAATGGTTTTTTAATCCTTAGCAGGAGGGGAGCAGGGGTGGTGTGCTGACAGTATATGAGCAGCAGACAGCTCTGTCCTCAATACCTCAAGGTATTCTAAATTAATGCTGATAAAGCTGGCAGCCTATGCTAATCCTCAAGTAAATGCATAAAAACTGATTAATAAAACAAAGCTTCAAGCTTCAGCAGCTCCTGCATTCAGGTCACTGACCCTATTTTAAGAAACAGGCTTTCGTGCTTGTCCGTGGCTCCCATTCCTCGGATGGGAAGGCAGAAGTGACAGCTAGGGCCACATGCTGGTCTCTGGCGTGGCATGGCTTCTCCCAGGTGGTTCTTCCCCGGACAGAAAAAAATTGCCATTACATACTCTTTTTTGCTATATCCTTCTCCTAGTCCTATGAAATGTTTCCTGATGTTTTGAACTAATGCTCTCATTATTTAGTAGTGACAAAAGAACATATTTTGTTTCCAGGAGAGCAAAAGCCTTATTTTCTAACTGTGTTTATCTCACTTGGAAGTTTATTCTGAATGCAATGCTATTAAGACTGCATAAATTTAAGCCAGGAGTGGTTTATGACATGCTTAAAGTGTATCTCTAATTTGTTTATAGTGGTGAATTGGGCAGGAGGTAAAATGCATATTACTTCTTCTGGACAGAATCTGAGGGCTTAGCTACATCAAATTCAGCCAAAGCTAATGAAATATTTCAGTTCAAGAAGGCTCCGGCTTAAGGAACTGCCCTCAATGCGGGGGCAATGGGAGTCTTTCCACTAATGTTTTCAGGGTGTCAGATTTGAGGAGCGGGGGCAGCAGCATCTTCCTGCTGCCTCCATGGTCTCTTGCCTGCAGAACAGCCAGGAAATAATAAATAGCTGTAGGTTCGCTGTATTTCAAGGCCAGCACGTTGTCACATACGTCTTAAGAACTAACCTCATGGTTGACTGCTTTGCTGTGATTAAGCTGCAAAGAATTTAGAGATCCCACCAATCTCAGTGCTGGGATTTGCCTTTATCCCTAAAGAGGGCTGTTATTATTATCATGTTCTTTGGTGGGACGAATTTGGTCAGAAGATTACAGGTTGCCATCCCGTCCCAAACAATCCAAGCTTGTAACCCATCACATGGACTCCCTCCATCTACCCTTGGGGTCTCACTCGGAGCCAACTGGAGCTCGCCAGCAGGCATGACACAGGCGACTCTTCAAGGATTAAACACAGAAATTTGCTGGCCAGAGCTTGTATCAGCTGAAGGCTGAGCCTGCCTTCGTGAGCTGTTGTCTAGCAGAGGTCCCTACTTCTATGAAATGTTTGAAGGCACACATTACTCCTGAGCATGGAAATCCACTGCCATTTTCTTCAGCCTTTGCAGGGGATTGCAAGCTGCACTTTGGATTCTCTGCAAAGCCCTCTGAGTACAAAGCCTTGCACCAGTGGCTAATATTTGCTCCTGCTGCAGACCGAAAGGTACATTTGCAAGCAAAGGGGCACAGAAAACATTCATCTCCTAGGCAGTTTATAGATGCTGCTTAGCATCCCAGGTTCCGACTTCCAAGTGCATTCTTTCTTCAGCGCAACCTTTGTGACAGAAAACTGGATTTCATTGAAATATTAGGGGTTCGAAACACTCATTGCTCCTGTCTTACTTGAAAAACAGCTCTCTCTCAGCCACTAATATATTAATATCCTTCCCTTGTCACTACCTCCAAGTTCAGCTACAATGGGAATGAAATTCAGTGGAAGTTTCAAGTACCAGATCATGTTTGTCAAGAGATGTTCCATGATGATTTGTTGCCAAGTTGCATTTAATCAGCATTTTTCAGGGACTCACAGATTGGTTTTTTGCCCCCCTCTCTTCTCTCACCAAAGTAAAATTAAGTTAATTTCAAAACTGGATGAACCTTCTGTGTTTGCTTAGTCTAGTTTTGACTGGGAAGTCTGAGTTAAAATAAGGCTGTGCTGGTCCTGAGCTTGAACCAAGGAAATTGAGAGGCCTAAGGGGTCTGTGCAAGGGAGAGAGCACATCTCCATCCCATGTAGCATAGAGCTCATCCCACACTCTCCCTGGGCCTTGAAGATTTCATTCTGTGCCACTTTTCGTGGGGACCAGCATGCAGTCCCTTGAGGAAGCTGTGGTGCAACTCATACTGCTCTGTTAGAAGTAAAATCTAAATTAAGATGGTGGAGGTGGTGGCTTTCCAGCTGAGGAGAGGAACAGAAAGACTTGCCTCCAAGAGGAACATAACCAGCCGGGCTCTGTAGAAGGATTTCAGGACTTGCTAGACATTTCTTTTTTAAACCTACAAAATCTGAAAAGCAAATTAATAGGCTCTTTGAGTCATTCTGTGAAACCCATAGCAAGCTGTGAAATTTCACTCAACAGCTAAACTTCTGTGTAGATTGTTTGGGCTATTTTTCCCCCATAGAGAGGGGAAAAGCGAGAGCAGGAAGTTACAAACTGGGGAGGACTAATGCCAAAAGAGACCCTATGCCAGAATTGAATTTCATTCCTCTCCATCATTTCAGTGGAAAACCTATGAATAGCTTTAGTCCCGCAAGGCTTAAGTGGAGGAGCATATGTGATACAGCAGTTTTGCACTGGGCAGCTGCGTGGGGTGGTGAAAGTCATCTTACAAAGCTGGCCCTTGGCAAGAGCGGTATAATGACAAGGACGCTCATGTGTGCTGCATCCTCTGGAAAAATCAGGGCAGTGAAAAGAAGGTGCTATGTGTAAAGGAAAATGAGCAGACTTGTGAGTGGATTGTCTCTGTTTTATGCTACTTTAGATCAAATCACCACTGTATCATTTTGGCTATTTTATCAGACCAAAAATTTTGAGCACTGCATATCATCAATCATTTCACTCACATGCCGAAACTTTTGCTAGAATGAGAAATAACAAGACGTAGTAGTGAATCCTGGTGAAAGATGTCCTTGTGTTTTCTTGGTGTACTGGAGCACAAACAGGGACTAGCCCCTGTTCCTCTGATGGCTCCTTACAGCCTCTCTGTCTCCATGCCCTTCTTTTCTTTCAGGAAATCCAGCTTATCTGAGGGTCACTCAAGCATCTGCAAGTAGAACTCTCACAGCTGACAAGCTTCCCTCATTTTGTCAATTTTTTCCTTTCCCTAGACCCTTCCACTTTAAATTCACTGCAAGACCAAAGAAACCTCATGTTCTTCAGAAACACATTGTGTGGTTTTTAATGGGCTAGCATTGACAGCCTGCGCTCTTCAAAACCTCCCAAGGAGCCTGGATGCTATTGCATGGGAGATCTGTATTACTCAGGCTCTGAAACATCCCAACCCCAGATCTCCGTGTTTTTTGAGGAAATGTAACTGTCTTCAGAAAGGAAAAAATTCTCTTCTACTGAAGGACAAAGTAATATCTTCTGTGCTCAGGGCAAATTTTTCCTCTCAGATCAGCATGACAGATTGCGTCTCGGGTTGGGAGCAGCTCAGACATATGGGGAACGGGCTGGGGAGCTGTTTTCCATGCAGTGCGCCTGTAACCCTACAAGGCTGGTGTTAGCGTGGCAAACCAGTAGTCATCCCCTTGAAGTTTAAGCTGAATAAGAATTCAGGAACTTCAGTCATTATTTGAAATTCTTGAACTGTCAAGATTAACCTGATATTTCAACCTCCAGACCCCCAAGTTCATGCCTAGGATTTCTGATACTTGTTATGTCCTTTACTGATGGAACACAGCAAACAGACAAAGCCAGGCATTCTCCTGTGACAAGGTCACAGCAATCCAAGATGAAACAAGATCTGTTCCATGCTTTTACATAAGTAAAATTCAAATTTAGGTTTAAAAAAGTAGCAAGGATTGGAGAATCCTCTGTTCTTTTCCTCTCTCTTGCTCGTCCCATTACGCTCCTTATTCTGCTTTCCTGCATGACACCTGTAGGAGTCCAGCTACTATCCCAGGGGCACAGCAAATCTTTCCTGTCATGATACAGAAACATAGCATTGGAGAATTCTTTAAACCGGATGGAACTGGTTCAGTTAGATAAGTCTGAGGAATAATGCTGTTCAGTTAATATAAAAAACCTTTTGTCCTTTGCTATCAATATCTTTGTCCCTTTCTATACATCATTATAGCATTTCTGTGCTGTTTGTAAAGGCTCACTCTTACACATGGAAAAAATATTCTTTGGGTAAAAAATTTATTGTATTCCACTTTCATCCTTCAACTTATTGTAATAAGAAGTATGAAAGTCATTAACATTATTTGCTGTGGTGTTTAAGCAGTCAGTGTGAAATGCCACGTAAGTGTGGGTAATGGGGCCCAGTGCACTGACAACCCACTGGTGGCTGCTGAGAACCTGAGGTAGGAGGATGCTTTGCTCCCAACACTCAGCCCTTCTGGAGGTCCGCTCGTGCTGCACAGGAGACAGAAGGGAGAAGGGTTTCGTTGTTTAGCTGAATGAGAACTTGAGGTTCAGGACTTGTGCTTTCCACCCAAGGTTTTACCAGAACCTGTAGCAGATTTCCTTTCAGCACCTTCTGTTTCTCTGCCCGTGCTGTGCTCCTCTCCCAGGGGTGGGGGAAGAAAATGTTCCCACATTTCAGACACTGACAACGTAGCGTGAAACCACTGATCACTGCTCTGCATTACAGTAAGACTGTGAACCAGGATGGCTAAAGGGTGATCACACAGCTTGGTCTCCTGCCTTCCCTACAAGAAAAATAATGCTTGCTAGGATGCAGCTGAGGGTGGGAATACCTTTAAGCCTTGCATCTAAATCTTCCAGACTTTGGCTTTAATCACTTCTCCAAGAGGCTGAGTAGGAAGTTAAAACAGCTGGAGTCAAAATTTCAGTGGTATTCCCGAAGGTGATTAGTCTTTTGCAGGATTTTTTTAAAGGGTATAAATATATCCTGTGAAAATTCAAAAACCTTGCCATGGTGTCTGTTACAGACAAGGGAAACACTTTCCCCCTCCCTCCCCTCAAAAGCCCACCTAAGCCTTAAATCAGAGCAACCATTGTGACATGTTTACAATTTGGGGGGCCTGGGGAGAAAGAGTAACTAATGCAAGAGAAGATTGTCTTGGCACCTCTCTCTTCTGCTGGGAAACTCAGCACCTGAAAAGCCCTGTAGCCACTCTTATGCAGGAGAGATGCTGCCATGCTGATGAACTATGAGTTGTGGGGAAACAAGTCCAAGAGAGAAGTTTTCAAATCATCCTGAGTTTGAATCTGGTGTTAAGAAAAACAAAAGCAGCCTCAGGTATTTCTGCTGAAAAAGAATGGAAATGTAGTTATGGGGAAGGTGGGAGTTGGGGGAGATGAGAGCTATGAAATGCATTTATTTCAATCTTGTGAAGTACCACAGCATATCGAAGCACGTCAGTGAAAATCAGGAGAGATGGATTTTGACACAAATCTGTCTTCTAAATCAGCTAGATGCATGTCTCCCTGCCAAGATTATGCATAGGTGAACTTTGAAAAGTGCTAGCCTCATCAAAATGAAAAAAACAGATCTCTTCTTCCCATCTCCAGACAAGCTTAGCTCTGAAGGAAAATATATTGCTAGCTGCAGGAATATGAACTTTGATGAGCATATAGGGCTGGATGGACCTCTGGAGATCAGCTACTGATTTTTTTTTCCTGAGAGTCTGAGTAGCTCTACAAGGAAAATGTAATTTTGTGTTACTGAAATAAAATCAATTTCTCATTTCTTCCTACTTCACACAGGCCCTAACTTTACCAGCTACTGTTGCAAAAATAACTGGAGTGTTCATAACTGAGAATTTAAATGGAATATGAGGTGCTATAATCCGTCAGCACACTCAGCTTTTCTTGCGCACGGTGCAGGAGTGTTATCTGGAGTAGAGGCAGAACCTCTCTTCCAACACCGCCAGGATCCAGTGTGCTGTTGTTAGCTAAATGATCTCAAACAAACTATGGGGGTCCTACTGGTATCAGGAAAAACTTTCAGCTTCTTATCTTTTCCCTTCCGGTTTTCCAAGTGAGTATTTTCTGTGGAGTCACTACCAAACGTAACCCAAAACCACACTAGTCAAAATGCTGTTGTGCTGCTCGAGCAGCAGAGAGCTGCATAAGTGGTGTGGAGGAAGATTAGTGAGGGAACTGGGGAGGTGGAGACCAAATCATCAAGAGCCTGAACTTGGCCTGATAGGATTGCCAAGAGCTACTCTGGCCTGATAGGATTGCCACCTAGATGAAAAGAAACCATGTTCTGTCTTTGCCTTTCTGTGTTGTGTTGTGATGCTGGCAAGATCTGTGTTTGTTTCCACTTCCAACACTTTCTTTTATTTTTTGGATGTTTCTGTGGATGAATTATAATAGAAAGAGAAAAATTATGAACTAGAAGATTTTCTGTTAAACTTAGACCTCAGGTAGATGAAAGAATATATTTGAAAATTATGTAAGCAGATTTTGAGTCTGCAAAATACCTTATTTTGCCATGAAAATGATGAGTAACATTTCCCAAGTATTTAAATTTGATTCAAAACTCACAAAATTGTGCTCTGACGTGGTGCGGAGAAACGTTTGTAAGATAATCTTCTCTGAGGCTCACACCTGGAGTGGACCTATAAGTAGCTAATTTTCACATGAACATTCCGTCTTCTTGGCTTGCTGTTGCCCACTGGGCATGCTCTGATCTCTAGTGTACACGTTTACAGCCAAGACTGCACCCTAAGTCTGAAATTGAGGAAACTTCAGGCTTTTACCAAACCTAAAGAAAAGCCATGTTAGCTGTCGGTACCAGTGACCCTGTGTTTCCTCAAGACTGCCTGGGAGCAATGACCCATCACTCCTGCCTTTGCTGACGCTCGTGGTAAAAAAGAAAAACATTTTTCTGTTGACTTCAGCGAGGCAAAGAGTGGGCCCAGCTTCATTCACACCCACGCTCTGTGTTTAATTAGAAACTATTTTCCTCTAAGAGCAGGCATTTGAATTTCTTGAGATGTTGCAAAGATCTTGAAGAAGGAGCTGCCGAGAGGTGGGGGTGTTTCACGTAGGAGGAGGCAAATAACTGTTGGAGAAAAAAAATAATTAGGGTCTTGGATCAGTGTAGTTTTGTAATGTTCCATAATTAAAGGCTGTTTGCATGTTCTTCATGCAACAGAAGTGTTTTCCATCCTTTTCAGTATAAATTTGACCACTATCTGGCTAAATCTATTTTCTAACCAGAGTTAATGTGGGCTAGGATCACCCTGCATCAGGGAAGGTACCACAGCCATGAGAAACGACCACCTTGCGCCGAAACTAGCTTTTCTTTAGACATCCTTTTCTAGCCTTCCGGGACATTTTTCCATTGTGTGCCTTCGGTTCTGTCCCAAACGGTAATACTTATTTATTAGTGTTGTAAAGAGAAGGTTTGTGCTTGACTAAATTCACAGAGGCTGTGTCCATCGCCTCCTTACTGCTTGACCGTCAGGATTTAGGAGGGAGCCATTAACCGTTTGCCTTACATGTGCAGTTATATATGGAATCACTGCAGATTACAGCCCCTGTGTGACAGCTTAATGGCAGTAGTAAAACACAGCTCAAGTCAGAGATTTCACCAGAGTCGTTCTAATTTGTGCCCTAAAGACGTCCTTGGAAGCTTGCATTTGTAAATACCCTCGTGTTTTGCACAATGTGCGAAACATGGAACTGGGGATTGAAAGTCGATCTCTGACCACAGGGAGATAATAAAAATCCCCTCCTTTTTACGGCCAACAGTATCCAATCCCTACAATGGGAAGGTTGCAACTGAGATGGCCTTTGAGACCAAAGCCTTCAAAAGCAGATAGTAATATTTAGAGAAGTGCAAACACGGAGCGAAGTGTCTCCAAGGCTACTCCTTTCCTTGGAATGTATAAAGGAGAAATTGCCTTTGGCCTTCCAAAGAACAATTTCAACCCACCACGTCCATCTCTGCTGGTGGAACACAGGAGGGATCGTGAGTGCTGACCAAGGCAAGCACTGCTCTTGGTTAAAGGTGTGAGTGGGACTTGCTGGGAGTTAATAGCAATTTCAAGCCTTCTTATTAGGCTCTTCAAAGCAGATATGCATGAGGAACCATCCCACGGAGACAAGATGGACTGACAGCTGTCTCTGAAACCTGGTGATAGGAGTGGCAGGAGGTGCTGGTTTCCTGGTGTACTGCTCAGAGATTCTGTCGGATGGCAGTGGTGGAGAACCCGGAGGGATAATGATAAGAGGGAGATGTGCAGTGACTCCCTGAAGCACTCCAGTGCCCACTGCTTTATTGGATCCTGGCACAGCCCTTCCTTCTGCTGCTTAATTCATTCTGATTACTTGATAGCTGACTAATATTGAGTAAAACTGTCACTACCAACAGTGAAAATTAAGATGTGCTGTGCTACTGGTGTTTATTTTCCTTTCAGTTTGGAGGATAATGTGGTGCTGAGGCACAGTGGTGCTGTGCCTGTACTGCAGCCTCCCCGTTTTGCTGTGGGGGTCCCTTGGCTCCGCTCAGCTGAGCGAGGAGGAGGAGGAGGAGGAGGAACTGGTGGTGCAGCACAAGGAGTTACCCTCTGAGCATCTCTCTTCCGAGGGACAGGGTGTTCAAACAAGCTGCTGTAGGCAATGCACTGCGTGCAGCTCGTAAAGTGGAAAATTACTGCTTCACGCTGCAGGGTGGAGGCTCCTTAGAAAAGATGATGGTGTTATTTAGCCTCAGCATGCCGGCTGTGAGGTCCTTTGTAAGAGGAAGCAGAGAGTGGGATGTCACTGGGGATACCAGGGAGGGTTTAAGGAGGATGAATATTTCAAGGGAATGGCAAAAAAAGAGAAATCTTTATTGGAGGGGCTGTGCAGGGAACTAGGACCCAGTGCCACCTCACTCTTCAGTTTGCCATCTATTTAACCCTCTTGCACTAGATATTGTTGTTCTGATTATGAAAAATTGTTAATCTGTTACTGGATATTTTAATAGCTGAGTAGCTCTCACTAGGCTCATTGCAGTCCAGTCATTTGCTTGTAAATGCTGTTCATTAGGAAGTCCATGTTGAAATGTAGCTCTTCCACAGTCAAACTTCTACAAAGGAAGAGTTTTGGTTTTCTAGAAAGGAAAATACAAATTAAATTTTTCATTTGCTGTAGAGTTAGCACTGACAAAAATTTCATGTTTGTGGCATAGAAACAAAATATTGTATTTCGAACGAGTTCAGCATTGACCTGTACCACCCCAAAGATGCTTTCTGGGTGATGCATGTTGTGTTCCCAGTGTCCTCCTACTGCAGGTCCCCAAACCATGCTGGACCTGTCCATCCTGACAGAAAGTGGTGCGTGTAGCAGGCTGGCTTATTGTATCCTGCTGTCTCACCAGTGCCCTCATTTTTGGGGGGACTGGCCAGCCTCCTGGTGATGACTGGCCTACCATAGCTTTCTTTATCTGAGGTGTCAGCTGAACCATAGGAAATACATTTTGCCTGTAAAGCTTCACTGTGGGAGAGTACACAGGTGCCTCATCCTTGGAAGACTTCCAGGGCTGGATGGGGCTTAGAGCAACCTGGTCTAGTGGGAGCTGTCCCTGCCCATGGCAGCAGGGTTGGAACTGGATGATCTCTAAGGTACCTTCCAGCCCAATTCTGTGACTCTATGAAGCCACAACTCAGGTTAGGCCATGCAGAAATACTGTTTCACTTTGCACAGAGCCAAAGCAACGTATTTTGATTTGCCTCAAAACACTCAACTGAAACATTTCTGCTTCAGTCAAAATTAACATGTTAAAAAACGTCATCTTTGCATTAGAATTTGTATTTTGAAGTAATTTTAATCCAACATACGGAAATTCCTTTTTGTATAGGATTTCAGATTTTTGCCCAGGTGCATTGTAATCATTGATGGTTGGTTTGGGACACTAGGTTCTGACAATCACTGTTTTCTGTATCAGTGGCTAAGTGAAATATGTTTTACGAATAGTAGCAAACTCACTTTTGGGGAGGTAACCTTTAAATGAGTAGACATTTTTTAGTGCCATTTTCTAGCTGAAAACAGGGACCAGGGTGCAAGTTAACTCTGGCTTTCTGACCTGCTCTAATGTTTTCTTCTGGCTTGACCCAGAACTGTTCTTTTCCTCCCAATGCCTTATTATATTGTATTTTTTTAATTATGTTTTTGTGCAATTGCTACTTGCGAAAGGGCACTATCCCTCTATTGTAGGGCTTCTGGCACAAGGGGAAGCTAAGGATTATTGCAGCTTAAATATGTGATCATATTGTAATAAGGGTTTTATAATCAGGAACCCATTATAGATAGAGGTGGAGTTTTATCAAGATACCGTTAAAAATGTTCTAGTTTCAAAAAATGCTTAAAAAAGCAGTGTTAAGGTGATCTGCTAGAATTTTATTTTGGATAATACTAATTTCCAATACCCCACAGCCAAGATCTACAGGTTCTTTTCATTTTGAGGAACCATATAATAAAGGCTGTAGCAGTGAGTTATGCGTCCTCTGTGGTGGCAGGATGTGATTAACGGGAGCTGGATTTCCTCCTCACACAACTAAGAGACCAGAAAAAAGCCATGCTTCTCACATGGAGCAATCTGATTTCTTGCTGTGCATCACATTCATGACTAAGTAACTGTTCCTGCTGATGCTGCAGTCCCAGGGGAAACCCAAACTGAAACCCCAGCCAGCAATCAATGTAGCTAATTTTCTTTTCACTCTTTTTTTCTTTTTTTTTTTTTTCTTTTGTGCAGTGAAAACAAATAATTGGATGCCATGGACAGCAGCTTGATCCAAGAGCTATATTTTCTTCCTCCCAGTAAAGATAACAGTGAATCCCCTCCTTTTTAAAAAAATCTTTTATTGAGCTGCTCAGTGGGAAGTTTTGAATCCTTCATGCAGTATTAGGGAATTTATTCTAGTGGAAAATTTACCATTCCTGAGGAGCAGAAGTGTAGCATTAAAAATCACTCAAGCAGTGCTGTTTACTCAAGACAATGAGTGTAGTCAGGTTTTACCTTCTGCTGCTGATGAGAAAATTCATGCAGAGAAGATAAGGAGTCTGTCTAGGGAGTCTTCAGTGGGGAGCAAAACCCTATGGACAACTACTTTCCCAAAAATATTGTTGCTCTCTAAAGATATTAATAAAGAGGGAGAAGTTCCTCATTCTGGTGAGGTTTATTTTATTTTGTTACTGATACTTACTGTGAAAATCTCGATTCAAAGGTTAAGTGCCGTTCTAGACAAGGGAAAAAGTTCATGAATGCTTCTAAACTGACTCAACATTTGGTTAAGGCCAACCTGTCAACCAACAACCTGTCAAGCTTCGATAGGTCATTATCAAGTGATTCTTAAACTGATTTATAGTCTTGGCTCCTCCAGTGCTTGGAGAACTGGAAAATTCAGAACTTGAAGCTTGCTGCTGAATCTAGCCTGTTGAATTACTGAAGTTTGAGGAAGATGGCAGTGGAGACTGTATTGCTTATCATCTTCTCACTCAAGGAGTTACATAGGGGATTTTATAACAGAAGTCAAAATTACAAGTAGGAGTTTAAAATTAGGCATGAAAATGCAAATATATTATAAAAAGGCAAAATTCGAGATAATAACCTGAGTGTAGGTTGGACAGATTCTTCAATCTAAAAAAATGAGTATTTTTAGACTGCTAAGGGTCCTTCAAAATAAAATATCGGGAAAAATAGTGGAAAGAATGAGGATGGGTTAAGAAAGGACGATGGCAGTAAAGCTCAGAGAAAAGGGCCATTTAAGCAGAGTTTATGTTTTTGTATCAGATAAGGTATAGAAGATTCATGAGAAGAAAATTACTCCCTTTATATGATTTTTCCAAACTCAGAAAACAGAGATGAACATGGTGCTTGTTCCACATAAGTGGCAGAGAGCAGACACCAGGAAACTGTCCCAGCTAAGGAACTCAGCAGCACTGTTTCCAAGAAGGAAATTAGAAAGGAAGTCTGAGGCATTATGGGAAAGTTGTATCTGGCAGTTAATTCTTTCAAACATGGCTCAAAAGTTGTTTTCCATAGGACAATATCCCAGACATGAGAATTTCAAATCTATTTCGATTTAAGAGGCAGTGAACTCGTCTGTTTGCGGGGGTTTGTAAAATCTTCTGTCTGTCAGAAGGCAGGTCTGACGACAGAACACCAGGATAGTATTCATATAGGATGTGGATAATTAGAAGTGCGAATGGGAGAGTATCCTGTGTCTTGGGTGAATGCCGTTCCAACTGGCAATTGCCACCTCTGTGGTTTGCCTCTCTCCTCCTTGAATGTCATATAATTTCTGTTCTAGACTTGAGCAGTGTTGCCAGTGAGAGTTTCATCAAAAGCAGTATGTTACTGCAAAAAAGCAAGTTTTGGCTTGTCATGCTTTTTTTTTTGATGAAAAATTTTTGATAGACAATTCTCAAACCAGCTCTTATCTCAAATGTCAGTGTCATTCTTTCTGTAAAGGAAAAGCTTTGTGGAAGCAGGATTAAGTTTTTGTTTTATCTGTTTCCTCCAAATATGGATTCCCAGATCCCTTCAAATGAAAATGCTTATTCTGAGCCGTCACAAACCTCATCCTAGATTTTTATGGCTGCCTTATTTTGGAAACACGCAGCAGCTGCTGGTGGTGATACATTAAAATTCAGACTTTGGCATAGCTGAAACCTGAGTTTAAAGTCTTAACCACACATAAAACTAAGAAATAGAAGTGCTTCAGGACAAATCTCTTGTATTCCTCTAGACACAGAGAAGGCAAGGAAGTGAGCAACCCTGTACCCTCTCCCGACTGGTACCCTCATATACTCTTGACATGCAGCACCAGGTAAAGAGGATGTTTGCAAATGAGTCACACAGATCAGAGTCACTGTGGGTAAATTATCAAATGAGAGTTTGATCATGGTTTCAAGACACAAAAAAAAAGCTGCCTGGTCATCCAGGTTTTGCAGGGTCAAATAGAAAATGTGCATTGCAAGACTCAGCCATGAGGAGAGGACAAGTGAATGTCTTCCTTCAGTGGTTCTCCAGTATTCTCCTCCTCCTCTTTTGATGGCTGGCTTGTCAACAAACTCATTTGAGCAAAGTGCTTTTCATTTAAAAGCTGGCTTTTTGCAATCATTTTGACTTGTTCAGAATGGTTTGGGACTTAAGCCTACAGACCTCTAAAAAGTTAATTACTCTTATGAAATACCTTTTATTCTGGCAGAAAGCCCTTGAACTGATAGTGAAAACAAATCTGAGAGTGTTGACTGTAAAAACGCCCTGCTTTAGAGAGAGCCTTGGTATGCAAACACTGTCGCTCAGGTCTGTGAGGATAGTGAACTACTGAGGGGAAAGGTGGACAAAAGAAGATTTTATTAAAGACAGCAATAAAGATTGTTCTGTGTGGCTATCACAGGTGGAAACCTGAATTATTTTCCAGCTGAGTGCTATAGCATCAGGCGTCTGATAGAGCACAGGAAGCAGATCTCCATGTAGTACTTACATGGAAAACCCACTATGACTTTCGGCAGATTTTAATGTTTAATTTAAAAAACCCCAAACAACACATGGCCTTAATATTTGTAATTTAGAGCAAATCTAGACAACAGCCCTAGCAGTTTCACAAATTCAAAGTATCTCAGTTGTCCATTACGGAGAGTGCTTGGCTCGTGGACACTGCTGCAGGTGCCCTCCCGGAGATGAAGGTGCGTGTTATATCTTAGGAACAGCTTGGGCAGAAATGGGAACCTGTTGTTGCAGTCAGCATAGTTCTGTCAGTGGATGTTGAAGTTCTGCGTGACAAAACACAATGTTTTAGTCACGCATCCTCTTTCTGCTCCATCCTCAGCAATGAATCTGTCCTTAAGAGTGGTGTGTCAGTTTAGCATCCAGTGAATAGGGGTTGATGAGTTTGGGTTTTTAGAATTTGTAATGTGAAGAACGGAAATATAAAGCTTGGTAAATATTAAAAAATTAAAATGTACTGAAGAACGTTCAATTGCTTTGAATTATGAAGTGTATCAGTCACCAGGGTATACAACCAGTTGTTTAAACTTACTTTTTACAAGGAGGCAGAAATACAGACTGGAGGAGGAGGAGAATAGATTAAAGAATATTTAGATAAGATGAATGTACTCCAGTCAGCAAGGCCTGATGAAATTCACCCCAGAGTACTTAAGGTGCTGTCTGAAGCAATCGCTGAGCCATTAGTGATTATCTTTAAGAACTCACAGAGGAGAGAGGAGGTCCCTGAAGACAAGAGAAGGGCAAACACAGTGTGTTATACTTTAAAGAGAGGGAGAAAGAGGAGCCAGGGAATTACAGGCCTGTCAATCTAACTTAAGTCCTTGAAAGATTCAGGAACAAATCATTAAACAATCAATTTGGAAGTAGCCAGCTGATACAGGAAAACATAGGCTTGTCAAGAAAGTTTGATGTCAAAATCAATCTAATTTCCTTCTTTGTCACAGTAGCATGTCTAGTGAATAAAGAGGAAGCAGCAAATGCACTGGTGCTTGATTTTAGTAACACTTTTTGACATATATGACAGACTAAAGAATATGGTATAGATATAATTACAATAGGGTAGGTGCAGAACCTGTTGAAAAATAGCTCCACAGCAACAGCTATCACTGGATCACTGTCAGGGAAGATATTTCAAGAAGGTCGTTCAACAGTTTCCTTATACTCAGTTCTTTTGAATAGTTTTTTATTGACAACTGAGCAACAAGCAAACAAAGTCAATCTGTGGATGTCACAATTAGGAGATGATAGAAGTCCTAGGAGGTCAGGATCAGAATTTGAAATGATCTTCACAGCTTGGAGAAACTACTCCCCAATAGTTAAATGAAATTCCTTCAGGAACAGTCCAAAGTGCTGTGGTTGGGAAAGAGAGATGTAGATACATAACCAGGCAGCAGCATATCTGTAGAAGACTTGAGGATTGAAGGGAATCATGAATTAAACATTCTGGGTTATAGGTACAGGATCATCATCCTTGAGATACAGCCCGTATTTATTTTCCTCTCTTCACTCAGGGTACTGCAACCAGTGCTCCCTTTCCCCGCAGATGAAGAGAAGGTGGAGAAAATCTGGGGAAATCAGACAGAACATAGGGCACTGAGAAGCACAAACTGTGAAGAGACGCCGAGGGAACTGGGTTTGTTCACTTTAGAAGAGGGAAGGCTGACAGTAACATGGCAGCAGATTTCCACTGTAGAGGTGGTGGCTGTGAACGAAACAGAGAGCAATTGTTCTCTTTGGCTGTGGAGAGGATAGCAAGTAGAAATTGTCTCAATTTACCATTTAATGTCAGGGTGAGAAGAGCTGGTGCAGTCATGCAAGGATGCTCCTTGCTGCTGGCTTTTTGTCTTTTTCTTAGGACAAGTCAGACAGTCCCTGCTGGGAACTTCTGGCTTTGTGTCAGTGTGGGGAACTCATGCCATGTGGTTTCTCCTGCAGCTGCACATTTCTACTCAGAGAGAAAAAAATATGTAAAAATGTTCTTATCTCTCAAGTTTCCATTTAAATGTTGCTTTGACTATATGCCAGAAATTGTTTGATTTGATGGTCTTGCATTGCTCACCATGAAAATGTCAACATTTATTCCCCGTTACCATCCTCTGTATTGAAGATACTGCAGTATTTTAGTTCATAATAAGCCAGCTGGTCCATTACACATACCCTCTTTGTGAACATCAATTACTGCCTGCTTTAGACTCTCCTTCCTTCTCCATGGCAGCATCACTCCAAACCTTATTTCGTGGAAGATAAGAGACAAAACAGGCTTGTATAAATATTAATTGACAATGTTGTGAAAAAGATTATCTGAGAATCTGTCCCTTGGAGAGAGCAGCAGAGCAGGCTGTTGCATTAAAAAACATCTCAATGAAGCTCTCCAGTAGAACACAGACACCCCTAATGCCACCACCTATTGCAACCCAGACAGTCCCTTCTTTAAATGACACATAGGCTGTGAGAAGTCCTTGATTATAGGGTACGTGAGCAATAACCCCACAGTTAATGACTGCTGGTTTCTTAGAGTGGCAAACACCCTCAGATTTGCTTTCAGCTATTAATTAACCAACCAGTCATTAACTGCTGCTAACAATTGATTTACAGGGAATTATTGCTTAAATAGCGGGAGGTATTTAAGAGGAAAATAAATTAAAACAAAGAACTATTGGATCCTTGGGCACAAAAAGAACTCCTTGTAATATAGAGCATGGCTGCTACAGCACTGTAATTACAGAGTGATAAACAGTGATTGGGAAGTACGTTCCTTTCCAGAGACAATGACATTATGTCTCCTGGAAAGAGCCCTTTTGTCTACACTAATTGAATGATCTGAAATGAATGATGTTATCAGAAACCTAACTGAGGCAACTAATGTTATATTTATGGGTTATCAAAAATGTTTAATCGCAGCCGTGGTCTCTCCGAGATGTGTCATGGACACTGCAGCATCCAAAAATATGACTGAAGGCCGGTGTGGCACATTATCTTAATTAGAAAAGAGAATTACAAGTTCTTCCATTGGTTCTGCTTCCCTCTACACTGGTAGAACAAATGAGACCTATTAACCTAAGCACGAGAAAACACTGCCTTCTAATGACACATTTTCCTCTCCGTGGACAGGGAATGAACAGGTGGTTATGTCATTTTTTTCCTAGGAAATAGTGACCCAATTCAATTTAAGGAGCTTGTGACACGTGAAACCCCGCTCACGACTCCTCCTGTTGGATTTGCCCGTGTTTGTGCCGCCAAGGTCAGCGTCTGGGTTGACTAAGCAGGCGTTGCTGCGCAGTTCAAGGTGTATTTGCCCTTTCCTGGACAAGTGTTTCACTGCCCTCTCCTGGAGTGAGAGGCTGCCTGCTCTGCTGCCTTCTAGGCCTTTTTGGTACCCCAGCACTAGCAAAAATGTATTTAGTGCTAGGGGCACAGAGAGAGGACTGCTGTTTTTTCAGACCTGAGGCTGTGATTTCTCTTGCTCTGAGGCTCTGAGTGAGGCAGACGGAAAAGGGATGGGAGGTATTGTTGGAAAAATAGATACTGTGCTTCAACTTTTGGGAATATTTTCTTTCACTGGATGTAGGTTTACTCTTCACCTGCATTTTTGGGAGTTGGTTTTTTGTAAATAGGCTGCTAAAAGTATGACCCATCCCATGTGGCAAGCAGTGTCTGTGGGGGGACTCAGGAATAATAAGATGTTTTGCTTGAGGATTAGGTTACCGAAGTAGATATGAGTTGAGGAAAATATTGGACTCGCTGTAGTAAGAAAAGGCACATCTTTGGTCATTTTTAGAAAGGAAACTGGCAAAGCCCTGAGTAGAGTCCTGTTCTGCTGCCTCCTGCCTGCAGCTATGTCCTAACCTATAGTCTTGCCTCTCTCACTTTCCTTTGCCCAGATAAATAGGTGGAAATTCTATATGTAAGAGGTAGGGCCATGGAATCCCCCCAGGTTTCAAATCTTCAGTCCAAATCTCAGGTTTTGTACCCAAGGTCCATAAATGCTGCAAGAATTATTTCCTCAGTCCTGAAATGAATACAGACTTCTCTGAATAAAACTTTAAACTCCCAAGCATTCTCTTGTTCAGCTTCAGCTGGTTTGACGAGCACATATATATTTAAAAAGTTGTATATCTGTTTTGAGTTTAGCTTTGTTATGGATAGCTGGAAAGGAAAATCCATAGTAACCTCTTGCCTTTGATAGCTCCCCTGCCCTTTCATTCAATCCATACAGCTATAAAAATATTTAACTTTTTAATTATCTGTAGGATACGTAGCTGTTTATAAAAGGCTGCAGAGAACAACAAACATTAAGCAGGAAGCGAGGGCTGGGATATTTCGTGTTTCTTCATCCTACCATTCCTGAGTGGCTGGATCTCAGTATGTTTCTGTGCCAGGAGGTGGCACTGATAATTGCAGGGATCTGCAGCAGACCCAAACAGAAAACTGGCTGGTAAAACCTCTCTGTTGATACGAAGTATGACTGCAGTTGTGTAAACCTTCAAAAAAGATCTACATGTGTGCTTTAGCTTTATTTAGCTGCCTGCAGGAGAATGGGAGACAGCTTATCTCTAGACAAAATTCTCAATTCAGCCTCAAAATGGCAGTGCAGGAGTTTTATGAGTTATCATAGGATGTGTAAAAATGAGAAGCTGCTGACAAAGAGAGTATCAGTAGCAGGGTTCTCTAATGCATTTATAGTATTTCAAAACATCATCAAACTGATATCCAGTCAGACATACTTATTCCTTCCAAAATATGCCTGATAAAGTTCTGGTGCTCCTGGGAGTGGCAGAAGTAATACTGGCGTGGTTTTTGGGCTGAAAACTCTTCTGTGATGGTTGTAGAACTCGAGCAAAAACCAGCCTAAGTGCCTTCAGGCACTGCAGTGCATGACTGCTAGATATCTGGGACAGGGTAAGTGCTTTTCATCTTGGTATGAATAAACAGATATCAGAGTAGGGAATCCTACTCAAGGTGTTTCTCAGACTTTGATCCATGGTGGTACTCTGTAAGATATCAGGAGGTATCCTGTTTAAAAATTGCAAAGTGATTTTAAACTCTCGTACATGTGAGCAAAGAAAGGAACAAATTAGAGAATTAAAGCAAGAAGTAAACAATCAGATGTCAGCATGCCTGAGTTTTGGTTCTGATGGAAAATATTACAGTAACAGTGCACAGAGTAGCCCTTGGGAAAAACAAATGTTTGTTTTTAATGTCTGGTATCACTCTTTCTTCCAGGGTGTCTTCTCAGGGCTGTGAGGAACAACAGCAGTTGCCTGCCTCTTCTGAGGATGAGGCTTTTCCCCCCCAGGTCTGTCAGAAAGCAGAGAGGCCTTTTCTTGTCTTGGAAAATATGAAGGGGGCTTGTGGTAACTCTTGCTTGAAGGCATTTCATATATACCAGAAGTGTGTCATTCAAATCTCCTGTCAGCCTAAGAAATTTTAAAGCCACATTTGGCTTTATCTCCAAAGAGTTTTGTAATTACAAAGCTGCAAGCATGAAAAAGGGACTTCTTCCTCAAAACTCATTCTGGAGCTCCCCTATTTAGTTTCCTAAGCCTGATGGAGGCATAAGCACGAGGTGCTAAAATGCAGCAGCTGTGCACATGCCCAGATGTGAACCTCTCCTTGCGCAAAGCCTTCTTCCAGTTCTTGGCTCAGCTCAGGCAGAGTTAGCTGGGCATCTTAAGCACAGCCCTCTGAAGGCTTCACCCTGGCATGACTGAGGAGTAAGATAAAGCACGAAAACTAAATAAACTGTGCTCTGTTGGAGGACTCAATATTTTTAGGCAGTTGATGTGACCGGTTTTGGTGGGATATAAAGCCCAGTTCCTCTCATTAGACACAGCCTATCCAACTTGAGGTGCAAATTTCCTCAGGCCAGGGAGCAAGCAGACTCTCTGTTTTCCAATTTTAGCTCTGTGAGTACGGAGGAGCCAATAAAACTAATAAAACAATGATTGATCTAGTTTGTCTAGTGATGGTTGTCTCTAGTTGTATCACCAGCTCCTCTCTAAACAGTTACCATAGTAATGAAAAATATCTGTAAGGATTTAGAGATTTTTAGGGACAACAAATGCATGATTTGGTCCAAGAAATATCCAAGAAAGAAGTGATTAGGAGGACATCATACTGGATTACTTCTCTGGGTGGTATTTCTCTGTGCACATCAGGACATAACCACAGTCCCTATCCATTTGCACACCTGTTCTTTGCTCTTGTATCTACATCTCCCAAGATCAGTAGGGATTGTTTATTGAACAAATTTGCTTCCTTCTTTAACTAGGCTTAGACAAACTCAGAAGAAAATGCCTTGCCTAAACAGTCAGCACAGTTCATTTTTTATGCTGTAAGAACGAACCTGACATTTATTTAATGTCATCTCTCTTTTTTTCTCACATTTAATCAATATTAATTGATCTCTAGTGTTCTTAGTTCAACTTAATGAAGTATTGCATGTTGAACCATATAGCTGATGAGGAAGATATGGTAATTGCTTTGTTGGGGTTTTTTTCGTGTTGTTATCTAATTAATGCTTTTTCTTCTTTTTCCTGATTTCATCTTTCCTTTGGAATACAAATTTAAGGGACTTAATACAGGCAGAATGATTCCATTACTGTAATGTTGAACTAAAGTATTAGAAAAGCTGCTAAAATCCATGCCAGAGCATTAGCAGCAACATTTGAAGTGAGCTTATTTTATGTTCTTTTCAGTCAAATAAGGTTTTTTTGGTGACTATTAGAGAATTTAGGTCAAACTACAGTAAAAAGAGGCTCTGAATGGAGCCTATGAGCAATTTTAAGACCCTGATTAGTTTGTGGGTTTCAGGTACTTGAATGAGCTTTGTGTGAGCTGTTGCCTGCAGTCACGGGTAATTCACAGACTGGTCATTATATTATCCCTCCTTTTTTTTTTTTAATTTGAAACCCAGAAAAGCATTTATTCATCCTCTCAGTTTTTCTTAAAGGCCTGATGTGTCATTAAGTCCCTGTTTAAGAGTCCAAACAAATGTTTCAAGGATTGAGTGTGAGCAGGAAAGGTCTGCAACAAGGGCTGTAAGCAGCTCTGAAATTGCCTACAAAGGTTTTCCTTGCTCCAAGCTATGCAAAATATTTGAGCAGAGGAAAGAGGAGAAGGCTGACATTTGGATTAAGAATTGTTGAGCACCGAGTGTTTTTGAGACTGAAGATCTGGCAGCAAATAAGGTGAACCGAAGTGTAGCTTATCTGTTTGGCAGGATTTCCAGGGCTAACAAGTCCCTCATCCAGGAAGTGTACTGATTCCCGAGGGAGGAGCCAGGATGGAAAAATATTTATTCACTGAGGGTACTTCTACAGGTGCTCTTCCCTTTTGACAGTTATTCCCAAGCAGCTTCTTTCCTTCAGCTGCGTGCAAGGCTCACCTGCACCTGGGTGTCAGAAATTTGCATATGAAGGGCCATTTCTTGATGAAATATCTGGGCAAGGAGCTTCACAATAGCCTTGAGATTGCTCTGTAGCTGTCTGGACCTTTTGTCCAGCACTTCTCAGCAGAAGTTAGTTCTGTTCCACCTACAGGATTTTGTTCAAGTTGATTTAATCCAGAACATTTAAGGTATTGACAAATAGTAAAGAATGACAACAAAGCACTGACTGAAAGCCTGGAAAAGAGAAGAGTGTGGGGTGACCTTATGGCATCCTTTCAGGGGGCCTACAGGAAAGCTTGAGAGGGACATCTTACAAGAGCATGTAGTGACAGGACAAGGGGGAATGGATTCAAACTGTGAGAGTAGGTTTAGATTAGACATTAGGAAGAAATTCTTTACTGCAAGGGTGATGAGGCACTTGAACAGGTTGCCCAGAGCAGTTGTAGGTGACCCATCTCTCACAGTGTTCATGGCCAGGTTGGATGGGGTCTTGAGCAACCTGGTCTAGTAAAAGGTGTCCCTGCCCATGGCAGAGGGGTGGGAACTGGATGGTCTTTAAGGTCCCTTCCAACCCAAACCATTCAATGGTTCTGTGAAAGAGGGTATCTTTCCCTCAGCTGGTTTTATTTGAAATATCTGATGTTATTTCTGCCTAAGCGGAACTCCTCAAGGAAGAAAGCATTTCTTAAAGAAAAAGAAGTGTGACATGGTGGGAAAAGGAGCTTGCATTTGGTATCCATGCTGGAAGGAGGGTATAGATACAAAATACTTGTCTCTGTAAATTTTTACAGAAAAGTGTTCCCTGATTTCCTGGGGATAGAATGAAAGGCAGAGAGAATTCCAGCTAAAGAGGGTCTAATAGACTCTAAAATATTTGTAGGAATGATTTCAACCAGCTTATGGTGTTCAGTTACGATCCTCTGATGTTTAATTTCTGTACACAAAAAATACCTTTCTTGGGAATGAGAATTTGATTTCTATAGCTTATTTCCACAAGGGCTGAGCAGATTTGTGACCAATCTGGCCATACCAGGTCAATTTTGATATTTCAGTTTAAACAGCTCCAAGACCACTGAAGGAATGAGGAGGAACACCCCTCACATCTTGCTGTATATATCTGAAACCTATTTTCCTGTACAGGAATAACTGCTTGGAGAATTAACACTGGTTGTTAAATACATAGAGGAAAGAGAGAACTTTAAACACAATGTTCACATTTTTGTGCACATTCTTTTCCCAAGATGTTTTGGCCTCGAATGCAGGAAGCTTCTCCTGTCACTTTACGAGCAAACTTGAAGTCCACATAAATGCAAATGTGCCCCAGGAATTAAATAAAAATAAAAATATGCAAGTGACAGGATCCTGATTCAGGACAGGATCCGGGTACCTGCACTGGGATTTGTCTGAAATTGCTTTGCTTTGCTCTAAGATGGTAGCCTGGGTTTATGGATGGACCCAGTGAAACTTGAAAGGCATTGTTTTGAAGGGCTGCTGGCTTTTCCTACAGTTCATCGCAGATCTGGTTAGGAAATGAAGGAGAGGAAACTGGGCAACTGCTCTGCTCAGCCATGAGGAAATGCACAATGAGTGTGATGAAGCCAGCAGCTGCAGGACAATGGGAACAGGCTGGGGCTATTTTTGTTAGATGTGAACAATCAATTGAACATGTGAGACCTTATCATCTTCCCTCCTCGCCTTCTCCCCCCCTTTCTTCAGCACTGGAAATTTTCCCAAAGAGAAACAGCTTTCCTTTTCTCTTAGCAGAGTTGATTACCATAATAATTTTCTCTTTCATCTTGGAGCAGGTTTCTTTTGGAAGTCTTTGATGGCTTCCTCTGAGCGCAGTTATTGTCTTGCTGTGGCTGAGTGATTTGCAGGTGGGTCATACCCGGCATTGTGAAACCTGGGAGAGCATTTATCAGTATTTACAAGTGGGTAAGGGTCCCCTCTCCTCTCACTTGGTGGATGTAGAGGCTGGAAGCATTTCTCCCAGAGTTATCCTCAGGGCAGAAATCTGAGTTTGAACTGGGCATAGCTTTCACGGGTGGAAAATAAACAGTGAGTGTTTCCATCCTATCGGATGTAATGAGAAAAAATACATGATTAAGAGGTAATCAGTGCTCCAATAGCTGAATTCTCTGTTATTTTTATGACTCTTTTCTCAGAACAGTCCTTTTAAATGTCACAGCAATATTAGCTCCAACTTACAAATGGAAAAATAGAAGGACACGAACACATGATTTATGGTGTTAAGTGAAAAAGGAAAGAAAAAAATATTTTTTTCTCTCTAAACAATTACATTCTTACTTTATATTCAAATATAAGTGTATAACCCTCACAGTATAGTTATTTCTCATTTATATCATTACAACATTCTATGTACCAATACCAGATATAGTACCCTAGATTCTCATACTTCATAAATATGAAAGGAATATTAATTTGTAAATGAGCTTTTCCAACATCTTGTGATATTTCAAGCATGCACTGAAGCAGCACTTCAAGTTTGCTATTAATTTTTTCTTAATCTTCAGTTCTTCACTATGTAAGTCCTTCTCCCTGTATTAAGCAGCCTATTAGTCACATAAGATCAATACTTTTTGCACTTCTGTCTATTACCTTGGTATCACTGAGATGTGGCCAGAACATTGTACCGCAGTTTGTGCTACTACTTAAATTTCATTATAATGATATGTTTGCATTGGTAACAGTTCAGTCAAAATTGGAAGTGTTTGTAACACTTACCACAGTTTAGATTAACAGCTTACTTCCACTTTACTACAAGGAAACTGCTAAATTGAACGTAATTCCTAATCAATATAGGTATAATTCTTAGCATTTAAATAGGTTTTTAAGTGTTGCCCGTGCTGCTAAAGGTGACATGGATGTCCTGCAATTTGTCATCCAGCTACTGCAGAATCCATTTCCAAACAGTCGATTGTTTCATTCTAATTCCAGTTACCAAATCCAGCAAGATTTAATTATTAGCTCTTTTTCTTTCCGTTTCCCAGGGCCTTTCCTTCACCTAGGCTTGGTTTAATGAGCAGCAATGTTATATCATGAAAGAATCTCAAAACATCTAATGACTCAACACGTCATCATCATAACACATCCATGCCTACTGCAGAGGAGATGCTGCTGGTGATTTCAGCTGTCTGATTCCTCCTTTATCCCCTGAGGATCATAAACTTACTTTTATCATCCCATCTTATCATCCCATTAGAGTGATAACTCAGAGTGATAACAACTCCTCACTCCACCACACTTGTCCAAATATGCTTCTCTGTTCCCGATTTGTGTCTACCAGTTCACCATGATTTTTCTCAAAATCAAGCTCAATTTCACTGGAAAGAGCTGCAGGTCAAACTCAGCTCAGTACTTAGAACGAAGATCACACATTTCTCAGAGTGGTAAAGTTGGTGGTCTGCATCCTGAATAATCATTTTTTGTCAGTGTTTGGCTATGCTTCAGGGGAGGACCCAAGTGTGTTTCTAAGCATGCCTCAGGCACGCACTGCTCCCATATCAAGGGGCACCAGTTCCTGCTCAATATATTCCTCTTTGCTCTCTTATGGGAAGAAAACTCACCCACCTGGTACCAGAACATTTTTGTGGTAGATAGCCCATGGAAATTGCCAGGCACTTTCTGGGCATACTGTGGGACTTGGCCACTGCTCAGCTCAAGTGCATCCAAAAGAGATTTGACCAACTCCTCTCCTTCTCACAAATCCTCCCTGTTGCCTTCACAGCCATCATGTGAGAGGGAGTTTTGGACTTGTGTGTTTGAGCAAAACCTTGGGTAGATAAACACCATTCTATTGATCAGAAGTAGTATGGCATCCTGAGGGAGAGCAGCACTGTAGGCTAGGCAAAAGCTCTCACTGAAAATAGATGCCTAATTCTTATGATTTAATTTCTGTAGCTGCTCAGCTGGAGCGATGGAAGCCTTAAAGAAAGTGTTGGGTCAAACCCTACCCACAGATATTTTCTTTTTGGCTGTAGCTCTATTGGACCAAACTGATAAAGACCAGGGAATAAGAGCTTCCAGACAAGTAACCCACATCTAAGTGTTATAGCACTATGCTTTTTATTTCTTGCTTTTTTTTTATCTCCTGACTGACTCTTTCTGAACAGAACAAAATAAGATTCAGAAAAGCCTTTTAACAGCTTACATACTTCCATAACTTGATTTCCCTGGTTTCCTGACAAAAATAAAGGAGCTTCAAAACCTCTTCTCTGAAGCAGCTGGAACTAAACTTATCTCTTGCCCCTGTGGCCCTTCCCTGGAAAGACTGCCGCCCTTTGACTTAGGCTCTGTATTGCACAGTGAAAGGCTCAGAAACTGGAGCCAGTGCTTCTGAGTATTTAAGAGCTCTATCATCAAGACAAGATGAGAACTTTCTTTTCAAATCAACTCAGAGAAAAAAAAGCCACAAGAGGAACAGGAAAGATAACGTCTCAGCTCACACAACACAAAGATTATTTTTGATGTCACTGGAGATGGACAATATTTTTAATCTATTTCTCACAAGTGAGTCTGAGGTCAGTAAAGCTGGGATCTGTTTCCACTGTCTCAGAAGAAGTGAATCAAAAGCATTTTCCTAGCAAATCCTAAGTACACTGGGCTCTCCATCTTATTGGAGTAGGCAAGGCTGATGGGCCCCCAGCTACGTGGCTGACTAACACCAAACCTGCTTCAGGAGCTCCAGTGTGAGCGGATGGGTCCCTTCAAAAGCACCCACCTCTCTCCACTGCTCACTGCTTTTGCAGGCATGGACTGCGTGGGTGTAAACGGTGCTCAGGCTGGGCTGACTGGATCCTGTCCCATCTTCTAAGCAGCTTTCCTGTATCTAACAATGGAAAAATCTTTCCCGTTTCCAGTCCTTGTGCCTGAGATTGTAAATGTACTTTTCCCAGTAAAGAAGTTCGACGGGTTAGCAATGGCAGGTTGTTAATACTTCTGATGACTTCAAGTACAATATCAGATTTGTTGGCTGGCTTGGGGTTTGTCTAGACGAGTTGTTTTATTAGATAGCAGATGGTTTGGAAATTGCTTGCAGTAACAGGGCTGAGTAGAATTTGAATTCTCTGTTTCCAGATCAGAAGGAATGGGGTAGGGAAAGTGGAGAGCAAAACTCCTCCCACGTTTCCCATTCAGATTGAAAAAAGGATATAGATAAAGATTTAGATATAGGTATGTGTGTGTATATTATTGAGGGAAATGAGGTTCACTCTGCTTATCATGGATCCTTAAGCAACTCTGATCAATCACAGGATGAATTTCCTTAGTACACCCTTAGTGCCAATATTGGTATAGCAAATTTACAATCTTTCAGAGTTCTTCACTTTGAGTCACCCTTCTCCTTTGCCCTTTGCCTTTCTCAGTCTCCAATCCACCCCTCTCTGTCTGTCTGTCTCCCTCCGCTTCCTTTGCCCTTCCTTCTCCTCTGCCCTTCTTCTCTGCCTTTCTTCTTTGTTTTTCTTCTTACTCCTTCTCTGCCTGCCTCCTGTCTCTGCCCGTCTTCTCATCTGTCTTTCTTCTCCTCCCATCTTCTCTCCTATTCTCCTCTCTCTGCCTGGCCATCTCTGCCCTTCTTCAGCCTTCTCTGACCTTCTCTTTTTTCCTGATCATTTGTTCTTCTTCCTCTTTAATCTCCACCCCTCTTCTCAGCCGTTCTGTTCCATCTGCCCAGCTCTCTCTGACTGTCTCTGGCATTCTTTGAACTTCTCTGACCTTCTCTGCACTTCTGTTGTTTTCTCTGCCCTTCTTTAACCTCTGCCCATCTCCACTCTTCTCAGCTTTTCTGCCATTCTTCTCTCTCTTTTTCATGCTTCTTTGCCAATTTTTTGCCCTTCTGTGCTCTTATCTGCAGCACTCACCCCAGCTCTGAACTGTTCTGCCCTTTTTTGACATTCTTTGACTTTCCCTGCCCTTCTTTGTCCCCTTTACACACTGTTTGGCCCCTTGGTCACTGCCTATCCACCTCTACAAACTGCTCTCATCCCTTTTTGCCCTTCTCTGTCCTTTCACCTCCTCTACTCTGCTCTCCCCTGTGTTATAAAACCATAACTGTAGGCCATAACTCCAACTCCCTTTCCCTTCTTTTCTGCCATCTTCTCTGCTGTTCCCTGCCTTCCTGTGCCCCTCTCCACCCCCTTTTTCCCCTTTTCACCTGCCTGTGTCATCAGGATAGCTGGGGTTAACACTGTTAATTTATTTAGTGGTGTTCCCCAGCATGAGTAAATGTATTCTTTTCTGTACATTTGAAGCTAACGCTTGATGATAGCTGCATATCACCATAGAAACCAGGTTCTTCTGTAAGTCGAAGGTTAATTTATAATTATTTTTAAAATCATATCGCTGAGGTGCATCAGTGTAGACAGGTCTTGTCCAAAACCTTCTTTCTTACCAAATAATCTATCTTTCTATTCTAGCTCTTCCAGAAAGACATTAACATGGCTCCTGTTTACTTAAGGCAGATTCTCCATAAGGTGTTATACAAGATAACTGTCTGGTTTTGAGTGTTTGTGGCTATGTTTGCGATTGACAGAGTTACTGACAGCCCCAGCTCTCTGTGGGATGGCTGTGGACCAGAGCACAGATGAGTCATTGTGTATGATGTTGTTCCACACCAAAGTGTTTGCTCTGTATACTGAACATGTGTTGGAGCCAATAGCAAAAAGTTAGAGAACAAACACAGCTCAGATGGAAATAAATTCGCATTGACTGAAATCATTATGCCCAAGTCAGAAACAACAATATAAATGTCTTTTTAAAGGAGAAGTTTGACTTGGGATGGTTCTTGTGTCTTCTACCAGTGTTTGAGAGTCAGGCAGTGTGAACAGAGGTTTGGCATTTCCTTGCAGCAAAAGTCTTTTCATTCCAGAGATGGGCAGAAGAGAGTTTGGGTCACTGCTCAGATTTCCCACACACAGCAGCAATACCCAGTAATTGGGTGCTATTTTTCCCTTGGAAACACAGACTTTTGCCATAACTGTTTTTCTCCCCCACCTGTCTCCCCAGCTGCCTTTTCAGAGTTCAGCAGATATCTGAATAGCTGGTTTTGCATTGGGAGATATTTATTTGCCAGTTTTGCCAATTAACCCTCCCCTACAGCCCCTGCACATCTGTAAGGCATAGTTAAAGTCCTTTTGATCTGGTGATGCTGTTAATGTCCTCCTAGGAACAGCCTCAGTCTCAGGCTGGCTCAGTCATGTGGAGATGTCCCCTCAGCTGCCTCCTCTCTCCCCAGCTGAACTAATAAGGATCTCTGAGAACAGGACATTACCTCAGTTCCTCAGAATGCTTGACTGTACCTCTGGGCCACATCTTCTTTTATTAAAAAAACCCTCTACAATGTATGTTGGAAGATTCCCAATCTGCTGGACATGATACACATACAAAGGCAATCTCCTACTGTAGTGTCTGCTTTATGAAGATGTGGTAAAGGGCACAGAAATACTCCTCTTATCTGGTTGGCAAATAAAAAATTGCTTTTGTGCTAGTGTAGGAGATTAAACTGTGTAATTTACTTATAAAATCAGGTTTCTCATGGAGTATGGGTATAAACCCACAAAGACTTCAGGAGTCTTTACTGGGCTTTAAATTGTGTCCATAAGAACTTGTTGTAGGTGACAGACTGGTTCAGACAGTGCTGTCCCACAGGGATCACTAGGATGAGTCGCCCTAACTTATGTGGAGGCTTTCGTGTGTGGTAATGTTGTCAGGGAACTGGGGAGCAAAGGAAATCCTCTCAGTCATTCCCCCAAAATCTCTGGCAATGTCCCTTCTGCAAAGTATTTCCACACTCTAGACCTGTTCTTGCAGCCTGTGTGTTTCTGGAGCCAAGCAGCTGATGAAGCCAAGATGTTCATACCCTCAAAGAGTGTCCCGAGGCACAGCCAAGCTTCATCAACTGCAAGGCTCCAGGTGTGGCCAGGCTGGGACAGACATGGCACAGACATGGGAATTCCCATTTTCTTATGCTACAGACAAGCCACAAGGCTGCAGTACCATCCCTTTCTTTTCTGTGCTTGCAGAGGCTGAGCTGCAGCAATGTCAGTTCCACCCCAGGCGAGGAGCCACCTCCTGGGACCAGCCTGAGGGACAAATCCAACCTTGAAAAACAGCCAGCAGGATGACATGCAGATCAAAGGGGTATTGCGGAGCTCAACTGCAAGAGATCCCTTAGAGACTTTTTAAAGCATTTTAGCTCACCCTTAACTTCCTTAAAATGGAGCACAGGTTCTCTCTGGAAGAAAAACAGAGTTTGGAACATGCCTTGAAATGCACAGGCGCCTGAGGAGTATTGCCGTCTTCTGTACCCGGCTGCTCGGTGGCCATGTTGTTTGCAAGAGGTTTATTATTCCTGTTGTACCTTTAGGAAAATTATGCCACAGATCTCTAAGGCTGGAAAAACTGTGTTTTGATGACATTTAAACATTTTAAGTGTCATCACAAAAATTTTAAATGTGGTGTGTGTGTGTGTATCCAATGTCCCATGAAGTATGGGCAATGTGTATGGGTGTGAAAGAATCTTCTCAAGAGCAAGAGGTAGAACAGTTATTTCAGTATTTCATGTGCCTTGGTCAATTTGTTTTTAATGAGAGAAAGAGGGGGTTTTTTGTTTTGTTTTGTTCTCTTTTTTTTCTAATTTCCATGCTCTAGATCGATTTATCAGCCCGTCAGTGGACATAAACAGTGTAAGTGCATGAGAGTATCTGCATGCCAGTGAAGGTTTCCAAAAGCATACAAGCTACAGTGAGCCATCCTATTTTGCAGTTAAATTCCATGTCTCTGATGGATTTCCCCACACTGCTGCTAGGAGATGAAGGTAATGCCTAACAAAAGATATATTGACAAAAAATTTTCCAGAACAAATCTATCTTGTTATGGTAAATAGAGCCTCACATAAAATCGATATTGCAGGATTTATTTCCCTAGTGGTGGCACTGGCAAAAGTGCATACATCAAGTGAAGGTGAAATTTCCCCATCACAAATGCATTTTTGTTTTGTTTTGTTGACATTAGGACTTTCAGTGTGTTTAATGCCGAAAGCGCTATTGCCTTCCAGCGTGTTTTGTTGCTAGGCTAATGGGATGAACACATTCTGCATCAGCGTTTTTCCTTCTTCTCTTCACTTCTACTTCTCCCTTTCAGGAAGAAATGTGGCTTATTATAGTGGTTCCCCTCTTTTCATGACTCTTCTGGGAAACATGGATTCTTTCTTTTAAAGCAGGGTAGAAGTGCGCATGACTCGGGACATGTTGAGATTTGGCATAGAAGCAGCTAAACGCAATGGAAAAGCAGATCAGCCTCTTGCTTTATAGCTCTAGGCATGCCTACATTAAAACAAAACAAAACACAGAGTTAAATGGAAATCTAATAAAGAGAGGAACTTCAGGAATTCTCATGGAAAGATTAAATTTCTTGAGAATGACAAATTTTCTCCCTTTCTTGTGGTGACATAATGAACACACAAACAGATTTCAACAGCAAAAGCCAACATGACTTGAGCCACAAAAAATAAAAATTTTGCTGGAGAAAAACTTTAGTTCTGGTGTGGCATTTATATTTTCCCATCCACTGCCATCCCAGCAGTTCCTATGCCACCATAGGAGTCTCTGGCTCTAAACACATGTAAGTAAACAGCTTGCTGTCCAGAAAGATGTCAAGCCAGAAAATGAGATTGCCTCTTACCTGTCAGGGTGGGAAAGGAGTCAGGGAGAAACACAATCCTCTTCAATTTCCTATATGCATCATTGCACAGAGGGAACAGACAATTTGAACCTTTTTGAGTTAAAGCTACTGTGTCCCTTACTCCACAAATGGGCTGGTTTCATCTTGGGTGTGAATCTGCTTACCCAGGCACGGCCATCTGCACAGACCAGTGGCAGATGTGGTCCCCTCCTCCTCCGTTCACAAATGAATGGTGTGGAAGGGAATGAAGGCAGAAATTGTCACTTCTTATCATCTCACTCCTTGGCTGGTCCCCTCTTGGGATGCATGTTTACCTTCTGCCTTGCAGGGAACAGCAAAGGTGAGCCCACCAGCTGGCCAGAAAAGTGTAGGTGGGAAAGGAGGTGACGTGTCATGCCTGGAGTCACTCAGTACCATCACGGCCGTTCCCTGTTTTGTGGGGAGGGAGGGAAATACCATTTTTGAGGTGTCGATGAGAATTCCTTCAAGAAGCACTCTTTCCACCACAGTTCTGAACGTTTGTGTGAGCTTTTGTAGCACGGGTAATCACAAACAAAAGTTGCCACAAGTCAGAAATCTGCATTAAATTTGTCGATTCGCTTGCGCAGTGTTTTAACTAGACACGAATGCACTGAGATGTTATCTCTGCTTGTTTTGATGGGCGGGGGAGAGGGGACAGCTGGGAAGGGCCTTGCAGCTCCTACTGTTACTGCACTTATCCGGTTTTCTGCTGTAATATCCTGTTTTTAGATGCTTACATTTTAGCCAAGCATTAACCATTTAGGATGAGTCTGACCATGCTGGGATGGCACAGGCCTGCACCTGTGAAATATAAGTAAAAAGAAAAAATGATGTAATTTTTCTTCAGATCAAAGCCAAGTGAGGGGGCGGGGGGCAATATTTTATTCTATCTTAAAAGATCACTGCCATTTCTTTGCTTTGAGATTTGGCATGGTGGTAGCCGTTAGGTGAAAGGCTGAACATATGGCAAACCAGGCACATTTAGCCAAAATAAAAAAATAGTAACGATAAGCCCTTAAAGCACGAGCAGAGCACACTTGCATTCAGCAGAGACTTGGTTCTCATGACTGCACTGCTTAAGGATTTGCTCCTGATAGATGTGTCCTGTGGGATTCCCCCAGCTTGCAGCTCTGCAGGGTGTGGATCCTCTCCCCACAGACCTGTCCACTGAGCCTGGAGCACAGTTTAGGAGGCACCTCTTGATTAAATGCAGAGGTACACCTAGAGAGTGGAAAATAGAGCAGAACTGGGAGCTTGGGCAACCTCCACCAGAGCCAAAACATAACTGCGCTCTGCTAGGTAGCGATGCCTTCTCTGGGCTGGGGCTGACTGCAGTGGAATGGCATACTGCAAACAAAGCACAGCACCAGTACAATAGACCAGGCAGCCTGCAGTGGGAGGTTTGTGAAACAATCTGTTTGGAGGGAAGAGATGGAGAAAAGATGGCAAAGATGACAAAGGAGGTTTTGTGAGGAGGGGAAATTTGCTGGGGAAAATCTGAAGGCAGATTGTGAAAACCAGGAGCTCTGAGGAGGGCCAGCAAGTTGCATATTAAAATAGGGCCATGGCACGGGAGCAGTGACTACTGGGAGACAGTGAAGTAACAACATCAAGAAATTAACAGAACAGGAAAGGAAAAGAGAAGAGAGAGCTTTTCCTTCTTCTTTTACATTTATGCCAAGTGCTTATTTTCTTTATCCAGCTCAGTGTAGTTCATATCCAAGGGTCATTCATGGGGATGGTTAAAAATCAGAATAAAGTTTTCTTCAGTCCTTTCCAGCTTTAGACTGAGCACAGGAGCCACCCTCTTTGCTAGAAACACTGGTTTCTGCAATCTTTGTGGCACGAGTGACTTCTTTTTGGAAAGATTGGAAAGATCAATAGGCAGGTGTTTGCTAAAGCTCCGATTTTCTACTGCCTGTTGTAGGACAGCAACTTGCAGCTGCTCCTGAAAGCCATACTCGCACCATTGCCCAGCTTCAGAGAGCTCCCACTGTTGTGAAGGGCAGCATTCTCTGTGACTTTTGGGTGTCAGCCAAAAGTTGAGCGCAGACTTTCAAAGCACTCCAGTCCCGCTCAGTTTAAATGGAGCTTAGACCATCAGGTGTGATGGCCACTAAGTTTTGTGAAAATGTTGGTGACCAGGGTGCACTCACAATGGAAAATTTTTTACTACCAAAGTATTCATCTGAAAAACGCCCTTATGTAGCAGTGACTCTGCATCACTGTCATTTGTCAGGTATTTACTGGACTTCAACAAATTGTCCTTCAGCAGGCTTGAATCAGCACTCAGTAAGTTGGTCAAATGTGACTGCATTTTGTGGCCTCTTAACTGTGACTTAAATGTATTTTTTGTTCCATTGAGTGTTTTTTGAAAAAAAGTATTTTCCAGCATGTTCCCAGTATTATATGGACTTCCATTACCCACATATTTATTTAGCTCATGCAGTGGTAAATTAGAGTGGAAAAAGCCTTTTCACAGAAGCTGCAAATAGAAGAAATTCTTAACTATGTGCAAAATTCTGTTTCTTCTGTGGTCCTGCCCTTACAAGGAGCAGCCACAACTCTTTTTCTATCCATCCAAATTAGATATTTTGCAGTACTTGAACATAATATTCATCTGCCTTGAGTGGCTCCTGACTTTGTGAAGAACAGATGGCCTGTGATAGCAGTGGGCTGCTGCACTGAGTGTCTCAAAGCTCACCATAGAGTGACTTTAACTGCTTTAGTTTCTCGTACATTCCTAAAACTGCTCTTCCGACATCTTAGTTTATTAAGCGTGCCTTTGGCTACAGTCTTGTCTCCTTCTCTTCTATTTCCCTCTCTCCTCTGCTCACCTATGCAGAGTGTTATTAATTCAAATATATGTCAGATACCTCTGTTCGCTGAAACCATATATATGTACTAGAGGGCTCTTTACAGAAATGGTTGGAGCTGGCTTGTTTAGCACTCTGCTCTCAGAAAGCTGGTATTAAGTTTTCTGTGACCTGCTCAGGTGTGTAGACATAAGAAAAGATTCCATAAATTTTATGGAATATATAAAGAATATATAAAGTATAAGACATGAAAACTCTGGAAACATAAACAATAGTTTATAGTTATCTGTAAACTATGAAGTATCGGATCATTTCCTGATTCAAGTGTGAGCATAAACACATTGTATGGTAGTCTTCATACAAGTGATACTGAACTCAAAAAAGCATTAAGGGATCTCTGTTAAGGTAACTTTGTTTTCCCTAACCAGACAGTAAGAGTTAATCGTACTGAAAGAAAAATCTTTTCTGGTGTTCCTGCTTCACTATGCCTGAGAGACCAAAATGTTAGTGGGTAATGACTAAAACAATCAGCCATTTGTAGGCGAGTAATTGGCTCACCTACGCTGACCCGAGAGGAAGTTGTTGTGTCTTAGAAGGGTTCATAAACCGTCAAAGACCCCCGAAGTGCCCACAGAATCCTTTCTGGGGCCTTTCGTCCCCACCCCTGATGAATCAGGACTGCAGCCATCACCTTAACCAACAGCTCATCACAGGATCCATGTGTGGTGACATCTTTCTACTCTTGTCCTTTCTTTCCCTTTCTTTCCTTTTTTCACACGTTTTCTTATTGTTTTTATGCTTTTATATTGATTTATTTCTGCAGATAATAACCAAAAGCACTACATGTCTCCTTTCCACTGGAACCAAATTGTTCTAAGATAAACCCTACATATATATATTTATAAACAATAATCATTCAGTGTTGTTTCACTCTAATCCACCCTAAGGGATCTATTAAGGAGAATCTGAGTTACTCTCACCTTCAGGTGCAGGTTGTAACACTAAGATATGGGTTCTTTTCAAAGAAAAAATTATTTATGAGGCAGTAATTAGTTCTTAATTCTTCATTGCAGTTACCTCAGCCAGTCCATTAGCATGAACTTCATCATGTGTGAAATCTGCCCTGTTTTTCAAAGCACACACTACAAAAGTCTAAAAGTTCCTTTTGAAAGAAATATTGGTCGTGTTCAGTCACTAATAAAGTTTCTTCATTGTTTCCTCTTCTGCATTCTGAATTTCTTAGAAACTGCAATTGTACAGTCTTTATTTAACATAAAAAGTAATTTCTAGTAGTAGAACCATAATGAAGATCTTCCAAGAGAAGGATGCAAAGTTAACCAGATTGTGGGAATATGTATTCCGAGTAGACGGAATGAGATGTCAAATGTAATTCCAGAATTTCTTTGACAACTAAGGAAAAATATTCAAAACCTTAGCAGAACCTTTAATTCTTATTGGGACGTAACTGCGATAGCACTATTGTGGTCTCTTTCCAAACGGAATATTATAATTAATTACAAAGTCATGAAGATTGTAACATTTATTATTATTAGACTGTATTTATTATTATTATTATGAGATTATGATCTTCCTTTCTGCCTTGCATTTGTGTCCTGGTGATGTGGTTGTCCTTCCATACAGGAACTACTGTTTAACTCATAAAATATACAGGACAAAATCTTGTTTGGATCCAAGTGTGGCATGCAGAGCAATCTAGCCGCCGTGCTTTTAATTAGACTACAGCTATTTTGCATATCAAATATATCTGTTCGAATTTCAGCAGGAGGTGATGTAATTTAGATACAAAGACTGTAAAGACATGTGGAGGCCTTTGTGTATAAAGACACCGCTTAAATGTAAACCACTGCGCTTTGATATCAAGTACACACGGTTTGATCAGAAAAGGGGGCTGGGGAGCACCAGCAGCTCCCAGTGGAGATAAAGCCACTTGGATCCTCACTGAGGGGGAAGCATCGCCTCTCCTTTCCTCCTTGGGACTTTGCTCAGGGCGCCAGGCTCATGTTCCTCAGATTTGTGAGCAGTCTGGCAGAAGGACCTAAGAGAGGATCAAGTGATTTTTTAAAATTAATTTTCTACCTATGTTGCTCTCTTTACTTCACACACAGACTTTGCTGTAATAGAAAGAAAACTGGCTTTCTAGCACACTTCCCAGTCCAGCCTTGGACGTGTCACTTAGTGGGCCCTTGCACAAAGCCCCTGCTGCTGCAGCTGTGTGGCAAACACTTGCTGTTTACATAAGTATTAACCATGAGAAGTTTTATTTCTCATTTGCCATTTCCTTGCCAGGTTTTCAAGTGCAAAGACAAAAGATCTGGGGACTACTCTGTTTTTAAACCTACAAAAACTCAGAGCAGGAAAACACATCCACGATTCCAGGTGCACACTTCACTAGAGCAACACTAGGCGAGAAAGCTTTTCTTTCTCACTTGCTTTTCAATTTCTTTAATTTTTCCAAATATTTTAATTAGTTCAGGTGATTTAATTAACAATTACTCTGCTTGGGTTTGCTCTGAAAGGGTTTGACTGAGTCAAGTCTTGCCCTTCCTTTTCCATCAGACTAACAGTGTAAGTAAGGATGGCTCGTTAAGCAGGAGGGAACTAAGAGCAGTAGGTTCACAGAAAATGAAGCCTGAAATGAGAGTTTGGTCACCACAGCTGCTGGCTTTGGCTCCCTTCACATTGCGAGGGAGAAGGCAACATGTAGCATAAAAAACAGAGAGGATTTTCAGGTATTGGCAAGGAATGTTCTGGGGTTTTGGTTTTTTATGTTACATTCACTTCAGAAGGCTTCATCGTGGGGCTCAGTGCCCAGCGCCGGCTACCCGCCGGGGCGGGCAGAAGCAGCCCGGCTGGAATCCTGGCTGGAATCCTGGCTGGAATCCTGGCTGAATGCTGGTGCCACCTGGTGAGGGACGGGGAAGTGGCAGGGATCTTCCCGCGGGCAGCACTCTTCTGCGAGATGCTATGAGGAGCCAAGAGCATCACCCTGCAGTCTGAGAGCCGTCGTGTGTCACCCCATGGGCGGTCACTGTCCCCTCTTCCCTCCTCTTCCCTCCTCTGGCAGCGCAGGGCCGGGGGGAGCAGCCCCAGACTCAGGCTCCTGGGGCGGCTGGAGAGGCAGAGAGGCCTGGGCACTTCTGGTTATTCACAGCTTCCACCGGGGTTAAAGAATGCTTCAGCACTATTGGTATTTATTAACAAGCGTCAATCTCCATAACGTAGTTATTTCGTGGTTTTGTTTCCCGAGGAGAGGCTGAAGACACTGGCTGATGGAACGCTGGCTCCTGCAGAGCCCTTTTCACCCAGCAGTGCCTGGGGTAAAGTCACCCACACCTGGCAGCGAGAGCAGAGGCCTCAGAGACATGAAGTCCTGAAGAATTAAATGAAAACTGGCATCTGGAGAGAGGATGGAGATCCCCAAGTCGTGTCTCTGGTAAGGGAAATTGACGCTGCTGGCCTGTGCTTCGCCTTCCCTTTTGCCTGGCCAGGGTGTGTGTTTTGAAGGTGGGCTGAGGAGAGGTGCCCAGGCAGAAGGTAGTGCTGGCACAAGAGGGATATCTGCTGGGAGCACATGGGGAGGAGTCAGAATAGGGAAAATGAGAGCATTGTAAGAGCGTGGAAAAGGAGAAAGAGGAGCTACTCAAGCCCCTGGAAGACCAGGCTTCGCAAACACATCTGCTCACAGTGTGGTGTGTTGGCTTCTCAGACCTACACCATCCTCCCCTCTTGCTTGCCTAAATCGAGCATGGCTAAATTCCTGCAGTTGCAAAGGTGTGGTTATTACTGAATCTCCTTTTCCTCCTGACCTCTGTTTATCCCCTCTCTGAAAGTTTACTGGTATGTCCCCACGTTACAGATTTTTGTTTGTTTGTTCTTAGGAATTATCTTTATCATCCAGACAACTGGGGATGTGCCGGGAAGGCAGGGAGCGGCATTGCTTAATTTTGCTGACAGTTGTCATGATGGGTGGTGACAGCAGAGTTTCCATCCCTGTGTAGATAGGTTAGTTATTTGAATGCGACATGACCTTCAGATTAGGTAATCATGGGCTGCTGCTTTTATCAGATCTGCCAAGAAAAAAGATTACTTCCTTCAAAACCAAACTAGAATTCATGAATTTTCCCAAGGAAACTGCATACTTTTGGGGTATAATAGGGAGATGTTTTTGTGACCAAAATCCTTCTTCTGTTGTATGTATGAAGGAAGCAGAGTAAAATATGACCTTGACATTTCTTAATGATGCTCTGCACATGTGATGCTGTGCAAGACAGTGGTTCCTGGGGTCCTGGAGCTTTAGATAATGTAGGCAAAGGCTTGTATTTCATTTTATTTTTAATCCACTGGGCAGTATTATATAAGGAAAATATTTATTTCACAGAATAACCAAAGACCTGCTTTTATTCAGGGATTATTGCAATTCATTCATATGCAAAGAAAATATCCCAATCGTTGCTGTTCAGTGTTTTTTGGAACAACGATCTAAAGTCTGTTTAGGTTGTGTGCCTAAGCATTCTCCCTTCTATATTGAACATTTTGGTGCAAGATTTGTCAAAAAAATAAGAGCTTAGCCAGTTTGTCTGAACACTGAAGTCCCTTGCACACTGGGTGTGCAAACTGTGGCAGTGTTTTCTTTGGGGAGTATATGCTAACTGCTGCCAAATATTATATTTACATCAGGAAGTGAGATTTCCGCCACTGGAAGCATGCACTGCCAAGTACAGCATTCCTAAGTAAATATGGAAGCACAGATCATTGTTTGTGGTCCACCTCTTCACCCATCTGAACCTCTGTACCCTGATGTCTGAAAGCAAAAGGGAGTTTCAAAAGTACACAAGACCACTTTTCTCCTCATTTGACTTAGGCTCTGTCCAGACTTCTTGTGATATCAGTGGGTGAAGATGCTACTCATCTGCGGCAGGAACCCCTTCCAGAAACTTCATTCCTTGTTTGGAAGTGGGATGCAATTTAGCAGCAGTCTCAGGGTGACTGACCTGAATGAGAGGCAATTTTCAAATTATTCTAACTCTAATTCCACCAATTTGAGGCAGGCCAGGGCTGGACACCTGAAAATTCTCACTGTCATATTTTTTTGGTCTGAATTTTTATGAAAGGTGAACTGTGACAAAATGACTTGCAGTTTTTACATACATCTGTGTGTGTATGCAGTGTAAAACCCTATGAATACAAAATTAATATTAATTTGATACAACCTATCTCTTAAAATGAACCTGAAACAAAGGAGTGCTTAACTGCCTTAGCACTCAACTCAGTTCTCACCCCAGGAGAAACTCCCACTAGCTTTGCTTGAGTAAAGAATGAGAAAGGAAAAAAAAAGAAAAAGCCTGTGGAAGGTAACACAGCTCTAGTTAAATAACAGCTTCACTGGACATATGTCCAATCTGAGACTACATATTCTAGATTTATTCAGGCATTGGTCCACCTGCCTCAATTGCCAGAAACACTTATGGAGGAAACCTATTGATTATATGCTGAGTAGTGATTACACCCACATGGGTGCTGTGGGATGCATTTGCTTTATTGGTTCAGATAGAACTGTTCCCGGTTGTACCAGCCAAGGAGTCCTGTGTTAATATCTCCCGAAAAGAAAGAGGAGTTTCGTGTCTGAATGGTTTCTCCTTGCTGTACTGGCCCATGAGGGCAGTCGGCATTCGGCATGGTGCAGGGTAACGTCAGAATCACTCCTGCTACTACCAGCCAGCTCTGAAAGAAGGAAACTGTGTTACTGCCAGATTTGCTTGCTTTTCCCACTGTGGTATGCACCCAGCGCAGCTCAACTGCTCTAAAAGGTCTGGGAGGTTATTTCAGTTTCTATCAGTCTCTCACAATTGCTAGCTAAAGTCATTTGTTTGTTTGAGGAGACAGAGCATTGTGGCTGCTATGTTGTTTATATCCTATTCTGGGATGTTGGAGAATGTCTTTAAACAAAAAGCATTGACGCTTTGTTTTTAAAGTCTTTGAGCAAATTAATCTGTTGTACATTTAAACCTTGTGCTCATCAATGCTGCTCTTGCATCCACATACTCCCATATTTCTGTAAAAAGTGTTTTTCAGCCTATGTTTATTTAACATGCTTAAATAGCAATGTTTCTATTATATCTTTAATGCACATAAACACAGATATACATAAATATATAAAGCTATTAAAGCCCTTCTCCTTTGGGGGCTGTTACAGTCTGCTTTTCAGTAGACATTTAATACATTTTAAAGGTCCAATTAACCAGCTTTACTAGCCCTGGAACTCCACAGTGCAGCTATGCCACACTTTCTGTGCAGAGATTTGTGAGGGTAGCTATTGCTGCATTGTGTGACTTGTTAAGTGTAGTTGAGTGCAGTAGGAGCCAGGGAGGCTGCTTTTTGATCATTACATTAAATAGCATCTGCTCTTTTTTTTTTGGTGGAACTCAGATATATGCAGTCCCTTCTACTATACATCATGTACCACTGTAGTATGAGCTTTGGCTAAATCTGTTTAAATCTCCAGTCTGTGCTTAACGACAGGACGAAGAATGGTGTTTTTCTGTCTCTCCTAGGAGTAAAAGCATATCAAAGGTATTATTTGTGGTGGCAGCATGCTTACTATAGACACTATCCTAGAAATGACATGAGATAATTATTAACTGTGATTTATACTTGTATGACTGGAAAGAAAGAAAATCAGTTAGTGCTGGCCATTACATAGCCCTGAGTTAGCAATATATAGGCAAGAGATCCTATCTGTTTTTTGGGGATTGCCAATTATCTAGCTTGGACAATACTATAACACTATTAGTATTTGGAACACAATTCTGTTAAGGAAAGTCCTTCAGGACAGCTTGGCATCTCTAATTTTGGAATGAAAGGGTTGCGACAAGAAAAGAAAAGTGAATGAAAAAGAATGAAGCCTAACCACCGTTTTAACTAAAAAAGCTGCCTTTGAAACTGAAAAAAATTACTGTATTTTGTACTTAAACATTAGTTTAATTAAAAAGAAATTAACATACCCATTATTACAACAATGATGCACATCCTCTATACCTGTGTTATAACATCCTGAGCCACTTGCAGTGGGAGAAGTCAGCTGGATGTGAAAATGAGTAAGAACTAAAGTGTGACTCACGACTTGCACCTGTAGGGACAGACAGTGTTGCTACTGGTTCCTTTAACAGGTTTTTAGAGGCTGCTTTCAAGCAGCCAACTTCTTTAAATGAGGTGCTTCTCACTCTGTTTAGAAGAACAAGTAGCCAGCTTTCTCCTTTTCTCAGAATACCTAAGTGATGGAATTGGAGCAGACAGAAATGTTACTACATAATTTAATTCAAGCTGTGTCAGTCTGAAATAAGAACAGAGCAAGGCATTCCTTCCCAGAAGCGAGGAATTGCAACACATGAAGTTGCACAGTGCAGCTGGGTCTGTGTGCCCCCTTCAACAGCTCCAAAAGCATTGTCATATTGCCTGCTGCTCTGCTGGATCTTCGATGGGCAACAAGTCAGTTGCAAATCTTAGCAGTGGCTCCAGTGTCCTGTGGCTGTTGTGTAAAATCCAAGGGTATATGGTTCTTCCTTGCATCCTACCCTCAGGTTCAGGCCAGGGCTATAGCTACTCTTTAACTTTCATGGCCATAAAAAAATTCTCTCATATATAATTCCAGTATAATAATTCCAGTATCTCAACTACTGATTTGGAGGAAAACATGAGGGAATAATGCTTGGCAATTCGGTGTGATCCAAAATCCACAGAATTACAGAGGACCAGAGGCACCACTCATGTATCCTGGCTTAGCAGTTCCCATCTTACAACATCATTCCTGAGACCTCTGTTTGCAGAACATTATGCCAAATATTTTATCTCATTCACCCTTTGGTTGCACTGTCTGAAGAACCTTGAAGAGCTGTAGAGAGAAAAATCATTTTATCAGTTTTGTTTTGAAAGCTTTGGAAGGAAAAGCAGAGCAAATTCCTGAGAGCCTGCAGGAATTCAAGGCTAAAGAGCAGAGGGGCCGTGGAGGAAACCTCAAAGTTACGAACCTGTGTCTGATTCAGCTTGCAGGGATCTCAATGGAAATGATTTTACTGATTTTGCTGGGAGCTGAGCCAAGTCCAAGGGTGGCATTACGCCACTGCAAACTGGGCAATAGGACTCTGAAATTGAATATACAGAACTTTGATATAGGGGAAAATCTGGACAAGAACAGGTGATAAAATCCTGTTCAAGAGAGGGAAAATAGAGCAGTTGAATCATTCTTGCAATGCAAATAGAGGACGTAGGACCTAAGGGCAGCTCGAGCTTCCGTTAACGTCCATAGCTGTTCTGCCATGGTTCTTAATGGGGTGGGTGTTACAGCCGTCAGAGGTCAGATTTTGCCTCTTTCCATATTACTGAGAAAACTCCAATTGACTTTAGATAATGGGGAATTATGCCACTCATTTTGTAACAGATAAATTACCTTTAGTCTATTTATTTTGTGCAAAAGTTGCTACAAGAAAAGAGTCAAGATGTATGAGGAATGACAAGATGAAACATCAATTCAGTGGAACTGTGGAGCTGCTTTTAGCATTTATATGTTAAAACTTCCTTTTGAAATAGTCTCACTGATCTTACATGGGTTGTTTGAAGATAAAAAGAAGACTAAGGGTAGCCTTTTCAACAGGGATTTCCTTCTGAAGTCAATTGGATTTTCACACTGGCAGGTCAGGGAAATGCTTTATAGTGAGAACATAACCTAAATCAAAGCGTGCTCACAACCTCTGGTCTAGTGGAAGTCCTTCCCCAATGTCAATTCCTACTGGAAAAAAACATTTAAAGAAGGTTAGCATTTCTATAAATTTTCTATGGTTGACTGCAGAGATACATCTAATTACTGATATTAGTCTGACCAGTAATGAAAACACACTGCTAGTTAGAGCTTAGTGTACAAGAAGCTTGATAAAAGTTATTCCAGCCACCTTGAAAGGTTCTTGATCTTTGTTGAAATTAACCTGTAAATAATCGAGGAATTCTAAAAACAGAGGTCAAAACACAGTTTAATTCCCTGCAGGCAGCTGGACTATCCAGAAGCTATTCAGCTGGTACATGAGGATCCTGGTGTGTTTCACAGTTATGAAATATGCAGAAATAACCTCTGTTTGTTGGGATGTTTTTTAACAAGCTTTGGGGTACATTTGGAGAAATCAGTTTGTTGCGGGACCTTTCCAGGACACTTGGAAACACTGTTTCCTTTACACACTCACAGACATCACAAGCTCATTTAAGCCATGCACACATTTGAGATCCCCTGGATTAAATTATTTATATTTTTACTTTTCCTTTGAAGAAGAAATCAGGACTCAAGAGCTAATACTTGTATGTAGTAACATCCTACCAGATATCTCTGATCTCACTGAAATAGCCGGGTCTCTGTGGGAGGGTTTTACTGAGTTTATCTGAATTAGTGCAGCGAAGAGATGCCTCAGAGAAATCCTATATGACAGCTGAGGGAAGAAAATACCTTCAAATTTATTTAAAATTTGTATTTTCTTCTTTTACATCTTGCTTTTGTCAGAGATAGTCTGAGCTGGTAATCAATCCCCGTGTTTCTTGGGCACGCCGAGGGGAGAGGTCTGTCAGGCCGCAAAAGCAAGACAAGGCTGGTGGCCACAGGTGTGCTTGCGTGCCGCAGGGTTTGCTGAAGGGGATGCAGAGCACCCCTGAAAGTGAGAGGTGTTCCTCAGAGAGCCCATGGGTCACCTGGAGGCGCTGGGGCTGTTTGTGAGACAGTGCTGGTGCTGCCACTGCTCTCCTGTGGAAGGCGAGTGAGGAGCTGATGGGTCTCTCTTGCACTGGGCTTTACTGACTGCAGCACCGCACACGTTGCTGTGCAGACTTGTCTGGTAAAACAGTAGCTGGGGATGGAAGGAAGGAAATCAATGAATCACCAGGAATCTGTGCACAGCCCTTCCTGCTTTCTTTTGAGAGGTTTCGTTAAGCCTTTGACTAATGATAGAGCTGAAAACACGTAAGGGCCCTGTTAATTACCGTGGGGCTATGGTTTAAGCAAACCATAGGTGGGATATTTTCGTAATTGTAATAATGTTTGCTCTTATAGGTTCCTTGCTGCAGTGTTGAACCACTCTTCAATCACAACCGAATAAGACACATTAGGAAAGAACAAATCCAATTCTGCATTTCGGTTACTGCAGATATCTACCACTCAGTAGTTCTTATCAGTTTACTAACTTTATTTTACCAGCGAGGATGGTGAAAATAAAGCTAGGATTTGGCCATTCCTGAATTCATGATCTGAGCCTTGCACACGTGGCAATGCTCCACGGGGAAGCCCTTAAAAATTGGTCTGCAAAGTTTCTTAACATTGTACTTGAGCACAAGTGTGCACTAAGATCCTTGAAGCAACTGTGCCTGGATGAGCTCTTGACATTACAGCTTCAACAGTGCACTGCAGTTGTTCACTTAATGTTATCTCCCATTGTCAGAGAGTCGTAGAATGGTTTGGGTTAGAAGTGATCTCTAAGATTGTACAGCTCCAACACCCCACCTCCATGGGCAGGGACACCTTCCACTAGACCAGGTTGCTCAAAACTCCATCCAACCTGACCTTGAACTCATTCCAGGGATGGGGCATTGACAACTTTTTTGGGCAACCTGTTCCAGTGACTCACCACCCTCACAGTAAAGAATTTCTTCATAATATGAAATCTAAACCTACCCTCTTTCAGTTTAAAGCCATCCCACCTTGTCCTATCCATCCTCATTTTGTTTTTCACCCTGCTTTCTGCAGTAGATTTCAGAGGGTGAGCAGTTCTACAAGGTTTATCTACAAAGATAAAACCAAAGCCATTCTACAAAATTGGAGATTCTGTAAAAGGGTGTCCTGTGAAAATGTTTTCTGCTTTTACCCAGGGAATATTTAAAGGTTTAAACTCTCTGAATTCACGTGACTTGCCTTTCTGATCTTTATTTTCTCAGTCCTGTCAGTAAAAACGTTTGCCATCTTGCTCTACTCACCGATTAGGGTGGCTACAGTTTTGAGAAAGCTTCTTCCTCATGCTATTTTTAGTGCCTCTTTGGATTAATTCCCTACCTATATATGATCAGTCAACACTACAGTCCTACAGTCTGCGTTGCAGCCTTGCAGAGGATGACTTTCATGAATTCATCTTACACTAAATTCAATTAAGGAATTCAGAAAGATTTTTACTCCTTGTAAAATTATTCAAATGTACTCCCTAAAAAAATTCCAGACAGAAAACATATAGTATGTGCACTCTGAGGATGTCAGAGACAAAAGCTGCCCTGGTCTGTAAGGAATACATTAAGACAAATCAGTGCAAGGTGTTCTGAGGATAACCAAAAGAATATAAAGCGGCTGTACTAATTAAAATAAAAATCAGTTTCTAAAAGGTGTTAGTAAAATGGTTACAGCTTTTGTGTATAGGCGAGACTTGAGAAAAGAAGAGCGTAATCACATTTTTATTTGAAAAGAGGACTTTCTAGGAATAGAGCAACACATCTGGTTTTGATTTGTGCTTCTGGTTTGGCTTTGGCTTCTGCTTGAGATTTAGCCTTGGTTTTGATTTCAAGCATGCTCTGGAGTTATGCTTTTTGTCTTCTGGAGGGTCTTGACAAGGAAAACAGAACCTCTTTAAGAGCAGCCAATCAAAATAGCTTATTTTTGTTTTTATCTTCCAATTCCTTGTAGAGCAGCCTGTCACCAGTTGCATAGCAGAGGCAAATCCACTTCTTCAGCAGAAAAAGGCAGGTCATTTCAGCTGCTGGGGTGTAGGAGGTCCCTGGGACCTCAGGGGTCCCTTGTCTTGCGGAAGGTGGGAATGGTGCCACTGCATGGGCTGAAAGCGGCGTGAGAGCCTGTGTAGCCCTGCCGGAGGCCTGGCAGACAGATAAGCCGTGAGCGCCTTTTGTACAGATAATGAGAGGAAAGGAAGGAAGCAACTGGGGCAAATGCAGCAAGACCTGAGACCTCTTCACAAGAAGTCAGAAGGAGGAAAGGAAGCAAGGCTGTGGCACCAGAGTTGTTCAGGTGCTCTGTGTTGCTCCACGGGCCCTGCCATCATTCCTCTCCTACAGAATATTATGGCAATGGTGGCATTTGGGGTTGTATCTAAAGTGGAAATAGAAAATTAGAACCCTTCTGATTTTGTGTCTGACCTAAAAGTAAAACTCTAATAGTAACTGAAAATCCTGCTGCTCTTATTTTAGAAGCCGAAATTAGGTTCCCAAACCTGACATTTAGGTGCCTAAATGAGCTACTTTCCCAGAACCTGCTGGGCAATTACGAGTGGCAAAGATGAAGCTACTAATCCTGGTGGCTAAGAAGGATTTAGGAGCCTAACATTAGACACCCACTTTTGGAGCATGCTGATGTTGAGTTTTAGCTCGTTCCTGATTTTTCTATTTCTGAGAAGATATTTTCCAAATACAAGAAACTCCTCTTAATGTCTTGTGTTAATAGATAGTATTTGCAATACATTTGCCCAAACCCATCCCAAAGCCCATCACTGAATACTACAGGAGTTCAGACGTATTGACTGAAGTCTGCCAGCAGTTCTCCCTGCTTTACAGACCAAGGAAATGCATTTGGCAAAAAGTGAAAACTGCATTAAACTGAAGGAGGACGTTAGCAGTAAAGTAGCCCTAGCTTTTCCACATCTGAAATAATTCTCCATAGTAACTTGAGGAGGAATATCAGCCAGCTACAGAAATGTGAGCACTATCTTTGTTTTTCCTCTCCTGGCCAATTATTTATCAATTTTTTGTGATCTCCAAGAGGATAATTTGGCTAGCGAGACCTTACTTGTGTCGGTCTGCCAGGCAGTCATATGGCCAGAACCCACTCCAGCTGAGTGCGAACTGTATTGCCTGTTGGATAAACAAGGGAAAATACCGCTTATTTTCAATGCGGGTACAAAGGGGAGAAGAATGTATAGAGGTGTAAGTGAGGGGGAAAAAACAAACAGAAGTAATGCTTATTACAGGGAAATGGAAAGCATGTCAAAACTGTTGAAAACTAGGAAACAAAATGTTAGAAGTCTCACAAAAGTCAAAGTAAGAAAAAAGATGTGTTCAGCCGAGCTTTCAGCTCCATGTTGTTATAGGAGGTGTAGAAACCAGGGAGAACTGGCCACCTTAGGGTGCTTTCTCGGTTTATTACCATGACAAGCCTGTATGTGAGCGGGTATATTTGGCAACAGCTGGGCACTCAGGTATCTGCAGGTCACGTTAGCAAGGTCACCTGTGGTTATAAGACACAGCTGATTCCTGTATAAGGAGCAGCTGAGTTGCAGAAAGGCAATATCAGGTGCTTTACTGATGTATTGATCACACCTGTTTCACCCTTCAGAGTGAACGTGATATCTCCTTCTTGTCTTATGCCCTGGTACTTAGAATTGCATACGCTCTCTTGTTTTCATGCCCAGTGAATGTCACAGGTTAATGGTTCATCGAGTTCACAACTAACTCAGCCCTAGATCTGATGTGATAGAAAATTCCTGTTGTTATAGAAAATTCCTGTTGTTATAGAAAATTCCTGTTGTTGTTGGTATTGTTTCTAACTTGCAGGTTCCGTTCTGTCACATAAACTGGGCTAATGCCCAATGGAAATAAAGATTATCCCTATTCCGTGTAGTCCCCACCCTGAGTGAGGCCAGCATACTAATGTATGGGAAAGCAATAGAGACGGGAGTAGGATTCTGGAGATTTGCAGAAAACAGAAATACAGGACTGCTCTTTGCATGCCACTGTTCCTTCTCCAGACCCTGTTTCTGTGAACACTTGTATGTAAAATTTCCAGTATTAAGATGTCCAGCTGAATTTTATAGGAATAATGATTACGCACTCAAAATACGGATTTGTTAACCTGTCAGAAAAGTAAATAATGAATAGGTATGAGCAGAATTTTCCAGAGTAATCGGACCTATTGATGCTCACTGAAATTGGTGAAAGGCTGGTTCTGGCTTTTTTTCATTGACTTCACTGGGAGCACAGTTAGACTCCTCTGGAAGGATGTGATGAATCTTCCCGGTGACTTTATCTAGAGAGCAGATCTGGCCTAGCTTGAGCACAGATCTGCTCTGGCTGGACACCAGGAAACATTATTTTCAGTTAAATTCCTCAGCAAATGTTGCTATTTACTCCCCAAAATGTGCACTAAAAGCATATATATCACCAGCTGTGAAGATGATCAAATATTTTAACAGTTCTTTATCACACAGATCTTTTAACAAAACATAGAAAAGCTCACTAAACTTTAAGCTTGATAAATAATATTCCATCAGCTCTACCGTTTGAAAGATTTGTGAAAAAAATCCATTTTAGAAGAGAGAATGGAATAAAATAAAAGCATGGCCTGAAAGAAGCATATTTCTAAAGCAGTTGCAAGAGTTGTCAGCAACCAGCAATCTAGCCTAGGTGAAGACACCTCCCAGACATTGTTATTCTTGAAGAATTTTGTGACTCTTCCTGTTGTTTTGCCGTGTGTGGCTCAATGACTCACCCCAGGGCCTCCCAGCCAAACAACAGGATTCCAGGGAAATGAAAGTACTCCTAACACCAATTGCTACCAAGAGACTGACGGTGCAGGAGCTCTCCTTTCCCCTTCCCCCTCAAAAAAAAAACCAAACAAAAGGAAGGTATGATTGCTGTAAAGATGTACTCAATCAAAGTAGGGAGGCCACAGAGGGAGGGCTGGCTGTGGCTGCAGAGAGGTGCTGCTCCTCTTGCCCCTTGCTCGTTGGTGTTCCTCTGGAGCAGCTCTAATGTCTAGGTATTACTTCTATAACACAGGTACTTCCCAATGCTTTTTTTACTTTCAAGTACTGAGCTGATCCAGTCCTGGTTGTAAGCTGATCCAAGTATCAGGTTATACAGCGATTTCTGGCAGCTATAAGCTAGGTTGAAACAGTCTTTTCTCATTAAGTTCTGTCATACAATGAGGATGACAGAAAACAGTTATACCAATTAAATGAAATAAAAATCTTAGGTTTCCTCAAGGAGTTCTGAACAAGTGCCAGTACTTTACAGTTCTCCTAATGCAGATGAAGCTACTCTGCAAAACTGAACTTTCTGCAAGTACAGTAATACTCCTGCAAAGGAGGAGTTTCGTGCAGTCATTATACCCACTTCAGTAAATGTGACGATACAGCATGTCATGTCACAGGTCTGGGCTGTCAAAAGACCCATCTTTTGCTAACGCATGGATTTGAAGGGCCGTGTTGAGGAATTGACACGTAGGGCAGCCAAAGGTAGACTTGGCACTTCATCTTGTTACTCTGATGGACAAACCCCCCAGGATCCCCGGCTGCGGTCTGCACATGCAGGCTGAAAACGGCTCTCCATATCTGTGGGTGATGACAGAAGTTAGGTAAGTAGTGGATTAATAAATTGATAATTGATACATTTTCCAGACTGAAATTCTACCTCAAGACTGTCAGAATAGCAAGGGCTCTACAGAAATACGAGTCAGATTTCTGCTTCAAACCATGGTACATTATCTCAGATAGACACTTAACCTGTTTTTACACGCTCCCAGTGATGGCGAGTCTCCCTGTCTTCAGCCAAACTATTCAGACAGTAGAAAGTCAGATGAAAACAATATGCTGTTGTTTTATTGAGTGCTTACTTCCTTCATTAACGTGATGAGGGTACTCAGCCTCAAATGATGGTTGTGTGAATAGCACTGGTTGTTCCTCCTTTCTTTGCCCATCCCTCAAGGAACAAAAATAACAGGTCTGCAGAAGCAATTGTTGTCCACCTGCTACTGCCAGCACTGAACAAAAAAGAAAGCTAAGCATTAACTTCAGTATCTGAAGTGCTGAACTTCTGAGTGTGACTCCTTTTGATTTACCAGAATTCACTGGGGTTTTGCTTTTCAGCTGAGCCATGAGAATTAACAGTCTCCTAATCTAATCCAGCCGTAAAGGAAAATAAATTATCTTAACTTGTTGGAGCATAACACGTAGGTTTTATGTGGTCCTGTTCTTCATGGAGAGATGTAGGAGAGAAGTAATTTTTAAAAACTGTTTTTTGCCTAGCCATCTTCTCATGGTGCCCCAAACTTATTTGTATAGGTTTTGACTATAAATCAGCACTTTTTAATGTTAAATTGAGATGAGGTGTTGTTGCTGCAAAGACCCATGATGTTAATGTCCCTGAGCATAGTTTTATAACTCTAAATATCTGACAGTGTATACCATAAAGTCAATTTTAAAAGGTGATTGGCATAATATGTAGTGATTTATTAACAGCTTTTTGTTACTACAGGCAGTTTTCATAGCTACTGAACAGCCTGAAGTGCAGAATGTGGAAGCACAGAATGCTGGCAGTTCATTTTTTTCTGTTGTTTGGGGTGGGGTTTTTTCCCTTAAAAAAGTTGTAGTCTTATCCCAACTGTCTGGAACAAAAGTTTAGATGAGTGTCAGCAGAGATGAATGTCAGTGCGCTCCTGATGACAAACTGCCCAGCAATATAAGAGATTGCCAAAAGCATGGATGTGTAAAATATTTTTTGTGTGTTTTCCAGCTATTTGTGGACAATCTAAAATACCTGCTTTTAGCAGGTGCCCAAGACGCTTTTATTTTCAGTTGGCTACTCACTGCCTAACTATTACATGCTGTGGAAAGCATTCATTCCCATCTGGATTGCTGAATAAATTGGAAAGTAGAAGTGCAGAGAACAGGAAAATATTTGATATCTGTGAAGGGGCAGATACGCAGTCTTCTAGGAAGCTGGAATGCTGGGGGTATGTTTTGGCACAGGGATTTTGCCTACTTTTCTTGGCAACGTTGTTTCCTTATCAGAGCAGACATGCATTGTATTTTGCATGTGTCAAAGAGTGCTTGCCAGCAGGACTCGTTCTGATAGCGACAACAGGAAGTCTGAAATACACCAAAGGAATGAAGGCTTGGGAAGCCAGACACAGAGGAGCAGCAGTAATAGCTGTTCTGGATAAGGAGGTTAAGCCACAAAGAGTTCAAGCCTATCAGTGCTGGAAGTTGGATTGCAGGAGATTGTAGGTAGCTGCAAACAAACCAAAAAAGCAAAAAGCACAAGGAAAAATGCCAAGCAGAGAAGAGCTGTCTTAAGTTTGAGAGAGGTTCTGTTCAAAAAAATGTCTGATAGATATTTTCTCGGAGCATAACTTAGTCTCAGATTCACTATATGTGAATTCTGGCTTCTTGCTATGAGTTCCAGAAGAATCTGTTCATTATGAAACATCTCTTTACCTCACTTTCTTGATGGAATAAGAGATGCAGGAAATGAGCTTGCTGGCCTGGCTGTTCCTGCATACTCTCTATCTGCTCAACATTAAATTCTGTGCAGCTGCCAAACCTCCTGTAATTCTCCTTTTTCCAGCCCCATGACCTGCAGCTCAGAAGCTCACACTGTCTTCTTAGAAGTAGCCCAAGCCCCCCAAATCTCACAACATTTATAAACAGAAACAAAACTGAGCAATGAGAATCTGGACACATTTTTGTCAGCGACTCCTTTAATGAGTGGATGAAAATTTAAGTTTATAATACATGCTGGGATACCAGCACAGTCATAGTGTTGGCTGCTAGGAAAGATATAATGCTTGTATTTAAGTACAATAGGCTCTTTATAATCAGATATTTTATAATGTTCTAAGATGTTTCTGATGCTAGTGGCCTAAAAACAAAGCTGACACTGTTAAAAACTATAGCTTAGACAGAACAATGCACAGAGTATCCCCTCATAAGACTGATGAGAAATCTGATACATTTTTCCATTGCTTGTGCAGAGGAAACCAAATGGAAAAGAAAAACCACAGAAAGTCAGCTCAGAAGCTTAATGTCCAACAATATCTTGCACAGTGAAAACGACAAGTACAACTGGAACAGAAAACACATCTTGCTTTTGAGTTCCGGGGTCCACTGCACTCATACTGCTGCCTGATTTTTAAGGAGACCCGAGAAGAACGAGCTCATTGCAGTTTACCACAATAAAGATGAGATATATCTCTGGACAGATAGCAGTTGGATTTATCCAGCCTTTTGGAAAATTAAGGCATGGTTCAAACACATATTTCTGTTTTGTTTCTTCTGAGACAGCCAACCGAATAATCATTCCATGCGCTTCAAATAACACGAGAAACTGAGACTGACTCACTGTTTCCCATTTCATTAGCTCAGGACAGGATGCAGATCCTATAAACACATTCTGTGTGAGTCTTTACATGACATGAAGTTCCTTGCTCTCGGTTTGCAAACCCACTGTTTTTTATATCCCAGAACAACTGTTTATGGTCTCTCTCTTCCAGCTCTTCTGACTGCCCATATCTAAGCATGAAATACGACTTAGGACTGCAGCATTTTTCCCTTCACAACTTTCTTCTCTCGACCACTGTATTCTGCTTAAACTTCTCTCTGACTAACAAATTCAAAATATCTACTCATCAGTAGCCCACCAATAGCGAAAGAATGGACCTAGGATGGTGCCTAGGACGGAAGGACCTTGGCTGTTATGCTGCTCATTGCAACTCCAGGTGAGTAGGTCACAAAGTCAAGAGATAGCCACATGGTGACTAGTCAACAAAAACAGCTGTACAAGTTCATAATCCAGATATAAGAAACTCCTGAAGCCAGTGAACCAATCCATAAGCTATAGGATAAATTGGTGCCCTTCCGTTAAAATATGTTGTCTACTAGATTAGGATATAAGGCCTGAGCACAAAAGTGAGACTGTTTTTATTGATATCCAAGACTCATGAGGTGGTGAAATAAAGTGTGGCTTGGGATGGAAATACAGTTTTTAGAACAGGAATATGAAACATGTGAGTGCAGAGCCCTCCCTCTATCTTGTGGTTTGCTTGCAGCAGCAATGGGAGCACACAGGGAGAGAGAAACAGAGGTAGCTCAGGAGTGTGAGGTTGCTGCACCCTTTTAATCTGTTTTCATCTGACTTTCTACACTTTTAAAGACGTGTATCTTGTGAATACCTCAAACATACAACAATCCTTTGGAATCTGCCATTCTCACAGAGTGGCAACTACATTTCTACAAATATGGGCCGGATTTATACCTACTGCAAGTGAACAAATATTGAGGCAGATCCTTCAAACATGTTGTGAGTCCCTGTAGTGTATCGGTAGGTGTGTAAGAGTGGGAAAGACATGTAGTAGGAATAAGTAGGAAAAACGTGCTCTGTGGTAATGGATATCGTTGCAGAGTCTGTTGGCAGTGCAAATAAACAATCCTCTGATAGTCAGAGATGCAGTAATTCCATCAGCCTTGAAAAAATCTTTTGTAAAAAAGCCCCACGGACTAAATGTGTTTTGGTCTTTAGCTGCCTACGTAAAGGCAGTTATAGATTCAGTGGAATTTTTCACATTAGCAGCTGGCTCTAAATCAAATCAATGAGATTGAAGCAGCTCCATCCTACAAAGAAAAGGTGGCTATCTTGGGTTTTTAAGCACTTAAATACATTTGTGAGCCTGGTCTTTCCTATTTTAAATATTATTTTGTGCAGAAGAATTTGGATACTGACATTTCTAGTCCATGAGATATTCCAATGTTTCCGTAAAAAATTTCAGAACAAAATATCTACATTCTAATATGTCCCACATCACGAATTTTTAGAGAAAGTTCTATACATAGCCATCAAAATATCTTGGTTTTCTACTGCTAAATTCAAGTTCTTTGAAGTCCTACTTTATATAAAAATTTCAAGATATGTAATAGGCTAAAACCCAAGTACTTTTAAAAACAATTTTTAAAAAGACAGAAAGCATAACTAAACAAAATATTCCTGCACTGTTACAACTGCATTTTTCAATGCAAATTTACCCTGTTTATGGAAGTAAGTATAATGAAATATACAGGTAAGCTGTAGGTAATTTCTGGTGCAATATTGCTTTAGGTGTATTTGCTAAAATGCAGATGCAACAAAACAATAGAGTTTGAGGTTAGCTTGCTCTTTTTTAATCATTCTGCTATGAGACTGAAAATAGCCATCAATGGAAAGGATAGCAAGCACTAATGGGAAAGGCTGAAAAATTTAGTCAGTGTGTTTGTTTCTTCACTTTAGTAAAACACCAAAGACTGTGTATTTTTTTGTACCTTTTTGGTTTTGCTTTTGTAAAGACTTTGACAAATTGACTCTTCACACCCACACTGGAAATTGTTAGCAGCCCACAGCAAGGTAGCACTTTGCTGTCCACATTATTACCTGTTTTATGCAGTGGTGTTTCAAGAATATTGAACAATATGTAAAATTTTTACATTCTCGAAATCTGAAGGGGATTATTTGAACCTCATAGGAAAACTGTGCATAAAAAGGCAATGTTATGCTCCAAGCAATGTGAACTAAGAAAGAATATGTAAATACAGCCTGAGACCAACAAAGCTGTAACTGCAAATCCATTGTGGCTGTAAATGGTTTCCCTTTAATAATGAAATACCACACTGGCAAGAATGAATATATAACTCACGATACCCCAACCCTTATTGGACTACAAAATAATGGTATTTTAGAACAGAGAGTCCTTTCATTCTCTAGAGTGCTGTTTGGTCATGTTTCAAGTTTTCTTCTGCAACTAGGAGGGCTATAATCTTACTTGAAAGGATGTGGGAACTGAGACTGTCACGCAGTCACTTGTTCTGGGGGCTTGAAGTGAAACTCCAGATACCCAACACTGGCAGGAACACCACAGCTGGCAGGAGTACCGATGACCAAATTTCTCTGTAAAACAAAGCACACATTGGCACTGAAGTTAAGTTTCTTGATTTGAGGAAAGAAAGAAAAACATTTATTCGACAAAGGAAAACTTATTTGCTGGTAGGAAGGAAAAAAAAGAATTCTCTGGAGTGAACACATCGAAGAATAATCTTTTGTTGCAAAGATCTCTAGAAGATTTTGAAACCTAAAATGATTTCTTTTTAAAGAAAAAAAAACTGTTTCCGTTGACAAGAGTTGTGAGAAGCTCTTCTGCAGCTCAGATAATCCAAGCCAGAAGGTACAACTCAGCTTTAGCCAGAATTTTTGCTTCAGTGAGTTATTTGAGCTGTCCCTCTTGTGTTTCTATTATTTCTTATGTGTGTGCTGCTGTTGCCGCTGCTGCCCAAGTTTGATCTCGCAGAAGTTAGCTGACTTTCAAGTTGACATGAGTATCTGAGAGGGACATTGCTCTCTTGATGCTTCAGGGAGCAGAAAGTTGCCTTAGGACTCTCTGACACAGAACCTAAGTTGCATGACGTAGTGTAAGGCAAAGACACTTGGCTCTTTCTCTATCTCCCCAACCCCTTGTGTGAGGCTGGGGAGGCTTTTCCACGCTTGTACCTACCATATGGGTGGCTACTGCAGGGCTGCAGCACTTTGTGCCCTTTCTGCCCTCAGTGAGTTGCAGAGAACCATCCCAGCCATCATCTTCATCTGCAGCAACAGTGTGCTGAGCGCTCCTTGGGGCGCTGCTATTCAGATGAACAGCAAACCATTACTCATTTAGGCATTCAGAGTTTCTCTGGATCTCAAAACCCAAGGAAGGGAATCTGTCCTCACACCTTCATGCCTCTTAGAACTTGCAGAGATTTCATTTCAGTCAATAAAATAATATTCTTTTCTGTGTCCTTCTTCAGCATTAACATTTCAGGTGCTGGCAGTAAAAGGTTAGAGTCCCTCATATCACATCAGAAACAGTACTAACCTGGGATGAATTCACTCTCTGTGTTCAGATTTGTCATCTTTATTGAAGGCTTTCTGCTGCAGTGGTTATTGCTTTCCTAGCCCATTCTAACTTTAGGTCCTACGTCAGCAGAAAATAAGCATAAAAACAGAGCACTGGCGCAACTCCCTGCCATATGTGCCGATGAACTTGGCAAAAGTGTCATTGTGTGGCCCACCACTTTCTGAGTCAAGTTTGTATTACTGTGGGATCCTTTTCAATAATGCTGAAAACACAGTCCAGCTAAGGAGAACTTACACCTTTGCGTCCCTCATGGGTGCAAATACCCAATTTGTCCAAAGGAAGTGCCAGAAATTCATTGTCTACCATCAGATTTCTGTTGAGCACTAGCCTCTATCACCTGCAATAAACAGGATGTGTCACAGTCTTAAGATATAGCAATGTAATTTTTTTAAACAAAAATTGTGTCAGTCTTCTCCCAATTAACAAGCAATAGGACAAGAGGAAATGGCCTCAAGTTGCATCAGGGGAGGTTCAGACTGGATGTAAGAAAGATTTCTTCACAGAAAGGGTTGTCAAGCATTGGAACAGGCTGCCCAGGGAAGCAGCTGATCCATCATCCCTGGAGGTATTTAAAAGATGTGGAGATGTGGCACTTCAGGACAGGGTTTAGTGGTGAACTTGGCAGTGTTGGGTTAGCGGCTGGACTCAATGACCTTAAAGGTCTTTTCCAACCTAAACAGTTCTATGATTCCACACATAATGCCAAGCTGCTACCATTTTCCTCATCCCATGAATAAAACAGCACTGTGACTAGAAGCCCTGTGGCTTAGCTCCTGGGAGTTTCTGCATGTGAAGACCTTCCAAAATTGCCACTTACAGTTAGAACCTGTAATGAAGAAAAAAAAATCTTAATTACTGAAATAAGTAGAGTGGACTATTTAATGAGTCAGGTTGTTTATGAGGTCAATTTTTCCACAGCTTTTCCTGAGAGTTGACAAAGAGGGGGAAGAGCAAACACTGCACTTCATTCTCATTGTGGTTGAAGTTTTGTGATTAATTGCTGTCAGCTGCCTTGAATCATTAAGGTGCAGAGCACAGGACTATCACAAGATCATGTTTTGATAGCCTTTAACTTTAGAGCTCTGGTTAGGTTTCTTCCACAGAAGTTGAAAAAATTGCTGTGAGAAGGAGAAATACCAAAGTTTCACAGTAGGTCTTGAGGAGGAGAAGAGAGAGAATCTGTGCTGGCTGCTTAGGCAGCCCAGGTAAGAGGCTTACTTTGGGGACTGTATTCCCATCCCATGGCACAGCAAATACCTAAACCGAAGAATAACAAAACCTTTCCACTGCTAATGGAGCAGATACAGTCAAGGCTAGTCAAGGCTTGCAACTTCTCAAATTTAAAAAAAAGGAGGACCCATTTTCATGTAAAGTAAAACCCCCCACCCCAACTCTAACTCTGTGCAGCCCAGAACCTCTCCCTGCTGGGCACCTTGTTGGAGTCACTTCCTCTCCCTATTCTGGTGGCCCTTGTATCCTGTTGGTTGCAGGATGGCAGCTCTCTCAGGGAGACTCTCTACCTTTAACATGAAGCAGCTGTGATTTTCACCAAGACCACTTTACTCAGCCCAAAAAAGAGCCAGATGAGGGTTCTTGTTGCTTGTTTTGCTCCTCTGTTCCTGGCTGTGTTATCTCCCGCTACCTGGGCTCCCTCGCTGCTCACAAATGTCTGCTTTAAAAGTATCTCAAGCTACAGAATGAAAGCTGGTGATGTATAGCATATCCTAAGGAAAGATTTGCCTCTGTTCAAAAACCTTCCTGACCTCATGACTGAAGAAGAACAAAATAATGTATTAACAAAAACATGGTTCACTGCCAAAGAAAAGGAGTTCCTGTAAGGACTGAAACAATAAATCTCCTCTGTACTGAACTCCCAGAGGGAGTATGTTGTGTTTCCTCCTGTTCTTTATCAAAGTCCCCAAAATAAGCAGGAATGGGCAGTGACCAGGCACAGTCACCACACACCTTTTTCCATGGAGTAATTAAGGCCTGCCTCAGAGTGAGAGAGCTGACTCCCTGCCCAGCTGCATAAGGGAGAGCTGACAGCACTACCACCACTACCACCAAGCATGAAACTCCTGGGGATTGCCTCCTCTTTTCTTGCTGTACTCTGTGTTTGCACTGTAGGAGGTAAGTTCTTTGGCTTTTTTGGATCGACTTGTCACATCTCTCAAGTGGTTTGTGAACAAAAGCTTAGCTGTCAGTCGCTGGGTGCTTTTTTTCATTTCTGCTGCAGTGATTGAAAGACTCTGTGTTGGAGGAGAAGGTACTAACTGGCAGTTGAGTTATATGTGTTCTGTGAAAAACTTTCCTGCCATTGTATTTTTGTGACAGCTTTCTTTCTAGGTGTCATGAAGCTCCTAAATCTGAGAAGAGTTAAAAGCAGAGGTGTATTTACAAAAGTTTTCAGTTCTGTTTTTCTTCTACACATTAAAGCATTTTTTGTAAAGATGGCTTTAAGGGGGGAGTTGAAATGTCTGAAAGATTTTGCAACTTTTGCTCTTGCAAATCAGATCCATCCTGATAGATTTCCCTGGCACTATGCCAGCAGTAAGTTTGGCCAATAATGTCTCTCAGAAATTATCTTGGTTTTGCCCCCAAAGATACAGGGGTTTACAACATTTATCAAGTGTCAGATAATGAGGGGTGCAAGCCTAGGGGTTGTATTAGTTACTGGGTGCAATATCTTTTAGATATGATTCTTAAATGCACACATTCAATAAAACTTTTGGTCTTCAGGTGATCAGTGAACTGATGTTTTCATTATTCTTCAGCTTGAAAGGTCACGCTTTTAAAATGGAGTTAACTTGTAGAACCTGAAAGGGTGAGAGAAGCTGCAACAAGGGCCAGAGTCTATCATCACCTTTGTCAAAAGATACATTTAAAGCAAAATCTGCCTTTTATCTGTACTTTCATTTCCCAGCCTTTCACAAATACCTATAGATTGCCTGAAAAGGATCTATTAATCAGACCTTTAAAAACTGATAGTACTAGATTAACTGATCTAAACAAAGTTAATCAACTTTTGCTCAGGTTGTATGTTGAAGTCTAGTCTTTTGTGGTATATCTTGTGCTATTGCTTGGGCTCACTGCTGTTAGGAAAACAGACCAATAAAAATAAGCTTGTGCCACAGAAAGAACTGCTTTTAAAGTTATGTTGAGTAAGTACAAGCCCCAAAAGTCTGTGTTGAAGTACTATTTATTCTCTGTCTGTTACTCCTAGTAAAAATAGCCTTCCTGTCATTGTCGAAGCTTTAATTTCACAATTTCTGAAAAGCAAAGTGGAGTTGCATCAAAAAGAGCATATTTAACACAACAGTCCATAAAGCTTACCAGAAAGCAACATGCAAAGGTGGGAGGAATCCTGCTAATTTTGTACAATCCTTTCTTAAAAAAGGATGTTGCCTCCTCTGCATGATATGAATGTGGCAGAACCGATGACAGTGAATAAGCAGATTTTATATATGATACATTTGTTCTGAACAATTTTGGTTCTGCAAAAGTATTTTTTAACACTTAATTGCAAGTTAGATGTGGTAGCGAAATTCTGTTGGTAAATTCACATTAGAAAATTAAGAAAATTTATGGAGAAATTTAGAGTATGTCTTTACCTTGTGAAAGCAAAGTTACATGCTCTGGTCAAGCTTCCTTCAGGCTACCCCATGCATCAACCTGTTAACACAGAGGTGGTTTTATTGTCTGCTGTGCAAAGCTGGACCAAACTATTTGGATTTCCACTTTTTGTGATCTCTAAAGTGCTCTGGTCATCTGGGCTGTAACAGCAAAATCTAGTAATTTGAAGCTGGGAAGTGATGGTCGGGAGACTCACATCAGTCTCCCTTATGCTCAGTCTCCTGTTTTTGAGCACTGGAGACAGCAACAAGACTTTTCTGCAGTTGTTTTTAGTATTTTAAGGTTATGATCAGTACTATTTAGAGAAGGTCAAATCACACCCCGGTGTTTTAATATTCCCTCTCCCAGGTTTTGGGGTAGTTTGCCTTCAAAGCTCACAAAGACAGGTATGTGGGCTTGCAATTTTTTCATGTGCTACACACAAGGTGCTTGTCTGTGTATCTTTTGTATATCATACAGAAGTGCACTAGGGAATTTCCACTGGGGTTAGTAAAGAATGTACCTGATCTCCTGTGGGGCTTCCAAATTTCATGCTTTTTCTTCACCTGTATGCTCATAATGCTTTTCTATAAAATTTTCTAATTTGTCTTGGGATCTTTCATCCTCAAAAGCCCCTATCATTTTGGAGGAGTCTGCCCTCTGTCAGCACATTACTGGCGGCTCAGTTATGTACAGATGTGGAGGCTGATAGCCTCCTGACAACTCATTCCTCCTATCTTGACTTTTCTCAACCTTCTGGGAGTTAAATCCCATGCTTAAAACAGGAGTTCCTTCATGCTCATCTCAAGGTATTCAGTCCTCCTGGCATATTGCCCTTTATTCTTACCTGTTCCAAAATGTAGCTTGAATAAAAATGCTTTCTGGATTGGTTCACAGCGTTTCCAGCTTTAAGCAGACAGCACTGGAATGTGTCAAAAAATACAATGTCAAATTATAGTAATCAAATATAAATGCTCTTGAGTCTGCCTTCAGATGTAATTACTTTTAAAATATGTAAAGGTGAAGTTTATTCTTCTAAAAGATGAGAGGAGAAACTTTGGCATGTGCTTACAATGTAAGTGCTTGGAGGTTGCATCTTCCTGCACCTTGGTCTTGTAGAACAGCACGGCTGTGGCTGCACAGCAAACATGCTCCACAAAGTGCTGGTAGCACAGCACTGCAGCCTTCTCACTCAGGCACCCAGGCTGGCTTCTCGCAGCAATGATGGCAGAGGAGAGTGGGTTGTGCTCCTCCCAGCATCGGTCTGGACGTGTCCAGGTTGCACACCCGAGCGGAGGAGAGCTGGAATGTATCACCTGGAGTTGGACGCGTCCAGGGGTTGGGTTATCAACGCCCGATTGCTGACCCCTGGTGACAGCCAGAAGTAGCTTTATCCGAGTGCTCTGTCAAAATTGATGGCACTGCAAAAAAACAAGGCTGTTTTTCCTTTTTGAAAGGTAGGAGGAAATCTTGGCATTGAAAGTTTGGTCCAAATGCCCCTGAAGTAATTTGGAGCTGTTCCAATTCACTGTGGATCAGCCCTAAAATACATGTTTCCCAACCCCCTTCCTCATTAAAAGGACGCTGTGTAGCATCCCAAACCTACAGTACAGCTGATTAATCGCGACTCCCAGGCTGATAGCTTGAGAAAATTTCCACTAAGCCAGGGCTCCTGTAGTGATTACACACATTTGCAGCTGTCTGAACTCTGCTCTTGTTGGTGTAAACTAGAGGAGATGGATAGCCTTTTCCTTTTCCATCTTCTGTGCTCTCAGCTTGCAAGTCTTCAAGTATTTTAAAAATTAATTTTTAAAATTAAATACTAACTAAACTGTTTTGAGCAGTGAAAGCTTTTGAGAATGGTCTCCCCTCACTCTAGGTTATTATTCATATTTGTTCTCTGGACAACCAGCAAGACACAGACTGTCACAGTTGGATCATTGTCTCATTTCTGAAAATTTGAGAAATGCAAATAGGCTTTAGATAAGACTTTCTTACACCTTAAACTTGCTTGAACCAAAACTTTGAATGTCTTGAGAATTTGCCTGTTGTGAAAAAAGAATTGTATTTGGTGCTTTTACTGTTCTTAGCAGTTTGCCAAGACTAGCTTTGTCAAAAATCAAATTGTAGTGCTGGAGCTTATCATAGCCTTTATTGAATAATGAATTTTTATTCCTGTACAGATTTGATTTGTTTTGTTTTGTTTTCATGCTGCCACGTTCCTTTAATTCATTAGATCATTTGTATATTGGGCCAGTTTTTGTCTAATGGATTTTAAAGATGTATTTATTACTGGACAGAAGAAAACTGCATGTTTTAGCCCCAAATCTGAAAGCAAGTCTACTGCATTTACTGAGAATAGAAGCAGATGGCTTGATACCTGCTTGGTTATGATTTACAGCCAAGATAAATGGAAACTGAATATGAAGGGCAAGTTGCCTACGGCATTCAGGTCCAAACCTGGGAATACATAATTCTGTATAAAATGCCCAAAAAATGGTTGTCTCTTCTGAAAATTTACCAGACCACTTTCTCTTTTCTTTAGCTGACTCTTTCTATCTGTATTCAAACCTAGAGTTCTTATTAATCTTTACTAGTTTATGAATTAGGTAAAAAGATCTGCTGAGGTTTGGTTTGGTTTTGTGGGTTTTTTTCCTAAATAGGAAAGTACCTTGAATTTGGACTCGGATTGTTTATACATCTGAGTCCTGTGTGGAAAAACCTGCAAAAGTACTTGATTTTTTTTTTTTTTTTGGTACTGTAATTTGTACTGCAAAAATACAAATTAAAAATAATCTTTAAGGAACTCTTAACCTTGGGAAGGGAGTACTTTTAACTGGTACTATTTGATAGTAAGACTAAGTTCAACATGTAAAAACAGTAAAATCTCATGGAAAAACATCATTTTTATTTGTGGCCCTTATGAAGGGGAGGAGAAGGTGTCATTGTTTGTATTTTTTGCTGCAACAGCTCAAGGAAGATTCTTTAATGGGTGTATTTTGCAATTCTATAAACAGAGAGATAAAGTTGGATTTGTGTGTAGCAGGTGTTATTTCCAAATACAAGTCAGGAATTAAAGACCTGGCTCGTTTAGATGACAAACATCTATTTTTGGTTTCAACTAGCACTCTAAAAGTGGGTTTTTCTATTTGAAACAGGAGGGTCAAACCCCTGAGTTGCACCTTGTCCTGCCCTGCAAGTCACCGTCATGGTTCCAGCAGCTGAGATATCGTAGCGATACCTTGGCACTCCTCTTGTGAAAATGGATCCTTGGATGCCCTAACAATGGCATGTGGTATCAGCCAGACCTATCTGTGATAGGAAAAGGGGTTTGACACAATTTAATATGATGTTATTTCCACACTGTGCCTTCTGGACCTACCTCCCCATGTGAGAAGACTGAGCTGATGATCACTTGCTGATATGATGACTTGGAATAAAATTCAGCATGTGTGATCTGCTGGGGTTTTGTAGAAAGGGGTAGGAAACTCTCTGCTGCCACCCACACATGGACTAGAGGCTGCTCTGGAAGGGAGGGTCCAAATTAATTTTAAAAGACTTTTTCTCAGCAGTCACAGCACACAACAACCCCTTTCAGGCCAGACTAACTAGCTGATGGTCCAACAAGACTACGTTTCAAACTAGGAACAGAGCAAGGATTTTCTGACTGCTTTTATGTGGAAAATGGATGCTTGCCTTTGGTACGAGTTCAAATTCTATCCTGTTTATCAGCAGATAAGCAGAATAGTTTTACAACAATTTTGAATCCCTTTTTTTTTGTTCGGTGGCAGTAATGTGCTCCTGGGTGTTAGCTGCATGTTGTGAGCAGCAATGCATCTCAGGTGTCTGAAACCACAGAGCAAGTGGCACGTAATTTTGCATCACATTTATCTGCTGTAACCATTCTGCCTTGTCTTATCACACTAAAAAAATTACGTGTTTTTCGGGGATGGGAGCACTACACCAGCCTTGCTGTGAGAAGATTCCTACAAGATAAGTAATCATTCTAAAAAACATGTTCCGTTTGTCTTAACGGTGTGATTTCTCAGTGTGGTACTTGAGGAGTGTCAGTGTAACTTTAGGGTTAAATCAATTAACATGATGATATTAATGAGATGTTTATTCTTCCTGCAGATTTTTTCTTTCATAATCTTTAGCTGGAGATTAATGTTGGTTTTGGGCTTGAGAAATTTGGCTACTGAGGCGACAACCGATAAGAACAGCAAATGCTTTGAATTTTAGTTGGTCTGAGGAAAACTGTGCCAGGAGATTTACAAACCATCCTGGCCAATGATTTGTGTTATTTTCCTCTGTAAAATACTTACTTGTTGAGATATGTTTCCACTGCATATTAATTACTTGAAGTGATCAGAACCCCATATATTCCTTAATTTTTTATTAGTTTTCCTACTTTTTCTCATGCTCAACATTGAGTCTAAGGTTTTATTTGAAATACAGTGTTGATAACCTTCTAAATGTTATTATATGGGTGCTATCTATCCCAGTGTAAGGACAGCCTGAAATCATCTTTCCTAGACAGATAAATTACTCCTCCTCATCTCAGTATGGGTTATAAATCACAACAATATAGATGATGTAAATATAGGTGTTTGCAAACTCATTCAAAGGTTATAGAAGCAAAAATATCACCAAATATTTTCAGACAAAATGGCAAAAATAGGTGACGATTACTCTGCAAAGAAATGCGGAATTAAAATCCTTTCCACCCAGATTGCTGGTCTCATGTCCAGTAGACAGGGTCAGCTTTTGACATGATACATGGCTAATTCTTCCATGGCCATTCAAAGTCCACAAAAGCAAAAATTTGGGGGTTTTCTTTACCCAGGAATTATAGACACTCTGAAACTTCTGCCCAGTTGTCAAACGTCATTTGCGCTTGACTCCTAGGGATGTTCATAAAGTCAGAAATCTGTGGTGTATTGAAGGAAGTGTTTGGGACCAGTGTGCAATCCCATTGTAGTTACTCATTCTTGCACAGGACTGTTAAAATCTCTTTCTGCCAACTACTGAATTCTTTGAATTATGGAGCTTTCTGGACATCCTGTGGAGTCTTAGTCTGTTTTGACTCTCCTGGCATAACCCTTGGAAATTGTAGCTATACTAAAGGCTGGCCGCCCAGAAAGGCTCTTCCAGCAGAGCAAATTTAGGTTCTCTTTAGGAAGGTTTTTTTCTTATAAGAATAGTGTATTAATATATTTGCGGTGATTCAGAAGACAGCAGATGTATTTAAGAAACTGTTGGGCTTGCAGCAGCTCTCTTGTTTCCAACACGTGACACAAAAAAAGGACTTAGTCAAGTTGTATTCCAACCAAATCCCTGAGATGTGCTAATGACAGCAAGGGAAGGATGCAGCACACATACTAGAGGCAGAAAAACCCTCCCAGAGCATGACAGTTTTTTGGTCCTCTGCACATTTTATCCTGTATAATTCAAATGGCTCCAGAGGATTCCATTACTTTTGCACGCCATTCCCTGTGCTAATGGAGCCATGTGGCTGGCTTATCTTAATGCTCTTGAATTTAGGTGAACTAGTGCACAATTTGTCTTACTGGCTTAGAGACACTTTCTTAGTGCACTGTCTGCTTCTTCCCTCATTGCTTTCACCTTGCATTTCCAAGAGCTGGCAGAAAATGCTGTTTCCAGATGCAGAATGGAAAGTGGGGATTGATCATTCACGGGAGAAAAGGTTGAAGAAGAGCAGAAAGGTTTTTGTAGGAATGGAACAGCTTATTCACAACTGTAATAGTTGTAATTGTCATGGGGAATACAATTACACTAATTGCCAATAAAAGTACAAGGGATGTCTATAACTGTTCACCAGCACGATACGATCAGCTCCCAGCTCACCACGGCTTCCCAGTGCACTGACTGGGAGCTGGGATTTTGACAGGCCTGAGCATCCTGAATGTGGGCCACGCTGTTCCACTAGGAAGCTGTTTTTCAGAGTGGGAGCCAGCGTGGCTAACGCAGCAGTTGCCACTGCTCTTTGATAGGATAAGTCCTCAGTGCTGACACTCTGATTCAAGTGCTCTTTTTAGTAACAACTTTGGTTTTTAAATAGGAATACTTTGTAGCATAGAGCTTGTAAGAAAAGAGTTTCAGTTTTGCATCTGATCTTAGCAGTTGTATCAGATTGGTAGAAATTCAGAATAACATGAGCATTCACTCAGCTTGGCAAAATAGAGATAAGGAGGTCTTCATCAGCTGTATGTGCCAATTAGAGAAATGAGATATTTTCAAAGTACACCCTCCATCCTTGCATATAAAGTACCTCCAGCAAGCCTGTACTCCACTTAGGGCTTGCAAAGCCCATTTGGGGCCTTCCCTTTGGGATGTTCTGTACCATTTAACCTGTGTTCTAGGCAGTGTGGAAAAGATGAAGAGAGTCTCAGTGGACCATTGAGCGTGGAATTACATTAATTATAGAAGCAATTTACAGTGTTTCCACAGAGTTTTCTGACAGGAACTGCTTTTTGATGTTCCAGAGGCTTTCAGAGCTTTGTCAGGAACAGAGTGGCATGGGCGGGTGTGGCTAAAATGGGTGTCTAGGCTGATCCCGGATTTTCTAAAAATAAATACATCATAGCAGACACTGCAGTGACCCTTTCCTGAATTATACAAGCAGTCGTGCTGCTAGAGATGCACTGGGATCACAAACATAGCACAGAACTATATGACTTTCCTAACTTCTGCAGCACATTGCAAAGGGGAGATACTGACTGACCCGGGCTCAGCTTCCATTCTGGCTGTTTTATATCTGCCCTACCCAAACACGCTCTTTCATGGGAAACAAAAATAGGCTTGCAAATAGCATGGTGAGGAAAAAGCATTGTAAGCATTGCAGTTTTCTCTCTGCCTTCTGGGTGGGGGTGGCTTACACCAACTCTCTTATTCCCTCCTATTGCAAGGGAAGGGGCTCTTCTTTATTTCTTTTTCTTGTTCTACTCAGCAATGCACAATATGTATAGAGCTTTCTATATCAAATTGCACCCATTAAGGAAATTTTTCAAATTTATTTAGCTTGACTAACACAAGGGTGAGGTGGGTGGCAGTTCATTTTTTGTACTATAATGTAGTCCTTAGAAACTCGCACCTTTTATCTTACACATGGACAAACAAATATATCACGATCAAAGGGTGGCAATCTGGTGGTTTAAATGGCTTTAAACGGTTTAATTAAAACCTATTAAATAGTTTTAACAGGTTTAAATAAAGAGAAATGAAGAGCTTGGAGCCTTCATTCAAGGCCGGCTGGAGTGCTGATGAACATGCTGAGCACGTTCATTGTTTTATGGAGTGCAAACAATGTACTCGTCCCTCTGTAGTACACAGAGATATCTACCCAGCTTCACGTGAGCAGAAGTCACACTGAGAAAGCTTGTGATTAAAAACCTTTGATAGGGACTCTGCACTTCTTTTAAGGCAATAAAACTCCGCTTAAAACTGGCTAGTTAAGTGCCCAGATTTCTATGACCACACATGCAGAGAGGCAAATCATGCTGTCCTTGCGTTGTTTCAAATACTCCATAACACGGGGGCACTCATCCAAAGCTTCTCATTGATGTTTCGAGGAGGGAAGCCCTCAGCAACCTACACTGGCTGAGGCTGGTCCTTGGCAGCTGCCTTGTCAAAATTTCTCTGTGCAGCAGGTCCCTGTGCAGAAGCTGTTTGCTGGGTGCTGTGAGCAGGCTTTGTGGAAGCCTTTCGCCTGGGGATTGGTAATTCCCAGAAGCTCCCTGCTAGTGCTTAGTGTTGGGTCATGCTAGCCCCACGCCTGAGTGAGCAGGAGGAGCTCTGGGGCAGTGCTGGCATTGAAGCTGCATTTCCTGCCTTCTCCCTGTTCTCTGCTGGAAAAATTGTGGCAGCTACCTCCCTTTCCTTCCTCTTCTCAGCTCTTGCTGCCGGCTGCCTCCAGCCCACCCAGTTTATGTTTCCTCTGCAGAAACCAAATCCCACATTACCCCAATTGCTGCTGCCCATTCCCATGCTATGCAGGAGGAGCCTTGTTCCTATCTCCTTTCCTAGCTACGGAGCTCTGCATTTATGCTCTGCCTTCCCTAATATCCATCCCTTTCACCTGTTTCCAGGTGCTTCTGCCTTTTAGAGGAAGAGTGTTATGTGTCTGTGGCCCAAGAGCTGCTTCTTCCTGCATTTGTGTCTTCCCCTATGCTCATGCCTATAAGTTTTTCCCACTCTTCTGCAGCAGGCTGTCTCTGTCGTGTGACAGCAGCCTGCAAACCAGGACCAGCAGCTACAATGAAGAAGTAGAAAGTTGACTTTAAATGTAAGATCTCCACATGTAGGATTTGCACAGTATGTTTTTGGTTTGTTGCTGAAGAGAGACGTGACTGAAAGGAAGGTAACAGCTTGGCAAACTGGAGGTGGCGTCCCACCTCCCTAGGCAGCGGGAATCACAGGCTTCCAGTTGGTTGGCATCAGGCAGGAAAGGATGTGGCCTTTCTCCCTGTCTTATGGTTTTTAGCATTGCCTGTAGTATCTAAATACATCTCGCAGGGGTTCACCTTAAACGTTGCCAGTGTAACTTTGTTCAGGGTCCGCTTTGTCCTTCCAGTTGCCAATGTAAGATATTCACAGCAGCGAAAATCCTGAGGGGGAAAATGGCTTATGCTGCAGGAGTCTGCATTAAGAGCTTTTTCAGCAGTGCAAAACCGTTGTGAGGCCAGGCTGGAAAAACACTTTGCAATCCTGACTTTCGATGATAGTGAAGTGGCAGTGACCCAGCATGGGGCTGTTACTGGGGACACAGCTTCCCTTTCACCAGGTGCTGTCACAGCCTGAGTGGTTGTGTGCAGGTCCTGTTGCAGGCACATCTGAATGAGTGTGTGAGGCGTGCCACACTGTGAGTATTGCTTTGCATACTGAAGAAATATGAAAACATGAAGGTTGTGGGGTTTTTTGTGTTTGCTTCAAATTCATGAAGTTTGCAAATGGCTTTGTTTAATTTAATATCCTTCACTACACACTCTTATCAGCTTTGGCCATTCATGGGATTACATCAGAACCTTGATTCCCATTCGAAATCTAGTTGATGGGACTATGGAGGGAAAATCTGAAGTATGAGTCCTTAAGGATTAAATACACTAGAAACAGTATTACTTCTATAAAATTAATTCTTTGAGAAAAAAATATTGGGGGGGAAGTATTTCTTTTTTTAAAAAAAAATTATTTCTGGAATGTTTCACTGATAGATATTTTATTTGCGATCTTCAAACAGCAAGAAAGGAGTTGATGGTTTCAAACAACACTGTTATAATTGCACTTAAACCTCTTCTAACAGTACATCTGTATTTTTGTTCTTTGGATAATGTATGAACTTTTACATAAAAATGCATTACAAAAGAAAGAATAAATTTATCTCAAGGTTTAGGGGTAGAGGGTTGTGCACTGGAAAGAAAGACTAATGAGTAGTGAAAACAGAAATAAGAGAAGTGCAAGGACTGTACTGGGCGTGGGGAAAGATCAGATAAGAGAATGTAGAGATGAAGCAGCATTAAATGAAAGAGAAAATGTAGCAGACAACAGAGCTCCAAGGTAAGAGTAAACAAGTTGTGTACATTGTCAGGCAGCAGCTATTTCTTGGGAACTCCGAGTTCCTAGATCAGTACCAGATTTTCTTACAAGGACAGCTGTCACTTTTCTCGAAAAAGGACTTTTTTTTTTAATGAACTGTACAGTCTTTCCGTGGATACTGCTGGAGCAGTGGTTACAGAGGCTCTTTCACAGTCATGAGGGCTGGCAGAATTATCATGCACTAGAAAGAGGTCACTATTTCTGATGGCAAAAAAACAGAAATCAAAAAAGCAACTTTGACTTCTCTATGACTTGTGTGTAGTTGCAAAGGCCCAGGGTCGCATGAACAACCATAAAATAACATCCTGAAAGAGAGTAGGTTTAGATTAGATATTAGGAAGAAATTTTTTACTAGAATTAGGATAGAATTAGTCAGGGTGGTGAGGCACTGGAACAGGTTGCCTAGGGAAGCTGCGGATGCTTCATCCCTGGAAGTGTTCAAGACCAGACTGGATGGAGCTCTGAGCAAACCAGTCTAGTGAAAAGTGACCCTGCCAACAGAAGGGAGGTTGGAACAGGATGATCTTTAAGGTCCCTCCCCAGCCAAACCATTCTGTGATTCTATGATAATATATGATACACAAACATAATATAAACACCTGTAGATTCTGCTTTATAACCTTGAAGCAAGGAATTGTCATGTACAGGTTTCCTCAGGAGACCTCTTTGATAATTGTTCCCAGCTACAGCCTGTAGAGCATTGGTCAGGTTTTGAGTGGGAATATATTACATCCTCATCAGCAAAATGGTTAAAACACCAGCTTCCGGCTTTTATGCCAACAGTTTAACACAGGCACCAAAATACCTGCAGAGTTTACAGTCCAAATTTCCCTTGCCCATTACCTCTCATTCAAAACTTCAGTGGACATAAGTTTATTCCTTTGTCTTGGCTGCAGCTCCTCACCTACTGACTGCTGTTCTTGTGCCTTGCATTAATCCTTTCTGCTCTACGCTGAACAAAAGCAGTTTTTGCAGTCCTTCCTGAGAGGTCATTTCTCTCTAGACTCTTGACGATTTTTATGGTTCTCCAGTAACTTCCCACCTCCAGGAATCCACACCCTTCTTAATAACCTTCTGAAGCTGGACCAAGTACTTCATCTGAATGGAAGGATTTTAATTATACAGTTTTTTCTATCTAGTGCAATGTCAAGTGAAAGAGATGTCAAACAGGCCATTCCACTTGTTATCCGTAACAGTAGTGACTTTTCCATAAAAATAATTTCTTTTCGAAGTTAGATATTGATGCCAAACCAGACAGCACTTAAATTCAGTAATTCATGTAATGGATAGAATCAATATATACTTTGAACAATCTGTTAATCTTTAAAAATATTTTTGCTTTGGCATTCAGTTTCATATTATCTGTTTCATGTGGTGTTTTAAACTTTGTGGTTTGTGACCTATGGTGTCCTGTAGGGTATAAACAGAACTACTGATATAATAACATGCAGTCATTCTTTTATTTTTTCTGTCCTGATTATAGCAATAACAGGCATCTAACTAACACGAGGTCAGAATCTGTTTATCTCTCCAGTGTAAAGGTAAAAATAATAAGAGAGAGAGATAAAAGGTTGTGAGAACTCCAAGCTCAGATCTTACAGACTAAAGCCGGCATCAAAAGCTGCAGTTTTAGGACAACTGTGGCCATTGGTGAGTCCTGTCTCAATTCGGGGACTCCTTCTGAATTTAAAAGAAGAAAGTAAGTTCAGTGTTTCAGTTCATCCATTTCAAAATCTGAAGACCAATGAATGTAGTGTTGCTTTCATTTTAGAACAAATACACCATTTAAATCCAAGCTAGAAAAGACAATAAATGGAAATTCTGTGAACCTAAAAAAACCCAAACAACCAAACAAATCACAACTTTTAAAATCTTTTTAGTTTGGTCTTGTGGCCATGTGTGGCATGTTCTTGGATCTCTTCTTAATTCCTTCTTATTTTTCCCTGTCACCCCGACTGTCTTACTGTCTCTAGACCTTTCTGCCCTTCCCTTATTTTCTTCCTCTCCTTTTATGTTTCTCCTAGTTTGTTTCTTCTTGCCTTATTATCTGCTTTAAGACACGGCATTTTTTTTTTTTCTGCTTTTTGGATCTTACCACCACCATCATCCCCCCTTTATTCAGCCCAGTGTAGTGTCTGAGAGCCTTTCAGCACCATGTGCATTCTCCAGACACAAGGGTGCTGCATCACAGGTTACCTGTGCTCTTTCAGCTGGGTTTATTGCCAGCAAAGACAGCAAATAGCAGTGGTTTCTGTGTGGGAGCAATTGCTGAGTAAATTCGGCTACTCCTACATCAGGGTATATCAAGGTGCTCTTATATCAAAGGGATCACTGCATTCAAATTTGCTAAAAAAACATGTAGTTGTAACTTTACTTAGTTGTCCTTCATCTGAGGCTGCAGCCAACCCAACATGAGCAGAAAAATGAAGATTTCTGTCCCTTTCTTTGTCTATCAGCAGTCTATAATGGATGAAAATCCTTTTCTCTATCACTTTTTGATCTCTTGTTTTTATCCCCCATAGGATTCTCCTTATTTGCAATTTAACATTGCAAATAAGAGCATAATACGCCACCAGTTCTATCATTTCTTCTAATCAAACAGTTCCTCTCCACAATCCTGTCAAGTTTTAAACATTCTTACGTGTTGCTTTCAACTTATTTTTAAAGTATACTGAATTATTCACCATTTTAAGAAAACAATTAATCCATAAAGTTCCGTTGTACTCTGTTAATTGAATTTACCTTAGTTTATCTCTAACCTGTGATAAAATCAACGAATAGTGAGTCATAATAAAAGTGTGACTTATATTCACATTTTTTTAGTTTTGAGGAAACCTTGGCCTATCAACATGGTTATTAAATGGAACACCTTTAAAGGATGAATAATCTAAGTACTACAGTGAGCTTTCTACAAAGTCATGCTGAGTTAGAGGAAGAGTTTTGGGAAGAGTGAGTTTGGGAACAAGGTGATTGGCCAGCTAGTACATTTAGCTGGCGTTGCAGACATGGTACCTACTGAGATATGTTGAAACAAAACCATATGAAATGTAGGCACTGTTGAAAAACATTCTGTTCTAGTGCTGTGGCCTTGTGGTGTGGGGGATTACAGGAGCTTTGTCAGCAGCATATAATGAGAATGAAGAGATGGAAAAATACTTGCTGTTTAGGGAAACAAGATTGCCTTTAGGTCTCTCTGGACAAAATTTGTTTTCCAAGTATTTCAAGTGTGGGCTATGAAGCATTACTCTGGGCAACTAAATGGCAAGAAAACCTGTATTTTAAATGCAGCGTGCACAAGTCTGTGCGTGGTGCGACTGTGCCCTCGTGTTCTGGGGAGTAGAGCTAGGGCAGCAGCAGGCCCATAGCAGACACATTTAATTTTATATAGGATATGCCCATATCAAACTGGGCCAGCATGTGCTATGACAAGGCATTATGAAGGCAATGGCATACCTAGAAAAGGTGCCCAAGAAAGTAGGGCTCACTGGGAAGGGCCTGAGACCTATTACACACATGCAGGTGCCAAGAGGGCTGATAACGCACTGCTTGGAGAGGAGTTGTAAGGGCTCATCTGGTTAGACCTTAATACATTTCTGCAGAACCCCTGCAATTGTATTATGTATTATTTTTTTTCCAGGTTAGATCTGTGGCTCTTGCAGGCTTCAGGTGGTGCTCGTGAAACATTAATCAGAGCACAGGTATCACTGAGGGTACACTGAGCAAAGGGAACAAAACTGGCTGTTCTGCCCTGTAGCCAAAAAAAAGAGAGAATGCCAGCAGATATTACCATGAATGGAGTCCCACAAGAATACTGATGTGCTGTCTTGACTCAGTTTAGCCTGTCTGTATGCTAATGCAGCCTGACAGGATGTCACGCTCCAAACCTGACAGCACATGGGGATCAGCCTGTGCCATTTTCCTCTCCCATTCAGTTACAGAGTTGATCTATTCCTCCACGAATGTACCCATACTTGTCTCACGGCAGTCTAAAATGGTCGAGAAATGCCTGTTTCTGAGTCAGTGTAGCTTTCTCACTCCCTTCAACACCCCCTAACTTCTTTTAGTAGACAAATATTAACACCCCAGCAGTAAGACTGAAAATCTTGCTTGAAGCCAAAACGCTTTTTGAGTTATGCTGTTACAACCTTGCAGCACAGTAAGAAGAGACAGAAATTATTTTGCTTGTTGTTTACTGAAGTTTCTTTCTTGGATAATTTATTTGTTTTGTAATATTGAGGAGTCACCTACTAACATGACCTTTTAAGACTGGCATCATTTACAGCAGTAAAATCCCAATAGCTGGAGCACTGCATTGAGGGCAATGGGGAAAGTCAGTCATTACTCAGTGTGGTGCTTCTCAAGCCACATTCTGTGAATTCTCCTCTTCCCCTCACATTTAGGGATCAGGGTAATGCTGAAAAGCCCCCCTGAAGGGCTTATACTTGCCAGGGAGCTAGTACAATTTTGTTACTTCAAGGCAGGAGAAGGGCTGCTTACTCCTATGGCCAGTTATTTAAGTTAATCCTCCACCCTGAAGACTCAGAGCAGCTGTGGTTGTACTCAAGGAGAGGAGGAGATACCAAAAAAACCTTTAATTTTCTCTATTTCCTCCCTACCAACTAGTCTGGGAGACACCAATGGGAAAACAACACGCAGTCCAAGGTGGGAGGGAACACCAGATGCTCCCCATTACAGCAGTCAGGGCAAAACTAAGAGATTTAGGACACAGCTTGAAAAGGTTGGTAGCAGTTATATGGTTTGGTTGGTTCCGCTAATAAGCTTCTGAACTTGATTTTCCAGGATGGTCCTTGCTGCTCTCTGCTATTGTGACTATGTAGTGCTAAATAGATCTGGAATGTGCGGAAGTGATATGATTCTTTCTGTGTTTCTTTCAGAAGATGGCATTCAAACCACTACCATCAGTGCAACCACTTCTGCAGTAACATCAAAAGCTGGTAAGAGTTCCAATTCACTGCTATCTGGTGTTCTGAAGATCCTGTTGTCTTTCTAGCTTTCAGCTTTTCCAGCTTTTGGGAGAAATCAGGTGAATTATTTCATACAGGCTGATTGTAGAGCAATGTATTTCCCCAAGTCTCTTATGAAACACTGTTGCGAATAAAGGATTGACATCTCTTAGTATGGAGACAGTTAATTTGAGCAGGCTACGCTTTTTGTTTCTGGTGAAAAAGCTTCTGTGAGTTCCTATACTCTCAAAGAGCGGTTCAAGTGAGATCAGAGATTAATAAATTACCAAAGACTCCCAGTTCAAGAAGACTTAACAGAGAAAATACTGGTTTCATATGTTAAAAGTCTGTGATTCTGGTCTACACCTTCGACTGTCACATTCAGCTCTCTTTATTGTGTAGCTTTGTTATGAAAATGTATGAAAAATCAATATTGACCATATTTCAATCGTGTGAACTCCTTTATTGGTCTGAATGTTGAAGACTGCTGCATCTAATAAGTTATACATGTGGAAGAAGAAAACATGGACACAGTACTCTATTTTTTGATAACTAGGGATACTAATGAGTCTGCTGTGGAGCTGAAAGCACTGAGATTATGAAGTATACGCTTGAAGTGCTAGTAATGGAGGCAGATAAGACCCAACCAGGTGAAACATGCATATATTAAGTTTGTTACCGCAGAAGACTTAGACCTATTCAAATTGTGTTGCAGTTCTTTTATGCAGTTCTCGAAAACTCTGCTGCTTATGTCTGTTTAAAAGACACTTCACAAAGGCTCAACACCTCACAGTGAATTAACTCTTTGAAAGCCACACTGAAATCTTTCTTGCAGCTTTTTGTCATGGAAGGGAAAGCAATGTTGGTATCTATGCCACTTTGAGAAAAGCATTAGAAACCCAGCATGAGATTAAAGCAATTTGTGAGTGTGGAACAAGGAGGCCCATTCCTTGAGGCACTGCTATTCTAGGTGAACAGACAGAAAACTGAGAGCAGAGAAAGAGAGCATGAGTTCTATTTTAGAAGTTCCAGCGTCAACCTTGCATTTAGAAGTACTTAAGTCATATGAGAGAAAATTACATGGCATGTAATGATTTATTCCTATTCTTTCATGTATGCCGTCCATTAAAAATGCTAGAAGAGGTAGTAGGTAGGTAGAGGTAGTAGCTGTCAGGTATTTAAATGAGCCTCTGTAGCTGACAATAGTACTTCCTGTTCGCATTAGATTACCGACCTGAAAACTGAACTCTTAAATTGATTCGTTATGGGGTTTGTTAGGCCAAATTCCCTGGCTGTAATTTGGTAAGTCCATTCCTTTGAGCAAGTGCCAGGGGTACATAGGACCTGCAGGACGCCATCCATGCACAGCAAGACAAGATGATTTAAACCTTGCTGTTGCTTTAGCGATGTTTGGGCAACTCTGCTCCCATCTGTCCATACCAGTGGTGTCTGGGAAGGGATCCCTGCTGCCTGCAGGAGCCCTTTCCCCTCCTCCAAGTCTCACTCCTCTCGAGCAGAGAAGTAGGAGTCACCTTACAACGGGCACTGAGATCACCCCAAGGAATATCATTTACTAGAGAATACTATTCATATCATCCACAACATCCTAGGCGTTACTATACTCCAAAGAGGTAGACCTGCTGGGTGCTCCTTTTTCCCCAGAAATCTGGGTACAGAGGAAGAAGGTCTGGGAAAGCTGGCCAATGAAGAAGACTCAAATGTGTCTCAAGGCAGGCAAGCATAGGGAAAAATTGCCCAAAGACTAGCGGAGTCTGTTCCCCTTCAGCTCTTTACTTGTAATCTATAAGCTGTGTTCCCACGTGTCACTCACACTTCTTTGTGGAGATTTTACATCCCTTCTCCTGCTGAACAGGTGTGCTGCAAAGTGCTGCTCAGAGGGGTAGTCCAGCAGCACAGTGAACCCATCCATCCACACCAGGCTCCTTTCCCCTCACTTTTTCCCATGGAAGTCGCACCAAGCACCTCTGTATAACCCCCAAAGGTCATGTGCCTCTTGTTTAGGGGCTGGCTGGAAGGTACAGTGGCTACCTTTGAGTCGGCAACTTGCAGGTTGTTCACAGGCCAAACCTCCCCCTGAAACCAACACTTTGAATCGTCTTTCAAAATATGTGGGTAATAAAGCTCTGTGAGGGCCAGCCTTTAAACGGAAGTTCACTGCCTTGGTAAGGGAACACAGCTAGAGGAATGTGATTTTTTTTCAGGCATGATAAAATAAATCAATAATGATGTGAATGCCTTTCTTGCAGTAGTGGAACCTGTGAATACAACAGCTTCACAGACGACAACATCTGCAGCGTCACTGCTGACAACCACTGCAATCAGAGCTGCAAATGAAATCGTCACAAGCAGTAAGTGAAAATCTCCAAGTTAAATTGATGCTGTTCTAGTGGTCATGGGGGAAATTAAGCAGCCGTACCTCTTGGTTTGGGAATTTATTTTACAGAGAGTGAACTCTTTGGTGAAACCTTGCAGATTCCTTGCAGGAATTTCCTTCTGGTCAGGCTTAAAAGAAGCTCCAAGCTACGCCTTCCAACTGCATTATCACAGGCTTGTCTTCGGTGGAATGACCCACCTATGGGACAGGGAGCGGCTTTCTCTGCAGCGAAGGGGGCCCTGCCCCTGTTGATCTTGAATTTAAATTAAGTATCATTTTGATAGTTTAAAATCAGGCTGCAAGTAGGGCAGTAGGTGTGTTTTATATGTGTTTACAAAACTGAGGAAATAAATTGAATGTCTTTCCTATGTTAGGCCCCGCGTCTTCTTCACCTAATGCTACAACACAAACAACACAAGGTACAACAACTCAGCCTCCAGTGGTGACTTCAGCAGCAAATACAAGTTTCAGCACAACAAGCAGTAAGTGATGATTTCATTGAGCAATTTCTGATTCGTTCAATGCTACATTTCTGTAAAACGGCGAAACAGTAAAAGGAGGTCAAGAAGAGTAGCTTGGTGGTTTGGATTTGGTGATTTAGGGAAGCAGAGGTATTCATCCTACCATATTTTATATCCTTAATGAATCTTGCCCTAGAATCCTCCGCAAAGAATGTTACAACTTTGATTTGTGATGGAGGTGATCTCAAGCCATTACATAGGATTTTAATCTCCCTGTAATTGGGAGAGATGTATTTGGAACGGTTTTAATTTTTTACTTTCTTCTTTGTTTGAGTTTTTTTTTAGTAAGTATTTAGTCAAAAATAAATTGTTCTATGTGATCAGAATGGTGTCAGAACAACATCCCTTTGTTTCTTATTTGTATAAGAAACTTTTATAAGATACTTTTATTTCCCATAAATCTTCAGAACATGTGTGTTGGCCTGGAATATCAGATTGGATTTTAGGAAAAAAAATAATAAAAAAACCACAGAAACAAACAAACAAAAAAACCCAAACAAATAAACAAAAAATCTACAAAACCCCTAAACAAAACCCCAACCAAACAAAAAAATCAAGCCCACATATCCAGCAAGTAGTTGGGTTAATTTAAAAAAGTATAATCACATCCAAAAGGACCTCCATAAACTTAAGATGAAATTCAGTCTCCCTTGTTTGTCTGTGATGTGCAATGTTTGCTCCAGTCTTTTGATGAACCAGAGCTTTGAAACACTCATTTTTTTAATATTTAATTAACTAAAAAGTTAAAAATAAATACTCCAGATATTTACCTCGGTAGTCAGTGGTACACCAATGCACTCAGAATGGATGTTTACAGCTTACTGAACTGTGACAAATTATTAGAATGTGACTTCTCTTCCCTTGGCTGATTTGCCTAAAAAGGGACTGTGAAGCAGTCTGCATGCTTTCTTTGTGCAAATTTTCCTTTAAAGCCACCCCTCATAGACCCAAGCCTGCTAAGCTGCCTGGAGAGCTATTCCCCTTTCACTTCGTGGTTTCATTTTCTACTGATGCAGCTTTCCTGCTGTGAGTTGTGTAAGGAGCGGTCTGACTGTCAGCCCAAAATCTTTGGGGTTTTGGCTTGGCTTCTAAATGCCAGTGTCAATGAGTCACAGAATACATACAGCCTGGCCAACGCACAAGCTGCTCAAAGCGATACCAAAACCCCCAAAGAAGCTTTTAAAACTTGCATTTGTGGCACTGCAGGCCTGTCAGAAGCCTGCAGCATGGCACATTGCATTACGGATGTGATTCCTGGTCCTTTCAGCTTGGCAGAGGTTCCTGGCTTGTGGGTACCGGAGCAGCACAGCCACCTGGAACTAAACCTTGGTGACAGGTAAAGCTCCCGGCAGGGGAAGGAAAGCTAATGAGGAAAGGCGTGCCTGCCAGCGCAGCTTAGCTGCAGCTACTGCTCTGCACTGAAAAACTGGTGCTGGAGGTACAGTGGTGCTGGAGGTGTGAGGGGCCTGGGCAAGAAGCTTTCAGCAACGTGCTTCCTTTCCATTCCTCTTGCATTCTCTTCCCACCAGGTAGAGTTCAGTTCCTAGCTGCTTGTGTTGTCGTTTAGTTTTAAAACTCCTTATTTAAGCTAAGCCCTCCCTCCCCACCCCAAACTTGCGATAAAAAAAATGCTTGGTAAATTAACCGAAAAACATGCCTCTCAATCCTCGTCGTAAGAAGGAAAATTGGGACAGCGTGTCCAGGACATCAGAAATGCCCTGCATTAAAACAATGTGTATCATCTTTTACTGCAAAAGTAGTCCTTGGAAATATCTGTATGTGAAAACAAATTGTAGTGGGTTTTTAAGACAAAAATCTGGTCTACATTTCAAGAAAATCATAGCCTTGGCTTCAGCACAAAGGAGTGGGATGGAGCACAAGGTGTTGGTGTCGGGACAGGGCGTGGTACGGGGGTTGTATGTGTGTGACCAGCCTTGCAGAAAACCCTCAGACCCCTCGGCCACCATCCGGCTGCTGGCTACAGCCATTCCTGCGTTTCCACTCCCCGCATGGGCACAGCAGGGTGTCCCTGGCTTCCCTACATCCTCCCAGCCCCTGCCGGCAACCCCGGCAGCAGCACCGGGCTGGGGGAGCTGCGCTCCCTGAAGCCAGCACGGGCACAGCAAGACTCCTGCTTTCAAAATGGCCAGGAGAGGAAAGTTGGCTGCTCTCTTTTTCTTTTTTACTAGCACTCGTTTCTCCCCCTTTTTGCACTGGGTGTATGAAACTGAGGCAGAAATTGGTGGTGCCTTTATGACGCTTCAAAATTTACTTTTGCTACACCTGATTTTTAAGAAAAAGCACGCACTTCTGCTGTTTTGTAATGAAAGTCATCCCTTTCTCTGCTTCAATCCCTGCTAAAAGCTTCAGCAAATGATTGCATTCACACAACTAAGATTTGACAGGGCTTCCTGTTTCTGCTGCAATTGCTGTGGCTGCTGTCACCTTTTATTATAGATTCAGGAAAAGCCCCCAGTGCTCCATACACTGAAATCATGCAAATGTCTTTGTCCTTTATTTTTTTTTTAAGGCTTCAGTATTCTTTTCCTCTGCAGGCCACAAGTACAATCTCTCCTTCTTGCCTTCCTGCCCTGTTTATTGTATTAGAAGCCAACATTAGACTGGTCTCCTTAGCCTTCTTATTTATCAATATAAGGTGTCAAATCCAAGAGTTTACATTTAGTCAGTGACCTCTCTTGTGTGGTTCAGGCCATTAAAACTAGAGTTTATATGGTGTCATACCACAGAACATTGCATCTGTGATCAGGATTTCGTATCTTGGGACATTTGAAGTTATCAAAGAGAGTGAAAAATGAAATGCGACAAAAATTTCTGTTCTACCCCCTTGGATATAGAGCAAGCATCTTATGTAAGATCAGTACTCAAGGTGTTAAGTGACAAATAAGAGTGGATTTTTGACTGTTGTGTTTCTGAGTTATCTCATGCCACTCTCCTGGATGATGATACATTATGGTGCAATAGTATATTAAATATTAAAAAGTGACAAAGCAAAACAGTGGAGGATTTAAATTTTTTTTTTTTATCAAACTATGGGCAATTGAAAAGGAAATTTTACTTCAGGAACGCTACCAGAAAAGCATTACACTAACAGGTATTGCTCAGTTTTCCTCAGGTTGTTAGCACCTGTTATGGGTAAACGCTCAGTAGAGTTGGCTGCTGAGACATTTTATGCAGAGAGAAGTTTTAAAATACGTATTTTAAAATACTTTGGGGTTTTGCTTACCAGAAAATATAGAGCTGCAGACAGCAGATGCAAGCAACTATGGATGTAAACACTAAAACTGGTATCTGTTTGGTTACCCTCCTAGCCAATTTTCACTCCTCTGAATGGGCAAAAATGTCATTGGGATTGATACAACAGGATTTTTCAAAGCTTTCGTGCACTCATTAATGCAAGTGGCTTCTCAGGCTACTGATTATGAGGACAAGGCCTATATGTGTGTTAATGCTAAAAATGCGAGCTCAAGGGATAAGCTTTAGTCTTCTATCTAACAAAGCTTTTGTTCTGGTATTTTAACATGGTTTTAACATGGTTTAACATGGGTGGAGTTCGTTTTGGCCCTGAAAAGTGTTTCCTTGACTGATTTATTTGTCAAGAAAGGTTTCAACACACATACAGATGTCTATATTCTTTGCAGTGCACAGAGTATATGCAGAGTATTTGTGGGTTACTTGAAGCATGTTACAATGTCAAAGCTAGTTAGGTAACAGCTTACTGTAAAGAAAATTTAAAGTACTGTCGAGAAATGCCATAATATACGTAGGTTAAGTAGAAAACCGTGCTAAGATCAAGTGAGGATATGTGTCTAATTTCAGCTGGTTAAAGAATATGAAGGGTTTTCAGAGCACAGAGAGTAAGGAAATTCCTGAAGCTCAGACAGCAGCTTTGCAGAGCAGCTTCAGGTTCCCCGTTGTTGGTTATCTCTTTGCCAAATACATGTTAACACACTGTCATTTATCTTATCAAAATATCAGCAGGGAGAGCTGCATCACCACCAGAGAGTTCTGCTGCTGCAGCAATCATCCCCATTTGGACAGCTATTTTACACTCTATACTGCTTTACTATTCTTATTCATAATCAGCTGTTGACAACAAACCCATTAACCGATGATGCGAGCGCTTTTGCAGCAGCAGCAGCAGCAGCAGCCGCCCTTCTGTGCTGTGCTGCTTTTCTGCAAGGCCAGGCCTCCCCCTGGCAGCAGGCAGGAATCTCAGCTGCAGCTGGCTGAGGCGAGGCGTGATGAATTACTGCAGCGATGTGGCAGCGGGGATGACAGAACTGAGTCACCGCGCAGTCCCCCGCCTGTTCCCGCGCGGAGCACGGGCACCGCAGCGAGGGCTTGTGCTGTCTCCTGCAGCCGAGATCAAATTAAACCTCACATAGAGATGAGTTACGGGGTTTACCAAAAAGGCAGATCTCTAGCAGGCGTTCTGTACATGAGCAGTGGCTGGGTGTGGATGCTTCTGTTCCCACAGGATTTGGTGCAGAAGCTGTCTCATCTGCTAAATGTGTTGGTGGTAGAGCCTGTGCTGTGCATTAGGCGTGAGGCTTGGATGCTGCTTAAAAGCTGCTTCAAAGCCACAAGTCAGCAGAGAATTGGGTTGCTAGGATTTAATCTTGCGGTGGAATTAAAGGAACCTTACTCTCCAGGTTGCGTTTTTCATCTTGGAAGTGGTGAAAACTGGCACACGGATTTTTGCCCTGTAGCACATCTACTTCACCCCTTGACACAGAGAGCGCTGAGCCTGTTCTGCAGTCTGACGAAATAAATGCAACAAGCTTCATGCCAAGCCCTAGCTAAAGGTGTAAGTCATACCTGGTGCTACCTGTGTCACTGGAAGAAGCTCACCCAGGCTGAATTAAAGAAAAAAAAAAAAATGGAAATGCCATCATCCCTCCCCTCCCGATCCCTTGCCAAGGCATATCCAGCGCACAGCCCGTGTTCCTGAGAACAATCTGTTCTCACAGCTCCCAAACACAAGAGGAGCACCCGAGGCTGGGTTGCTGCCAGGACTGATAAGATGCGTGGAACGAGTGATCCCTATGGGAAAACAGCTCTCTGTGGGGTTACAGGGTAACCGGCTGCCTCCCTCCTCCTCTCTCCCACACACCCGATTGTTTTGCAGTGTTCACAAAGCATATTTGTGTTTGAGTGTCTCTGCACACGACGCCTTACTGTTATTCTGACTTACTTTTCATTTTCCCATGCAATCCTTTACTAACCTATGGCAAGGGAGCCACAAGATGGTTGCTGTTAGCTGCTACAAGCATGTGCATCTTATAGGGAGATCAAGGTACTTCAGGTTTTTTTCCTTTTTTAAAAATTGATCTCAGATTAAAATTCAACATATAGAATTGCAGTCTGAAGCCATGACAGTAAGAATCAAACGTGGAAGAAGTTTGCTTTTAAAGATTCATTCAAAGCTTCCATGAAGAGAATGTAGGAATTGTTAACATTCTCGGATCCTTGCACTATACCATAGTAAAAAATTAGGTAGAGGGGCTTTTTACACTGATCTCTGCTACAGGTTAGACTTGTGTATTGAAGGGGTACAGTGCTGGAGTTTCTGAAGGAAGCTGACGTGAAATTCTGGTTCTCATCACTAGAATCCCAGTGAAAGCTTTAGGCACTTGAGCTTGTTTTGCGTAATTTTCATGGCTCGGCCTTGAAAGACACAGTCCCTGGCTGCCCAGCTTCTCTCAGTTTCCAAAGCTATATGAATCCCCTGACTCCAGTGGCTTCAGCTCACTCTTTCTTAGCTTATTGATTTTTGAAGCTTGCCTTTCTAAGGTTCTGCACTTAATGAACAAGAGGGGAAGGGAAGGGCCAAGTTAAAGGTGTGTGGTGGTGTTCTTTGAGGGACCAAACCGGTAACCAGTTTCTAGACAAAGTGTGTGATGAAGCATTCCTCGAGATTTACATATTGCGTGTGTGTGATGTTGCTTGCTGACTAAAACATGTCTTAAAGTGGTTTTAGTCTCAGTGTTTAAAATTCATATGAAGAGGCACTGAAAACAGTTTACAGCTCAGTCACCTCTCTGATTTATATCAGATAGGAAGTATAAGGTTACTCTTGGGCACCTCCATGTTTTATTCAGTAGGCACTGTCTTGCCTGTTGTTATTCTGAGGTTTGAGTACAGACACAGGAATTATGGGCAATGCTGGAATATCTTAAATTATTTCTCGTCATTCAGTGACCTTCAGTTCCATGGGCTCAGGTCATGCCCTGCACCATTGCTTGACCTCACCTTAGGCTGCGAATCTTGTGACACAATAGCCTTGATCTCCTGTTGACTGATTGAGAGCAGAAATAAGACAATTTATTTTTCATACATTCATATTCAGGGATATGTTATTTCCTAGGCCTTAACAGCACAGAATGAAGTAATTAACTCTTTGCTTTGTTGCAGTCCCTTGAACCTTGTACAGTATCACATTATGTGATAATTGTAACTGAAGCTTGATTGATTGATTGATGGATTTTAAAATGAAGGAAAATATAGAGGGCAGTAAGTTGATCTTCTTTCTTCTACTCATGTTGCTCTTGGTGCAAGACTGTTTAACTCTTCTATACTCCCAATTCAGAGCCCTGGGTTGTCTTCTGGCCCACATATGAGGCTGTTTCTCTTGCTACAACATGCTTTGAAGATGCTTCAGCTATGCCAGTAGTAACAATTCCATAGGGATGGTTTGTTCTTTAAGAGGCAGTTACCGGAAGATGTAGTGCTTTATTACCTGAAGTCTTCTCTGTGATGGTCAGAGTGTTTGTCTGAGGAGTGGTCCAGGATCTAAGACAATGCTTATGCAGGTGCCTCTTACCTGAACATCTGTCTCATTTCCAGCTACACAAGCAAGTGGAACACAATTGGCACAAAATGAGAGTTTGGATGCTGCATCTACTACGGGATCATCTTTTTCTTCTACAGTCTCTCCAGAAAGAAACACTTCTGTTTCTGGAACCTCAGGTAAGTCTTGAAAACATACACTTTCTTTCTCGATACAAGCAGTTAAAAGGATGCAAATAATTTTGAGTCTTTTCTTCTTTCGCTGTGCTTTGTTCTGGAAGGAGAACCACATCTCCTTATTCATGCAGGGTACACTGTGTCCATGTCAGCCAGCCCTGAAGTTGTGTTGAGTGATGGGTGAACTTCCAAACATTCAGTTGAGATCTGTGGTGTCATTACAGGAGGATATAAATTACAAGTGATGATAGTAATCTTCATATATGCTGTGTGAGGTCATTGTGTAGCATTGACTGTCAGAGGAGGTCATCAAGATAAATTCTCTGCCTGCATGGCAGAGGAGACAAAGGAGAAAACAGCTATAATTTTTGCAGTTGTTAAAAAATCTGGAGAGAAATTTAATGCATATTACCAATTAAATGATGTTGTTCCAAGTACAACATGGTGGCATGCAAGGTCAAAAATACATCAATTCTTCCCAACTCCAGTCTAGTTTTATTGTTTTTCTGGATGTGTTTTGGTATACGTATTCACTAAGAAGCACTGTGGTGAATGCAGATGCTAGGTCGTGTGAATGATCATTTGTTATGCTTCTAGCTGGCTTAACTTTCCTAGGTTTTGAAGAACCACTTATTCAGGTTTCCTTAAGGTCTCTTGGGCCTTCACTTCATTTAGTACTTACTCTTAGCTACGTGTGTGTAAATCCAATAAGGACTGTCTTTGTTTGCATATCCCTATTATTATTATTAAAGTTTAACATCCCCCGGGGATACGAGACTCTGTTTTCAACCCCTGGATTGTGTTTGAGGGAGATAAGCACGTGTGTGTACCGCGATTTTTCTCATAAAGGATAGGATTGGATATAAAAGTGGAGCAATATCATATGCTCAATGTGCATTGAAAAGCTTAGAAGCACGCAAAAAGATTGTAAGCATTTTAAGGAAGTTAAAGTCAACTCAAGGCCACTGATTCAGAGAGAATTCTTTGCAATTATTTCAGTCAGCCCATTCTCTGTAATGCATATACTGTGACCTGTGGTTACTTGGCTTTCCTGTTAGGTTTCACGTCTTTTGGCAAATACAGGCGTAGTATGGAAACCTCACCATTGCTATACTGCAATAAAACAGTAAATTACAACATTTTTAATTAAAAAGTCTCTCACACAGGTAAATTCTCCAGGTTAAAATTAAATTGTAATGCATATCTGACTATGCATCATGTGTATTGAATTACCTATTATGCTATGTATACAACTACATTTCACATCTAAAATTTCTCAAGAAAATTTTACAGCCTTCCTGGGGTCTGTTTGCAAAAGTCATCATCTTACTCAGCTCACTCTGCTGTAAAACCAATAAATCTTCTTGAGCTCAGAGACTAGCCAAGATGCCAGAACTTTAATTGCCTGGCTGAGACAGAAAGAACCCATCTATCCAGGGGCAGTCAGTCTAGGTATCATTGGCATAGCCAGTGCTCTGTGTTCCCATAAAACTGCCGTTTCAAAATCACTTCTGCCCACAGTAGTATTTCCACACTATCACCTTTCCTGTCTCCTCACAGCACCAGCTGCTTGCTTCTTTCTTGAAGTTGTATATGCAAGAAATCCCCTTTCTCACCCTGATATGGTTTATCCCAAATGGTTACGCCTTAGACCACCCTTGCTCCCTTATTCTCTGTATGTGTTAAAGGCTTTAAGAAAAAATGTTTTGGTCCCTTCTAAAGAGATTTCTTCTCCTGTGTGCAGTTGCTCAGGGCCGGGGGAAGCCATATGCTGCACCCTAATGACTTTAAAGCAATGTAAGTGTGAAGCCAGTTGTTTCATCCTGTGCTGAGACTAGAGGAAATGCCACCTCTCTCCTTGCCATTAGATTATTTATTCCTGGGTCTCTGGAATTTTGCATTCAGGGGCTTGTATAGGGACTGTGGATGCCTTTTGTTCACCAGAGCAGAGGCTGGTGTGTGCCAAGGCTGCAGCCCACTGGGGATAGCATAGCTTGCAAGCTGAAGGTATCTGAGCCACGTCTTCTGCGTGGGAGCTCAGAGGAAGACAAATTAACGTGAAATGGATCCAAACCAGAACATTTCTATTTGGTATGCTCAACCAAAATAATTCAGCTGGCTAAATATGTTTAGTTTTGAGACCATTTTCCATTTTTAAAAAAATGCCATTTTGGTGAAAGTTTCCTTTCTTGATGCAAAAAAAGCAGAAAGCACATTTTGCAGAGACATTTCCAATCAGCCATATCAAAAGATCAGGGTGTGGGAGGAGTGCTACAGAGAGCTGGAGAGCGACTGAGATGAGTTGGGGAGCCGAGGAAAGAACGTGTAGGAATACCAGAGAACAGTATTGCCGTATTAAAGGGGATTGGAAGCACCAGCCACAGAGGAGGTGCTGCGTAGTGCTCACCCAGGCTAGAGGAGGCAACCAGGACTGTTTTCAGCAAAGAGGGCAACCTGCATGCCTGCCATCGACACATGCACTCCTTTAACTTTGGCTGTCATGTGTAATATACCTCCCACTCCTTCTCCACCTCCACAGAGGATTGCTTGCTAATATTTAATTTTCTCCTATTGTTTAATTAATGAAAAGTTGGAGATTAGAGTCTAAATACATCTGAGAAACTGCAAGTATTGTGGCTTTTTATTCTGTGATCTAAACAACAAAAAAAATCCATAAAGCAGTATGAGCTTAAGTTCACTCGGCAGGGTGGTAAGATTAAATGATCTATTATAATAAACTGTCAGATGAATCAACCTGCTTCATCTATTGATATCTTTATTGCACTCCTCCAATTATAAATCCTACTCACTTGATTCACAGGAGGCATCTCCCTAAGAAAAATTTTTATGAGTAAGACTAGTAGGGTTTGACTCTTTCTGTACACAAACTGTAGGAACTCTGGATAATGATATTAGATAAAAATTACCCACCATATCTTCAGCTCCTTCACAAAGAAAGAGACACAAAAATAGAAGTTTCTGTGAGATGGAAAACATACGAAAGCCTCAGTTAACACTATTATAGGTCTATGGTGTTGTCAGGGCAAGAAAGCCTTTTTCAAGTTTTTAATTTTGCTTTGATTTATATTGTGGTATCCCCTCTGAGTAATCAGCCAAATTTATTCGTTTGTTTTGCCAGTGAACACAGCTGGATGTGGCTGCACTCCAGAAAACAGAAGTAGCAAACCGCGGGGTATCCAGGCTGCTTAGGTAGCGGTTGTTGGAGAACAGAATGGGGAGAGTTTAATTTTTGGTCTCTTTCTCCATCTGTCAAGCTTCTCACCAGTGCTGAACTGACTCAGGCAGGTAATTTCAAATCAAACCATGGTCATGTGCCAAATTTTTTATCCTTGTCCTCCTCACTGCACAAGGAGGAACCCAGCACAGCCAGTGTTGCACACCTCACTTTTCATGATGAATGTGGAAATCTTCCCAGATTATTTATGCAGAGCATCTTGCTTGCAGCCCCAAAGGACGTAGCAAGCTCTGTACAGGCAGCTAGAGCAACTACAGAAACTGTTGCCAAGTGAAATGCTGCTTTTCCTTCTGTGCTTCTCTTTCTGGAGAACAGCAGCATGTGAGGCCCCCCCAAAAGGGCCCTGGATGGTTGTTTAGAAGATGCAAACTGAAAGCACCTGCTGAATCACTCTGATAAGCCCAGCTTTGTTTGCATGGCAGGACTGAGCAGTCTCTGAACAGAGGGTGAATTGGTGCCTCGCTTGCATACTGGAGACAGGGAGAGAGAGGAAGGCATGAGATTTTTCCAGTTTAATTTTTCATGCTCTAGGAAAAGCTGGGGGAGATACCTTTTGGAAAGATGCTCCTAGTTTTATTGTGTGTAGGTGTGTGCAGTTGTTAAAAAATAACAGAGGTCCAGAAAGAGAGGGCAAGGGGCTGCTGTCATGTTTCCTACCTGGGATAATTTCTGTTGTCTGGGTTTATTGAAGTGGCAAGGTCTGGCCAGAACGGCTGCATGGCTTTTGGTTGTGCTGGTGGGTACTGAAGCATATCCCCTAACCCTTCCTGTTTGCTGAGCCTTATGTCACCTGCATTCAGGTTTGACAAGCCCTTAAATCTTTGAGGTTTGACAAGCCCTTAAATCTTTGAGGTGAACTTGGGTATCAGTCCTGGGCTTCATGTACTTTTTCTATTTATTTATTTGTTTTAATTTGAGCCAAGATGCTTCACCTTGTTTGCAAGAGTGAATGCAACAGAAAATGTTGGAGCTCTTTCAAAGGAAAGTTCCACAGTCACTTACAAAGGAAAGTCCTTTACAAAGGAAAGTTCAAAGTCACTTCACAGAGAAGTGACCTGTTTGTAAGACCTGACAAAGTCTTCTGCCTTTCTCCGAGAGTATGCACACGCAGGACCTTACAGTTTGCTAGTTTGGCCACATCCTGTGTGATCACATGGTATTTTTATCATGGCATCCCACACCTTACAGGCTGAAGGAAAGGCAGTATTCTGGTAATAAGCAATCATATCATATTTGGATGTTTCCTTAATGCCAGGTATGCGTCCTGCTGCATTCTGTACTGTGTGTTGTTCCTCTGACAAGTGATTTATTAACTTCCTGAAAGCTTTTGCTTCGTTTTGTTGGTAATGTTGCCCAAACATTCTATAAACATTGCCTAATGATTCATCACAGAGATCCTCTCTGAGCACAGTGATATTGCTGTTTGCAGATGGATTGATGAGAAGACAAAAAGCTTAGGAAAACAGTCTCCTCTGCATTCTAGGAAACCAGGGTGAGGTAACTGTATATACTCAGGATACTTAGCATTACAAATATTTAGTATGTTCGAGAAGAGCTCTTACTGCTGACTTTTAAGTACTTAGCTTTTCAACCTAAACATACTTTTCATGAATGTTTGTGATTAAAATGCAGTTAAAGTTTTGTCACATGTACCATTAGCAAAAGCAGTTATTTGCACCCCAGTGGCTGAAGTGATCCATAATTCTAATTGGGTGTAGAGAGAAGGGAAAACAAGAGCAGCATTCTGGTTTTCAAAGACTATATTCACAGCAATAGAATAACGTGTGTTACAGCTCTGCTGGTAGGAGCTGTCTGTGCAAAGCATCAGTCCATAGCCCAGAAAGTGCAGTGAGGGTATAAGAGTGGATTTGTACTCCCTGGGGAACCTGGTTTAGGGGAGCACTGCAACCCGGGCAGTCAGGGGAGAGGCTTAATGCCTGCCTGGAGTTACAGCTGCCTTCATGATGTTGCCTCTGTGATTCCCCAGCCCGGCACAGCTGGGACATGAAGGATGCACTGGTGGGTCACGTCCTCCCATGGAGCTCTCGGGACAGGGTCAGAGGCACCACTCCCCCACAGATGCTCTGGCAGCACTGAACTCTGAACAGACGCAATGAGGGGGACTTTTAAAGTGTCCTCTGGCCTTGAGAAAGGTGACCAAATGCTATGATTTGGTGCTGGTCAACAGCTATCTGAACACGAGCCAGTGTGTGCCCAGGTGGCCAAGGAGGCCAATGGCATCCTGGCCTGGATCAGCAATAGTGTGGCCAGCAGGACCAGGGCAGTCATTGTCCCCCTGTACGCAGCACTGGTGAGGCCACACCTCGAATCCTCTGTTCAGTTTTGTGCCACTCACTTCAAGAATGACACTGAGGTGCTGGAGCATGTCCAGAGAAGGGCAATGGAGCTGGGGAAGGGTCTGGAGGGAACTCCCGGGAGAAGCAGCTGAGGGAGCTGGGGGGGTTTAGCCTGGTGAAAAGGAGGCTCAGGGGAGACCTTATCACTCTCCTCAACTGCCTGAAAGGAGGGTGTAGTCTGGTGAGTGTTGGTCTCTTCTCCCACGCAACCAGGGACATGACAAGAGGAAATGGCCTCAAGTTGAGTGAGGGGAGGTTCAGTTCAACATCAGGAGGAATTTCTTAATAAAAAAAATTGTCAAGCGTTGGAATGGGTGGAAGGTGGTGGAGTAGTCTCCATCCCTGAAGCAGTCCAAGAAATAACTGGATGTAGCACTTAGTGCCATGATCTAGTTGACAAAGTGGAGATCGGTCAAGGTTTGGACTCGATGATCTTGGAGGTCTATTCCAGCCTAAATGATTCTATGATTTGTAGCTCAAAATAATGAGTGGCTGCTGAGAATATATAATGCCTGAGGTATTTTTTGCCCTGATAGCTCCAGTAATCCAGTGTGAAAGGTCTTACCAGGCGGGCAGAGTGCCAGTCACTTGTCCCTGGCAAAAGACAGTCTGTCTTGTACAAGCAGATACATGTTTTGCTGCCAGTTCACACAGGTGGATATTCTCAAAGACACAGAGGAGTTAGGTGCTTGTCTCCCTTTGACTTGAAGAGATTTAATGCAATGTGGTAAAAGTCGCTATGGGAGTGTTGGTCGTCCATGCCTGGCCTACAAATATGAGGTGTTCGCAGCTGCCCTGATTTCCAAGCCTGCTACAGCCTAGACACACGGAAACAGCAGCATGCTAATAAAAAATATGTTGTGCCCCAAAAACTCATGAAGTAGCTGCAGGAAGCTGACAGTAGTGAGACAGTAAGCATTGTTCCCAGTGCTCTGTAAGGTCAATTTCTTCCTCATTACCAGTGCTTCTTACTCTTGCTGCTTGGCAGTCTGCTAGCCAAAAGCACCAAGGTAATAAACAAGGATTTATTTTTAAAGGGTTTTGTGACTCTTGAAGATATGTCTCAATTAGTTTCTTTTATTAAAACACTTACTTGTTGGTTAAATGTCAGCCATTCATTCCCAGGCACTTATTTGGTTTTGGAAGGAGGAGTTCTTTAGGAATGTATCAATCAATTTCGGATTTTCTTCTTTTGAGCAGAATAACAACCTAGCATAGGCCGGGCTTTGGATTCTGCTCCCATCTATAAGGGATGTCTGGAGACTTTCACAGCTCAGACTTTCTGGGCTTGGGAATGATGTTAGCATGTTGCTGCAGTCTGCCAGTTTGCATGATGTCAAGACTCTGGACATCGAAAACAGATACTAACAAAACTATTCCTTCTGTTTTATTGCAGGCCTTCCCGTGAGCTCTCCAACAAGTCTAACAAGTAAGAGCAATAGAAGTGTTTGCTCTACGCACACTGATGAAAAAAGGCTAGTGTGGGTGGGAGAGGGACAGGCTGAGGAAAAGATATGTTCAGGGAGAAAGAAGGATCTAGTGGAATAACAAACCTGAAACACAGTACAGAGAAGCGGAAAAGCGATGTTCAGCTTGTAGCACTGAGTAACTTCGCTGTGATTTCAGCTGAGTACCATGGTGGACTAGCAGATATTGGAAAGAAAACAGGGTGGGACCACAAAAAAAATCAGGCCTGGTCTATTACATGATGGAATGGGAAGTTATATAAATAGAGTGTTTACCAAGGAGCTTGTTCTTGTCAGGCTCTCATTCCTTGCCCTGTAGTTAGAAGCAGCAAGTCCCAGAGTAAGGCAAGTTTCCTGTGCTAATGAACCTGTATTGTCCTATTTTCCTTTCTCTGGGCTTATCAGGAAACAGTCTCTTCTGTACTGGTCTCTGCAGTTCTTGCTGCTGCTGCCTGCAAAATCTTGGCCCTCCCGTTACCATGATGGATGTATTTCTCCAATTCATTTTTATTCTGATCCCAGATTATTCCATAACTGGAAAATACCTTTGAGATCCAGAGAAACTAGACTGGAGGAGCTAACTTGTGAGAAACTTTAATGAAAGAAGTGGGGAAATGAGCTTAAGGTTTTTAGTTCCTCACTCTATTTTATTCAGTAATGTTTCTTTTCAGCTGTCATATTTCTTATTGATGGTCACAAGTAGTTAAAATGCTGACCTATGGTTTTTTCTTTCCTTCATTACTCACATCTCAGTCAATTAACAGATAACCAGGAAAAAAAGCCAGTGGATTTCAGTCCTCAGTTTTTCTCCTGAGGAGAGGCACACATCTCCTGAACAAATGCAGGGATACGCGTTCCTGTTTTTCAGTGCAGTTTGTTTCTGTTGACATTTCCAGTCAGTATCCAGGGTAACTCGTCACTGTGATAATTGCCTGCTTGCCCTGTATATCATGTAGTATATCAGATAAGGTAAAAAAAAGCAGTAGTATTTCCTTGGGAAATCTGAAGCAATCACATGGAATTAAGAATTCATAGGAATTACTTTAGTCACTTGATGACGGCTCAGTTTCCAACCTTATATTACCACCCCTCAGCAGACAGGCACCAAGGGAAAGAGAATTTCTGCTTTAAAGAAACAGTGATTTTTCAGAGATAAAGTCTTGGACAATGATTGTTTCCTACACTATAGCATCAGAAGGTTTCAGCTGTGACTGTGTTGTTTAGGCACCACACAAGCACTTAGTAAGTGACCATTTTTTCCCAGGAGGTTTCTGTCTGTGTCCTGACAAGCGAGGGTAGAAGAATGGGGAAGGGGGAAAAAAAACAACCACCAAAACATTTTTTAATAGTGGGCATGAGTTTAAAATCAGTTTTGAAAGGAAGAGGAATTCCTACGTGGTTGGGACAAACAAACCTTATTTGTTACTCTAACTCCATGGATTAGAATTACAAGTACTGCGTATATAAAAGTTTCTGTAAAAATAGGGACATGTCTTTCAGAGACTTAGGAGAACGAAATTGTATTCTAGACCTCAAAATGGCCATAAGAAATTTGTTTTAATGACTTAATTAATTTCATAGCTTCCACCCAACAATTTGAGCCCTCTTCTGTTCTTTGGAAGAGCAGTCATGCAATCCTACAGGTGTGGGTTGTGAGTAGGTACCTGAGTAACAAAACCTCAGTGGCTGCTACCATGTTCTCACTACTTACATATGGAGTTATAACCTCTGCTAGGAGCCCTATTTAAGAGATCACCTTCCCCAGATGCCTTTGTTTGAGAGCCACTTCTGATATTTAGCCAGGCAATGGAAATGCTTGACCTTGCATCACATCTGTCCAGCCAGTCAGCTCCTTCAGTGGCAGCGACCACTTGTCTACTCAAGCCTCCATCCAACATGGAATGCAATCCCATGTGCTACATAATATACCTAGGGAAACACCAGTGTATGCAGTTTCTGTTTTCTCTCTGGAAGTTCAGTGATTGTTTTTCATAGGCTGCATGCAGCAAGGTAATAAATATTTTGCGTTGTTGATACCTGACTCAAATTCAGATTAGCACCTGAAGGTAGAAATGTATTCCTTTAAACCCAGCCCTAAAAAATGTCCCAGAGGCCCACAGCAGTCATTGCTCTCTTCAAATGTGGTGGAGAGCAGGCACATTCCTCTATAACAACACTCGAGAAACTTGCTATCTACTAATATTGCACCTCTTCGGAATTCTTCATCTACTATTAGCACTTTTTTTTTTTTAATTAGAAGTGAAATATTTTTGTCTTTCTTCTCTTGGAGACAAGTCTAATTTTCACTCTCTTTCTTGCTTATTTATTTGTTAAAAGTTCTCTTCAGTGTTGAACAGTACCATAACCTCCTCAAAGTGAAAAAGTTCGTAGCTCATAACCTGTAAGTGGACAAGAAGATGATCCTAGGGAAATCTGCACCCATTCAAAGTGCGTGTTTCTTCTAGGCCATGCTAGATAAACTTTTCCACCCCTCTTGCCAAGTTATCCAAGTATTATTGGGAAGAAATATAGATGTGAAGCACTGAGTGAAGCTCCAGAACTGGGGACACAAAAGTTGTTTTGGGAGGGTGATTTTTCAGAGGAAATTGTTTGGGGAATTCTGGCAATACATGTTTACCTGAAAGGCAATATTTCTTTTGCACATCCAGTTTCTGGAAGTCCTAAAAGCAGTTCTGGAAACCAGACTCACACAGGGAATGATATCCGCTATTCTAGTGAGTATTCTTACTTAATTGTACAGCTTTTGAGTTTTGAGTTGGTCAGTTTTGCTTTTGATGAGTGATTGGCATAGCAGAAAAATTAAACTGGCAGTTTTATCTGTAGCCTTACCAGACTTAGCCCTACTACAAACCAAATTTAAATGCTGGTTATAAAACCCCTCTCAAAGAAAAACAAGAGCTCAATAAGTTGACACTGCTCTTACTGTAGAGCAGCACAATTATTCCCAAGGACTGATTCAGAGTGGTAAAACTGAAAAAAAAACAAAAAGAGAAACAGAGTCATCCCCTGAGAGGGAAGATGCAAGGGAACATATGAAAAAGTTGCTCATATACATGTTGTACATATTATACAGATGTATTGTTGTGAATGTATGATATGACTATACTATTCATATTGTCATGGGAGGGAAGGTCTAGGAGGCAGTCTTCTGCAGACTCTTTAGGCACTTGATATTTACGTGATGCATGCTACTTAATCTTTCATTTTAATATTATGCATCTCTGGGGCAAGGGTGTTGCTGCAGATTTGCTCTTTCCTACCCAGACTACTGACTAAGCAAAATATGTTTGATGTTTTCCCCCTGTAAACTGTCTCCCTCTAGTTTCACAGGTGCACAGACGCATCTATATGAATATTAAATATTAATTGCATCAAGAGCCACTGAATGCAGCCTGCCCCTGACACAGGGCTTAGGCCAGCAGATGGGACAGTGCCTGCTAAATTTGGATGTGGCCGGTCGCTGCTAGAGAAAAGATAAAAAGGGAGAAGCTGGGCTTATATATTTCCCCGGGAAAGCTTCTCTTCATTACATAATTCTTTCCTTTTTTTGCTTCTTGGCTGGGAAACACCTGTCAGGAAACAGCAGATGGTGGAAAATAATAAAAGGAAAGAAATGTCCTCATTTTAAAAGGAGATCTTGCATTTTCTATCCCTGGTTGTAAGTGCTGTGGGGAATGTTACTGAATTACATAACTTCTTGGTGTCTTTCTGGGTGCACAATGTTAAAAGAAAAATAATCACTTCAGTTGCTGAATTTTGGGTAGATCTTTTCTTTTTTCTCGAAAAAGAGTTAAAAATAAATTGCGCGTTTAAAAAATTTATTTCTGGAACACAACTCTCTCACAAAACCTTTGGAGGCCATCAGCACTGGGGTTGAATGATGAGTGTTTTCATCAAAATTATGGTGGGCCCAGTGGAGCAGGTGCTGAAACCTTGTTCTCTTACTGAAAAATGGGTGAAACCAGTTCCACAGGGCAGCACAAGTGCCAGGGAAGGGATAAGGGTGGGAGAAGGAAGGTGCTTAAGTCTTCCCTCCACAGAGCATCCAAGCCTGAGGCCCAGTGGTTGCAGGAAGAATAACAGGAGCAGCAGGTTAACCCGCTCCAGAGAAATGGGTAATGTTTGGTGAGATAGAGCTGGAGGTGCCTCTCACCTTAGTGTGTGCAAGTGCCTATACACCAAGGCAATGTAAGCCAGAGGCAGCAGCCAAAATTATGTTCTTCCTCTTTTGCAGATGTTATCTTGCCAATTGTCATCACCCTGATAGTCATTACCCTCTCTGTCTTCTCACTGGTGGCTTTGTACAAAATGTGCCAGAAGAAAACTCCAGGTATTTGGTTTGCTTTCTCTGCGGGGCAGGGAGGAAATCAATGTGCTTTTTATTATTAACAGATCTCGTTTAGATTACCTTAACCATAGCTGTTGTGGCAGTCTACTGGGAAAGCCTTTTGTATTTTGAAGTGTTTTGCCTAAAGTGGGAAACTAACACTTCATTTTCAAAATCAGTAGGAGGAACAGAGTGAGCAAAAATGATTTTTGGAGAATATATAATGCTGTAAAGCTTTTTTTTTTCATGCTTTTGCAGCTACAAAGAGCTAACAAACACCTGTGTTAACACAATCAATCAGATAGACAGTGAAAACTAAATTCCAAGATATTCAACAAAATCACTTTATTTACTTTGTCTTTCTTCTAGATACAGGCAAAGAAATATCAATATTTTCTTTTGGGATATACCTGACGCACATACACACACACGCACATGAGGCATGAGTAAAATTTTCCAGTTACAGTATAATGCGCATGCAACAAAATCCCTGCGAAAACAGTATTTGCAGAAATAGTCATTTTGACAGAGCAGCTAAAGTCAGTATCTGTTTCTCTGCTGTCCATTAAATACTTAACATAATGGGTTATAGTTCCATCAGAGTCCATTTGACAAATGTTTCAGGGTTGCCCAAGCAAGCCACAGGTAAGTGTAAATCTCCACTAAGTGAAAACCCAGATCTGAATCCAGACTGTGTTTTTCCGTCCCTGTGAGCTGGCATGAGTTAAGAGACCTGTGCAGAGCTGTGAAATCGCCAGGCCTTGGAAATACAAAATCACAACAGGGTGTTGAAGCTGTAAACCAAGACAAACAGTGTGTCACAACCAATTTAGCCAGTGACATGGAAAAACAGACCCAGATAAACAGAGGAAGGTGTGATCCTTACTTAGGAAATTACCAAATATTCAGAGTCAAGAGACAAAGATGTGAGATGAAGAACATTTCCTTACCAGCCTCCCCTCCGCACAAATGTCATCAGGCACTGTATTAGCAAATTCATTTGGAAGACAGAGTAGATATCTGTGGTTCTTCCTGTAGGATTTGCCCAGACCTATCCAGTGCACTTCCCCTGGTGATGGAAAGCCCTCTGTTTGGTGCCATGGAGTTGGCTCCGTGTCTCTGATGTAACCCCCAGCTCCTTCCATCTGCCCACACTTGCACATAAGCTTAAAAGACATTCAGCATATGATTCATTTTGGAGACAGACCTGTTCCTCATCCATGGGGATGACAAGCTCTGTTCTCAGATGTCATGCCAGGGGGGTACAGCCTCAGGAACACCCTTGTTCCCTCAGTCTCCTCATCCCGTATCTTTTAGCTCAGTTGTTCTGTACTCAAGAACCATCACATGCTCATGTCCTCTGTGCCAGCTACTCAGGGATTTCGGAGCTGCAGGGAAATACGTGCTTCTGTTGTGCTCTTGGGCAAGTCACATGTCATTCTCCCCGGTTTCCAGAAGCATCAGTAAGAGCAGCATCAGTTCACTTCCACAGATGACCAGAAAAATAACAATTACTATTCAAGCTGGTTGATTGTGTTAATGAACTTAATGCAATACTGCGAAGTTACAGCTGAGCCTTCTGCCAGCAACTGCAATAGCCATGTCTAAATGTTTGGGGTTTGAGTTCCAGCAGTCAAAATGATATTAACTTTTTTCCTTCTTCCAGAGAGACAAGAGAATGGCGCTGAACAGTAAGCTGAATCCTTTTCATTGCTTTGAGATCTATCATATGGGACTTGTAAATGTAGCAGATTTTGCATAGGATTTTCTTTGATCTTTCTCTATTTAAACGTAATAATCAATTGCCATCCCAAAGAGAAATATCCTGTTGAAAGTGCTGCACTTGCAGTTGTTGTAGACCTGTATGCATGATAAGCAGCTGTTTCAGCATGGATAGAAATGTGGTGACTCTCAGCTGTTTTGCAGGTGGTCATTTTGAAATGGATAAACAGCTTATGCTGTGCCACAGGACTCATTGGCCCAGTCTTTTTTCTTTTTTTTTTCCATTTTTTGCCCCATTGATCCCTCCCCTCTCCCCCCCCCCATCTTTTCCCATCACATTTCTTTTGTTCATGTTTTCTCTCTTTTTAATGTGTTTCTTTTTTATTCTGGATTACTTTCATACATATATATGTATATGTATGTCTTTTGGTCCCCATTACATCATGTTGCTCTATCCCATTTTGTTTCCACTAGACCATTTGCATAGGCTCAGCTGAAATAGTGGCATAAGGAGTCTGAGGAGAGGGAAACTGAGAAAGATCCATTAGAAGATGAGTGCTAAAGGCCATTGAGCCTGGCAGTGGCCACTTGTACGACCAAAAGCAACATTTAGGCTGCTGATTTACTTGGTAGCCCTGACTCCCTGGACATCTGAAGTGGTCCTTCTTTGCAATTCAACATGGCTAGAAGGCTTGCATTGACGGAAAAAATAAGACTCCTTTTCCGCCAGATGTACCTCCTCTATGAAGTCCTAGATTAAACCTGGAGACATGAAACTTGATTTTTTACGTATTTTAAGAGAAAGATATTTTCAGAGATGTTATTATATTGTGTTTTCCACCACCAAGACTTCCACTACATGACCCCATGCAAAGCCCTTTTTAAGCCTGCCAGTGTAGACTGGAGTACATGCTGCCTCCTCAGGACCATAATTTTAGAGTTTTGTTTGGCTGACCAACGTGTGTGCTGACTGTCTGCTTAAATGTTTTCTGACTTCAACAGGGCCCAGTCAGATAAAGAAGGAGTCAAACTTCTTTCTGTGAAGACAACTTCTACTGAGACTGGTGAGTGTTTCCTTTGTGCATATGTCTGTTTCCCTGTCTGAGCTCAGAGAAGAGCAGTTTTTGGGATGTCCTTTCCGATAGCAAACCCATCTTCAGCTTCTGTCAGGTCAAAGTCTCTGCAAACAATTCCTCTACAGTGCGAACCCCCAGACTGGGATCCTGTAGAGCTGCAGTTCAGCTGTACTGTGTGTGCTGGCAGTATTTGGGAGTGAGAAGTATGACTGGTTTAGGAAAATATATTTTAAAATCATTGATGGTAAGCAATCTAGCTAGGCATGTTCAGGAGTAACAGTGATCACGGTATTATCAGCCAGATCTGGCTGTACGAGGAAGTTTGAAGACTGGTAATATCAGAATCACAGAATGTTCTGAGCTGAAGAGACCCTCAGGTGAACTTAAGCGAATGGCCCACATGAAGATCAAACCCTCAACCTTGGTGTTACTGTTACCATGCTCCAACCAGTTGAGCTAATGTCCCAGGGATCAAAAGGTTTGGAGTCAGTGCTGCACGTAATCTGAATCCGAGGATTCTGTTGGAGTTGGTGTTAGCAGTGTTCAGTCAGCCCTGTACTCAGTCACCCTTTGCATTCAAAATCCTACACTCATTAAAAATCCCTCTGTCCTGTGCTTCAGGTTCTTACAAAATCTGTGGTAACAAAGCCTAAAGGATCAAAGGTTACTGATAACATGCATAAAAGAAAGCAAAATCTCAAAGCAAAGAGATGGATGCAGTTACAGGTTCTGCAAAAAATGAAGTAGCACAAAATAAGACTGAGGCAGAACAAAATTCTGACTAATCTGATTCCAGATACTCAACAAATAAAGAAAATCAAAACTCCTAAATCTCTCATGGTAGAACTAGTCGTGGTGAAACTTCACACCTTCACCCAATGCTTTCTCAGTCATGTAGGTCCCACCTCATCTGCAGAAGTCTTCCCATCTCTTGCTTTCTACTTTTTAGGCATAAAACTCTTCTTTTGTTTTTAAGATTTTTGGCCATCTATTTCTCCTACTGACATTTCTGAGGTTGACCAATAGCTGCTCTCTCCTTCTGTCTGAATCCTTGGGAAGTCCTCTGAAATACAGCACTTGATCTGAACCATCCTCTGCTTGCTGGAGAGGCACAGTTTGGACTTTCCGGCCTTCTCTGCAACTCCCAGAAGCTTTCAAGCAATCCAAAAGACCCACAGGGCATCTCTGGCAGCCCTTGCAGTAAACCAGAGTTGGGCAAGGTCCCTCCCCATGGCCTCAAGACACAGAGCTAGGGGTAGAGTGAGACAGGAAGGGCCTGTTCCATCGCAGGACTCATCGTTCTGCCCCGCTGTGCTGGGCAAAGGCAAACTACACTTTGGCACTTTAGAGGCTGCACTTCAGAGCTTCATGATTTGGGAATTTTTTTTTTTTTTTTAGTGTATCTCTTTGGGAATGGACTTTTAACTTTATTTTGGAGCTGTGTGTATGTTTTCTTAAAATAGTACTTTTTTTTTTTTGAAAACTGAATGAAGTTAGAAACTAATTAATGGACATTTTTTAATTGATTCTTCCCTTATGCCATTTCAAAAGTAAAGTGACTTCATTGACAGTAGGAGAAATGTTTGTAGTTTACAGCAAGGTAAATGAGAAAAGAGACGGGTTCACTTTTTTTTCCCCCCGAAATGAGCCCTGGAGCCTGTTAATCAGTTACTGGTTCACCAAGTATCCGAGCATCTTCCATCCAGAGGATGCTTGATATTCTTTTTTACTGAAGTATGATGTGTGCATGCTATAATTAGAAGGTTTGAGTCATAACCACTCAGAAGACAAGATTCTTGCACTCTTCTCATTAATACAATTCATATTTAAACTAGCTGCCATTTTCCCTTGAATTCTTTACATCATTACATGTTTCAAAATTAAATATGCTTTCACAGAAATTGAAGTCCTGCTTTTGCTCAGGTTTTTAGAGTCACTTTACTTCTTAAATTAAAAGCACTCTGGCAGAGGGGTCTGTTTCTTCCAGAAATATCTGTCACTCATACAAGTATTTCAAATATCTTAGGGTGCCTCCCCATTTGAATCAGGTTTACTTGCTTCATTAAAAGCTCAGGCATAAAGGCAAATGTTTCTTATGGTATAGACACAAGAACTGTCTGACTTATGGGCCTTCTCACAAGTACTGACAACAACTGCCCTGCATAAAACTTCTTTACATGTGTTCTTCTTTTTCCTTGGTCCAGCTGTTTAGAAAGAGTGTGTTGTGGCTGTCTCTGTATGTACCAACAAAACTACAAAAAGTTGTGAGTAGAATGACTAAAATTAGAAAGATCTAAAGAGCAGCCTTAACTTTACAGGCAGGGCTTCATCATCCTCTCACTATCAATAGGCAGCTCCTTCCTAAGGTCAAGCATGTATACAATGAAGTTCTGCTTTGATATGTATTCAAATTAAGCTTTACATTCTGTTTTTTTTCATTTTTTTGCTTTTTATTCCAAAGAGAAGACTTTGAGATTGTATAATTTTGTAAAATATATACAGGTCAAATAAGGGCCCGCAAACCATTCAAGCAAGCAACTTAGAAAGACCCTGTGTCAGTGTTGTGCATAGATCTTGATCAAAGGTTATGGTGAGTTTAATCTTGCCTTATTTTATCTGTCTGAAAACCATGCCAGTTGCACATAGTTGAAAGGGATGTATGTGTCCAGAGGGCTGTTTATCCCATCTGCCTTGGACATCTATCTTGAGCTGGAATGGGCTGACCTGTGGCAGTCCATTGACTACTGAAGGATCCTATTTTAGGACTTCTAAAATTAGATTCTGAATATGAAATGAAAAAAAAGGAAAAACTCCTTTTTCAGAGGCGCAGCTGAATTAAATTTAATCAAGAATGTTATTTCAAATACCTACAATTAATGTGAAAGAATACAGGAAAAGAATAGTTTTCAATTAAGCCTGGACTAAAGTAATGTTTTTTAATGGAGTAGTATCATCAGGAACACTAGGTAAAAGGGAGCTTTAATATTCTCATTTTTAATAACTCCTCTTAGAAAGATGTAATTGCTAATGGCTTTGAGCTCTAAGGCACAACTGGTGTAGAATTGATGTAAAGCAAAGAAAACAGAAAACTAAACTAAACTCAGTAAATTTTTCGTGCATGTTTGTCAGTGAACTGCAATACCTGATGAAAGATAAGTGCCTTTTCTTGCATCTAACTTGAAAATTCATCTTGGATAAAAATGCTCAGGATGCTGGATTGTCTCAGAAGTTTTACACTGATGTACGAATGCAGGACTTATGGCAGCCATTTCGTGTTGACTGTGCAGGCAAATTTAGGGTGACTCTCCCCAGGGAGAATAAATGGTCTTCTTCAATACAGCATTCTAGAAAATCTACCTGCAAAAATATTTATTTGAGATTCAACAGAGCTGACAGAATGGACATTTAGCTTGTCAGTGATGGTTGTATTTCCTGAGAATATAAGATGAAGGGTTTTAATTGATGACTAAGAGATCAATGCCGTCAGCCATGAGGTGAAAGTATTGCCTGTCTTGGAAACAGACCTAACTTTTTCTGTAAGGGTTCTTGTGTATTACACTGAGAAACAGCAAGGGTATTGATCACCTTTTTAGGAGTCATGAAAAATGTTGAGGGATGAAAATTGATCAGTTACAGAAAGGTTAGTGAATAGAAGTTCGGGTAAGGCTACTCCATACAGGTGTATGACGCGTGATAGAAGTATTGATACGTGAGTAATGGCTTGACGATTTTCTTTTATGGCCCTTGCCTGGAATAACTATTCTAGAGCAGGTAAAATGTATGAAAGGCCTTTTTAGTAGAAGCACACCAGTTAGATATTCAATGTAAAGTCTCGTAGGGATGTGCAGGTGACATAATATTTCAGACATAGGTATAATCCTGGCACCTAAGCATAAGCTGATCCAATAGAGCATGATTTATAACCAGACTGAGCTGTTTTGAGGTGAAAGGGTAGGATATGGCTTACTTGGCTTGTAGGGATATTGCCTGTTCTGCACTGAGTTTGCTGAAAGGGTATTAAATGTGTTAAAGCTGAGGTAACTCAGATTTTGGTGAGGCATCTGAGGCTGGAGAAGGGTCTGTGGTACTTGTCTGCATTAGGGCTTCCAAAGATACCCTCTGTGGACAAAAATGGAAATTCCAGTGTTGCTACTAGACAGAGATGAGAAAATGTACCAGGCAAGGATGGATATTTGGGAGACATCTAACCTGTTCCATTTGAAACCCATTTAACTTATTGCAATCACACTGGAGAAAGAGATCAGTTAATATCTAGAGGTGCTCTCAGATGGCAGTGTAGTGCATGATAGCATGAACCGAGGAAGCAGAAAAACTTGCATTCTCCATATGCTCCACATCTCTTCCAAAAGCTGCTGCTGTTCAACAGGAATGATGGCCTTAGAGCTGCTGTCTGCTGCTTCAACTGAATGTACCTCAAGACAACCCACTGTGGTGCTAGGGCTTGGACATGGAAAATCCTGTGGTGTTCTGAAACAGTGTGGTCAGATGACAATATCTTCATCACTGCTTTCCATGACCCTCCGAATGCTGAGACTAATTGTTCTGCCTCACTCATCAAACCACAGACATGGTTTTGGTACAATGGGACAAATCAGGAGCTGGTGCAGACCTTGTTTCCTGTTACGTTGAGTACATCTGAGTATGGACCGTGGCATTTAAGAAAGTAAGAAATCTTTGGGGTTTACCTCACTAGGGACTCAACCCAGGGAAATTTACCCCTGTGAGGGGGCATGGTTCCACAGTGGGCCATGAGGTTTCTCAACATGCATTGGGACTTTGACCTCTTTCTCATTATGTCTGAGATCCAAATGGATGTCTCTAAGGAGCAGGTGAAGAATCTGAGTCCCTAGATGAGGCACTCTGTCAATGGAAATTCCCTTCCCTCTTCCACTCACTTGCAAGATAAGCGGTATAGGTCAGTGAAGAGCAGTCTGCTGGCATGCTGCACGCTTAGGAGTGGTAAGAGTGGGTGTTCCTGCCAGTGTAGGATACGATACTGATTATTTCTGTTCCCTATTCTGAGATGTAGTTTCAGGGCCTTACGTTTTTTCCCTTGCAGGTAGAACACCTAGAAGCCGCTTTATAGAAAAGGTTCCCCTTGCAACAGAGAAAGATGTCAAGTACCTCCCTCCCTTTCCTTTTCTTTCTCGTTTTCTGATACTCTATTTTTTTAACCTTGTACTGTATAATAGCCTGAAGTTGTGTTTCTTTCTTCACAGAAACTGTAGAATAAACTTTCCTAGCTCCTTACAGCTTGTGGTTGGACTCTGTTTGTGTTTACTCTCACCACAAAGTTCTGACTGCACACACTTCCAGCTGAAACTTTTGGACAAAACTGTAGTCAAAAACACAGTCAAACTGTAGTCAAAACAGCATATGCTTCCTTCTGTATTTCTAATTTGGTTGGTGAGCTGTGCGTATTTTCAAGGGTTTTTCAAGCAGTTACTTACACTCAGACTGCTGAGTGGCAGGTGATGTTTTCCCCTCTGAAGCACTTGCTGACTTTCCAGCCTGCAGTTTTCTGAGATGCTCCTTGTGAGGGAGCCACCTCCTGCCCTTTGCTGCCCGTTTGGCAGCAATTGCCTTCCTGTCCTTCACCTGAACGTTTCCACACACCCTCTCTCTGCTGTGGTGAATTGTTCAGATCCTTCTGTCGGGCTGGCAGTGGTGAGGAGCAGTTTGCAGGGAAATGGTGAAGTGCGTGGCAGGGAAGCTGCAGCACGTTGCAGGTGCTGGACCCAGTGGCGCACACCAAACCCAGCCACTGGTTCCCACTTAATGCCGTTCTCCAGCATCTTTCTTTTAGTTCAGCATGGTAAAAATAGACATTTTGATTCCTGTGTCTGCAGAGGTAGTTTTATACTTTCATAAAAGATAGGCCTCTGCAATCAGTTTTTATGAAGAGCTTGGTTTAATTCTTTGCTCCAAACCTGATTGCCACTAACATGCAATTTCTCAGCAGCAGATATTACAGTGAAATAACAGCACAACTAATTTTTTTCTTACAGACAATGTAATCTGAGATGCGGTACAACCTGTTTTTTACGTGAAAGACTGTTTTTACATCCTTTTTCTTCCAGCTTTCCCAATAATGTCAGAGGGCTTTACCCAGGTCAAGACTTTCTACACTCATAGTGCTCAGTCTGTACTCTCTTTTATGTCATGATGTTCCACAGTGTATGTGTATTCTGAATAATATATTCAGATTCTGAATCAAATGTGGAGGAGCAGGGAGAGAGGGCAAATTGCAGTGAGATTAATGCAATATCCTTCCACAACGGTGAGGCAAAGAAATGTTTGTTTCAGAGCTTCAAAATTGATCTTATTGTAATTTATAATTTCAGCTGATTGTACCCATTACTTATTCTCATACACTGGCATCAGGATGCAACATTAATAGTTGGAAATGGGTATGTTTGTGAGTGAAAAATCAAAACAAATACTGCACAAGTGAAATTTTAATTAGGAAGAAAACCCTTCATTTTCACTGCAACACTATTTCTTTCCTGGTTACCTTTCAGCTTAGAAGAGCCCTCACTATCTGTGCACTCAGTCTACCTTCCATGAACTTAAATATGTTGAAGGATGAGGATTTATGAGTACAAATTTTTTTTTTTCTTGTACATCTTCCTTGTATTTATCCTTTTGAACCATGTTTTAGAGGAGGATGTGTGCAGGGTGTATTGGATCGGGCCCAGTGCTTACACTGCCAATTTCTTTGGGTGGATGGGTGACCAAGGCTCCAGCAGAAGTATTCAAAGGGTGCCATATGGAGGCTGTGTGTATGAAAGACCAGTGCTGTACTGTGGTGGTTGCTGGAACACCAACTCCTTTAGTATTGAGGCTAAGAAACCATCATCTGAGCCAGCTGTAGCTGCTCGGACCCTGGATCTACGTAGCCTCAAATCCTGTCACTGAGAGTGGATCGCATGAGGTGTGAAAGGAAGTGTGACACACAGGAAAGGAGTCCAATAACCTGTCCTCCACCATAGTCTTCCAGAAGCCTGTGGCTTGGAGACATCCTGAATCAGACTTTGTATCCTTGGTGTTTCATAGATTTCAGTGACTATTAATTCCACAAATTTGTCTTGTTTGCTGTGATATCTGCAGCCTCCTACAGCAATAAACCTGACAGTTTAACTACAGATCTGTCTGTTATATGACAGAAATAGTTAGAGACCTCATGATGCCTCTGTTTTTGCAATCCAATTTCAGACGAAAGTCAACAAACAGATTCAAGACTGGAGGATGAGAGGGAGAATAAAAGGTGTAATGGTAGGCTTTGCATGTCAGCTAAAACTTCCATGTCAGTATCTGATTTCATTTTCCAAACATTCTGCCTAAGGCCTCTTTCTCAAACTGTGCATCATTTCTTTCAGTTTTTGTAGAAGTGTGTGATATATATGAGTTTGGCTTCTCACTGCCCTCTGCCAATCTCTCTGAGCCCACAACTCCTCCTCCAAGAGGAGAGCTGTCACAAGGCAGGACCACAGGTAAAGGGGATCATGTTGCACTTGCAGCTGTGCAGTTGGTAGCACTTTAACTGCACCAAATAATTTCTTCCAGTTCCCTTCATCTCCCATTTTTCTGAGGACACTCACTTACTTTTCAAGGTGGACAAATGTACAATGAATTTTCAGCCCATTATGGGAAAGCTATTGCCATAGTACCCGTCAGATTGGATCAACCACTACCTTATGCAAGATGCTGAATACCTGTATAGTGAGAAGCTGAGGGTTCAAGTTTCTCCTGATACCTTCCATCTCCTAGTGCACAACGCTAGAGATTGTGTATCATCTGTCTCTAAATGTGTAATCCAGAATAAACAAAATCCCGGTTTTTCACTGATGATGTTGTGCAGCAATTTTGCTCTTGTTGGTATATTTTGTGGAACTATACCCTTTCTCTTTCAATGATGGCCTCAACTTGCACCAAGAGAGTTTAGATTGGATATTAGGGAAAATTTCTTCACAAAAAAGGTTGTTAAGCATTGGAACAGGCTGTCTAGGGCAGTGGCAGAGTCATCATTCCTGAAAGTGTTCAAAAACCGTGTGGATGTGGCACTTGAGGACATGCTTTAGTGGTGAATATGGTGATGTTGCAAGGTTGATGGTTGGACTTGATGGTCTTAAAGGTCCTTTCCAAACTTAACAGTTCTATGATTCCGTGACAGCCTTCAAAGGATCCAGGTAATCTATCTGGACTGGTTGAGCACCTCCACTGCACCCTGTATTTTCTCAATCACCAAAAAATTCAGTGTGAAATAATTTCTTTGATCTATTAAAATGCCATCCGTTCTAACAAACTACTAAACACAAGTATTTGGTTTTCATTTCCATTATGGGAAGCAAGGTTTAACCCATTTGTTTAGGTGAGTGATGGTTTGGGGGCAAGTTTGGAGTTTTTTCAGTCTTGGAACCTATTTGTGTGAGTTAAGGCTGTTTTCAGATCAATATAAATGTCTTCTTACTTGCAGCTGACCTGAATGTTCTTCTCAGTTTGCCCTTTGAGTCACAACCGGATATTTAGCAAAACATCAAACTGCTGAACCACTGAACTCCCAAATTGATCTGGACACCTCTCTGTGCAGTCTCCAGGCATACTGCAGCCCTGTATACAAACCCATCCACTACTCTTATCTCTTGAACAGAGAGCGTCTGTGACCACTCCTTCTCCAGTATATAATCATTGTCTCTTCATCACTGAATTGCTGGCTGGCACTAATGATCGCAGACCTCGTGACACAAATATCTTCAGGCACATTTGTAACCATGGAGCAGCCATAACTTGCTTTTGTTTCACAAGTCTTGCAGGCTCCTGCCCTCTTGGGAGTGCAGTGGCAAAGCAAAATAGATCATCCCTGCCTGCATCCATCCCTCACCAGACACTGATATTGCAGGGGGACATTGTTCACTGTTCCAGGGATAAAGTGTGTAGCACCAGGGAATCTGGATAGGGCGTGCGAGTGTCCGTGTGCTGCAGTCTCAGGGTCTGCAGAAAGGCAGAGTCGCCCCTCCTGGCCTGGCCACCGCTGCGGGCGGGTACCACTCAGCACTCTGCCTTCTGCAGCCAGCACTGCTCACCCACTTCATGCTCTGGTCCAAGCCCTAGTGGCATAAATGGGATGTCATCAGAGAGCTACGTTGACTCTCAAGCCTGCCCTTAGACATGTTATTTTCCTGGGGTGCTTCCGTATAAATCTATCTGCAGAACAACCAGCTGAGAGTGGGATTGATAACAAAGTACTGATATTTATTACCGCTATCGAATATTATCTTCTCCGTGGTGATATATTTCACATTTAATTTCTCCAACACCTTTTTTAAACAGTTTTGCCAATTTCTCTCTTTCGTCTCCTATTTAATCTTCTATTTCTGTATATTAAACAAGGAAAGTAGAGACACGCAGAAGGAAAAAAAATAAACTAAAACAGAAATGAGGGTTCTTGAAAATCTCATTCCTTTGTTAGTATAAAACTGTGCAATATTTGAACTGGTTGACTTTATTTTAGCTTTTCAAAACAAGATTTTTATCTAACAAAAACATTTCACCTACCAAAACTATGTCCTGTTAAGGTGCTTCAGTTTTTTTCCTAACGGAAACTTATGCTTTCCTTTTCTCTACCTCAAATTTTACATGATCAGAGCTTCTGAAACTCTGTCTTAGCAACACTTCAAAATTATTTTAAAGTATTTTTTTTTTCCAAAATTGAACACTTGGGAAGTGAACATCATTCCAGCACATTATTGTTGAACAGTTTTCAGGAGATACCAAGTCTTCTACTCATCTCCAAAAAGCTGCACTAATTAAAGAGCTTTTTTTTTGCTGTGAAGAAAAGCTGTCTGAAAGCTATTGATAAGTCTTTTCCATTCTCTTCCGGAGTGCAACTATTTAATTTGGCTACTAATTATTTCAATGCCTAATCAGTGATTTTTTTAAATAATCCTAATTTGTATTACAATTTGCAACCCAAGGCTATCGATAATTTGTAGCTTTTCAATACATATTCACTTCTCCCGGAATGTAATACATCACTTCCTTGCCTCTCATGTGTGCATGAGGAATTCAATTGTCTCCTGCAGGTGAGCAGGGAGGCAGAAGGCAGTTTCCTGGAGGCATTTGGGTTTTTCCACCCACATGCCTGTTTCTCTGTGGCTCTGGACAGTCTATGAAGGCCACTCCCTGTTCATCTCCATGTACAAATCTCTGACACAAAGTAATTCCACTGCCATTCCTGGGACGTGCCCTTGGAAATAGGACATCTGTAAACACATCCTCCTCTGGAGGCTTATTTGCCTGCCTGTAACTGCTGGTAGTGCCTCTGCTTCTCCAGGGAAGGAGGATTGCGAACTGTGTGAAGTTCTTAAATATTCATCCTTCTGCTTTGGAGGAACTGAGCTGATGTCAGTGTTACTGGCAAAAATTAATTTTATAGTTTTATCTTCTTATTTTTATAATTCAATGTTCTAATCATAGCTATAAATTAATTAAAGTCTTATTCCTCTTCAACCCCCTTGAGAACTGCATTGGAAAATCTGTTGTGGTAGTAACCCACCATTTTTGAGAAAATCACAGGGGAGATAATCTATAAAACAGGAAGAGTGGTAAAAATCTATTGTGTGGACAGTTTTTGCTGTTAAGTAAATCTGACTAGGAGACTGGCTAGTTTGTACACTGGTCAGTGATGTGTTCCTGCTAGACTCACTGGTCCTTTTGTCTTTCCATGTTTAGCTGATGCAAATATATTTTCTGTTTGTTAGGAGAGCACTCATCTCACGGGAAGAATAAAACTCGGCAACTCTTCACATCTCAGCAATGAATGTGTAAGTTCATGGCTCTTGTTTTCCATACTGTAACATTAGTGTTTGTTAGTCCCTTTAATACTTTTAGTCTCGGTATTTTGCCATGTAACTAAAAAAAAGGGTAAAAATGCAAACCAAAAAGAGCAATGACTTAAGTTGGCAGCAGTCTCAAGGAAAAATGGCTTAAACAAAGCTCAGCTGGAGCACAGCATCATGACCAGATTCACAGGCAAACTGGGGGACTGAAGAAGCTGCCGGCTGCCAGAGACAGACCTTTATAGGCAAGAGCATGTGACTTTAACTGTTCAGCATTTCCTGGATGTAAATCCCTTGGTGAATTTTCTTTCTGTTTGTGTGAGAAATAACAGATTTTTAAAGGCAGATACCTATTAAAAAAAAAAAAAAAAAGGAAATGTGGTACCCAGAAGTTTCTTGCTCCTTTTTTTTTCCATGAAAATCTGAATCTTTTTCACTTCATGCAAAAGCCAGCACTTTGATTGAGGTGGTTTATTAATGCTTGAAACCTTGGTAGTTAACATACACAGCAAATGCTCACACTTTTATGTGTGAGAGGGCAGAGACCATCAGAGCACCTCTGAAACCCAGTTTTTGATGTGGGCGCTGCATTCTTCCTGTATGAAGCTTTCTCAGGCACCACAATATCCACTTCCCATGGAGCTGCTTCTCTCATTCGTGGAGAGCTGTGGAGAGCTGTGGTCCTTTGCTGAGGGTGGGAGAAGGAAGCAGCTGTGGGAAGGGCCCTGTGTGACCAGGGTAGAGCAGGAGGTAGGGGAGAAGGATGGCCTGAGGAACTGGGTGTCACAGCATGCGTGGGATGGACTCGACACAGGCTCTGGCAAAGCCCAGCCTCCCACCAGCACTGTAGGATGAAGCCTCTCTAGAATGGGTCCCATCACCCTCCACTGAGAAATTCCTGGCTGACCAGGAATGTGGGGAACATCTTTGATGGTCTTGATCCCCTAGGATGTAGAGACCGAGCTTTCCTGATGCCAATAATAAGGACAAAATTACCTCCTTTGTTCCTTGAATTAGAGCAGCAGAATGCAGTCTTGCCTATATTATTGAAAACCCAGGGGTTGTTCAGTTTGTGTGGATGCAGGATAACGGCCTGGACAATGAATTCAATCCTTATTGTCTATCCCATACTGGATTTATTCTGTGTCTTCCATTTCAGCTTACTCTTATGTTCCTGAACAACCTCACCTGGAATAATAATCCTGAGATACTCTTGTCATTTCAGATGTGAAGCAGCCTGTTTTACCAATATGCAGGAACATCTCACCAAAGTTGCGTTTCAATGGGAAATGTGGAGCAGCTGAAGCTTTTTACCATCAGGATACTTGTGTTAATGACCAGGTTTTGACTTCTGAATCTCAAGCATCTCCTTTCCCTTCTGGAATGACATGTAATTTTTTGATGGCTTTATAGCTGGTATATCATATATATTTATTATTTTCACATACAGTAAAAGCAGGGAAACAAGGCTGAAGAGAATGTAAAAACAAGAAGGGTGAAGATAATGTAAAAATTAGGTGATGTTTGCATAGTAGCTACTAAAGATGTTTTCTACACACACAGGAAGGAATATGTCAGTATACTTTGTTAAACTTATGGTAGCTAGGGATCTTTTAATTGTATGTAGCAGAATACAAACAGGGCCTGACCCTTGGAACAGGACTGGGCAAACAGCCACTATGAAAATTAATTCAGTGATTTCCACGAGACTCCTTGCTGTAGCACATGCTTTGCTTGTCACAAATGTTTACAGGGTGGGTTGCCTGGCTCAGATGCTGAAGTGTGTGCTTCTTTTCTGTGAAGGGAGGAACATATCTTGCACTGAGGCTCTTCGAAATTCTGTAAATTACTGAATATAATCCTTGCAATGTAGCAGGCAATAGTTGGTTTTCACCTGTTCCTTGGCTAATTGCATTATGTGTGCTACAAATAAGACTCCCATATAGCCTGGGGCACACGGTGGGAATCAGCAAGGTAAGCAATTTCGCAGATGAGCCTTCTTCCCTGTGTTCTGAGTAACGCATGGGATTCCTGCGGGTTGTTGAATAACTCTGGAACTTTAGAGAGTGTTTCAAGTGCTAATTACAGACACTCTTAACTTGTACAGAGCTGGCAATTCCAAAATATCAAGTAGTGCTTCTACCTGCATGTACCCTACCTTTCTAGAACTATAAATGTTTGAAAGTTATATTACTGTAAGCATCTGCTCAGCCTCAATCCACTGACTGGTAGCATTCCAAGAATTACTTTTTTTTTTAATTGGAAATGGAAAGAAGAAAACTGGTGGTCTAAGTGTAGGACCAAGATCCAGGATGACCATCTAAGTTTTGATACCTATTGATACAATGCTTTTGAGGAACTTCCCTCTCCAATTTCCTTCTCTGAAATATTAAAATTTGCCTAGCATTATGGTAAGAGATTGAACAGATTTATTAGTTCATGTCTATAGACAAATCTGAAAAGTGTTTATTTCCCTGTGCTTGGCCGTTGTTCTTACTTCCACTTTGGTGGGTCTGATAATCTTCTGTCTTAGTGGCACCATGGGAGACTTTTGATGAAGCTTGATAAAAGATGGGGAACAAACAAGTGTCCATGTTGCAGCTGAACTTAAGTGGTTCATTCAGGTATTCCTGGATCACTTGTTTTCCTCAGGAGCAGAGAAGTCTTGGATGCCTACTTTGGAAAGGTCAGGCCATCTAAAATATGCTAGTTGGCATCTGCAACTATTCTGGTTCTTGATTGATAAAGTTTCCTTCAGAAAAAAAGCAGTCACTGTGGATTTTCATGTTGATTAAAAACCCAAAGTATTTTGTGGTATGCTGTATCACAGTGAAAGGACAGTAGAAAAAAGCAGAGAAAGATTGTGAAATATCTGTTTGTGGTTTTGTGCAAAATACGTTCAGAAACTATCATGTGTCAAGAAAAAAAAAATTTACTGCCTATTAAAATTTATTATCTTTATTAAGTAGCTATCCTTCTCTGTTTGCAGAAATGCAATTCATTACCCATGTCTAGCACTACTACTGTCCATTACTCCGCATTCCTGTATCACAGAATGAGCTGGACCCTTTATGACAAGCCTGGAGAGCAGACATTAGATATTCTGGGCATGGTGGTGGCAGGGGCTCCATGAAACCTTGCAGAAGGCATACTGGAGGTGGCAAGTGGAAACTCCTCCTCATTACAATCAGTGATGGGGAGAGAGCAGGCCCCTCTGCAAATCCCGATACTGGAAAAGTGAAAAACACCAAAACAGAGAAGGTGTTTGGGCTCTTCACGATAAGGGGCACGGCAGAGAAACAAGCACTCATCGGAAGGCTGGGAAACATCTCTCAAAGGGACAGACTTGTGCTGAGCGTGTATGAAGTGAAAGAGGTGAGTTTAGTGGAGAGCAGAAATAAGAGCCTGAGATCCTCTTAACCCCTGAAATGACGAAACTTGTGGTAAAGGCAGACATATGACCTTCCATTCTTGTTAAGAATCACAAGGGAATTGATGTTTGTACGAAGGAGAGAAGACAGATTTGCTTGAAGGATACCTGTAAAGCACAGAAAGGATTTGAAAGAATATTTGGGGCACTTTTCTTGTGCAGAGCTGGAGGTGCTGGAATTTGCTTTAATGGGAGGTGATGAACTGTCTGCAGAGAGAACTCAGTATTTAAAGAAGTTACATGCAATTGCTCAGGCAGATGAAAGAGAAATGAAGAATCAATTCAGGTTGTCTGGGTCAACAGCTCCACTGTAATACATGTCTAAAAGAGCCACTAGAGTTTTTCTAGTCACTAGTATGGCAAAAAAACCCCCAAAAGTTAGAGTTGGTCCTCCACTGTGAGGTTTGTGTGTATGAGAATACTAGGAAAATGGATCTACATTTGTAAAAGTCTTTTCACTAAAGTTTAACTAAATCTTCTGTGGACAGTCCCATCTAAATTTAGTGTTCTTCAGCTTCTGTGTCCTAATTTGCTAAAGAAGTGAATGACATCCACTTCACTACGGAATGAACATGCCAACAGAAATGTAATTGAACTGAATCTGCTTACAAATTAGTTCAGCTCATGAGTTACTTGTTGAACAAGTTTGTAGGTCAAGTATATGATTCTGATCTACATGTTACAATCCAAGAGTAAAGAACCTATTTGGCTGGCAAAGACTTTGGAGTATCATTAATCCCTGCCAGGAAAGTGTGCAGGACTCAGGTTTGACAGGAGAAAGTGTTTTCAGCACTGCCCATCTCAGGTTCAACTTGGGAAAGCAAGTCACTATCTTCAAGCACAGGAAAGTTTCCCTGAGCTCTTCCCAGAGTCTAACCCTGCTCAGTAAAAAGATTTGCAATATTTTGGGAGTGACCAGTTGCAGCATGCTGGGATTTTGGACCCAGCCCTAAACAAGACAAGAGGGCCCTGAAGATAAAGAACCAACCAAACACAAAAAACCCCATGTGGCACGGTCTATTGACTATTGGCTTTCTACTCTAAGATGCTGTATCAAGTAACTTATCTGACTCACAGAAAGAAAAATGCTTTCATCATTATTTACAGGGAAAAGGTCTAGAAATGAGAAAAACAACATAGAAAAGTTGAAAATAATTATTTCTAAAAGGCAGATGCTGAAGAGGTAGGCATTAAGTGCTTTTCAAGCACAAGCAGCTTATTAGCCTTCTAAGTACTTACGTATTTATTCTCACACGTTTGGCTGAGGGCCTCATGTTGGCTGCTCATGAATGGGCCAGTCTTTTGGGGTTTATTCTGCTTGTTGGATCACAGGAATCATTCTGGCCCTTGACACTCCATTGTCTGTGCACAGAATTATTTTACACGCACTGCTCAGAAAGCTTGTTTAAATGAAAAATATTCCTTGGTCTGTTTGTTGTGGGAAAGTTGTACGGCCTGCCAGGAAGGCTGTTGCAAGAGAAAGCGGTAGCACTGTCAGGATACTTCACCTTCCAAAACCCCCAAGGCGTCTGTGGTTTTGGAATGACTCCACCCCACTGAAGAGGGGCGAACCATTTCACGGCATACCAGTGCACAGTAGACTTGAGAAAGGCATAAAACACATCAGTCTTGCTGGCTCAGGACAGGGAGGCCATTGGCAGCATCTGTGAGACTCCTTGGTTGTCAGCAGCCCAGGATGTGGCTTTTCTGCTGTGCCCTGTGGTGACAGCACCGCCTTCACAGCCTTCCCTTCAATTTTTGGGCAGAGTGCTGGCTATCGATTTGCTGTTGGATTTCTGCAGTGCTCCTGGGAGCTCACTCACCAGAGCTGAGTGAGCCTGGCCTCAGTGCTGTGCCCCGGCACGCTGGGCACCTCCAGCACACTGCCCACAGCAAAGCACTCTCCTCAGGAAGCTTTGAACATACACCTCAGGACCTCTCTGGCACCATTAATTTTGGCTCCTCAATTTCTTCAAATTAGAACCCTATATCTAATAAAATAAAAGAGCTTAAAGATTACTCTATTGATTTCCAGTTGAGGCAGCTTTTCTGTTTATGGCCAAGGGCAATCTATAAAACACAGGCTTTAATTAACCCTGGTGAATGCAGCTGACATAAAATGTCGATACTCTCAAAATTTTCAGCATAGGCAGCTGAAGGATCTTCTCAGCTCCCTCACATCCACCCTGCACATTCCCTGGGTGGAGAGCCACAGCAGAGGCATTTCCCTATCAGGCTGCACTGGGACAGGGACAGAAACCTCTCTGCTACCACAAGCAAGTTTATTGCTGGCAGTGCTGGCTGTGCCTGATGATGTGCCTCTGTCTTTGCTTCATCTTGAAGGTTGGACTAGACCTTAAAGGTCCCTTCCAACCAAAATCATTCTGTGATCTTCTCCTCCCACGGCTTTGCAGGTAGGCAAGACAAAGACCCACAAGTAGCCTGCTGGTGGCCTACAAGGGACACCCAGCAGGTCCTGCTGGGTCCTGGGGACCCCGTGCCATGATGGGCAGCTCTGGGGCTGTTCTTCAGGCATCCACAGGTAACCCTTCGTTCCGTGGCTGTCACGCTGTGGCCACTGTGTTGTGCTGGGCCTGTTCCCTGGAACAATGTTCTGTAATCTATGGGTGTTAAGCTGCACAGAGCTTAGTCAGTTATTTGAGGTCAAAGCTGCCGAGGTGCCTCGGCAGGGCAGCCCCATCAAGAGCTCTGATGCACTTCAGGACCCTCAGGGGTAGCAAAATTCCAAAGAGAGGAGCAGCAGCCAGGACTTCTGGCTGGCCAAGGGTGAAACACAAACCTGCCTGAGGGAGAGCGCCTTGCTGCCTTGTGTGGTGGGGCTTCTGTAGCAGCGATGCCAGCTTTTGGAGCCACATCACGGCACTCAAGGGAGCAGCACTAAACAGTGCAGCTACAGAACTCAATACCACAAAAAACTACACTAAATAAAACTGGGAAGAAAGAAAGGGCTATGTGGGAAAGGAGCATTTCATCGGTTTTCATCTCTGCTTTCCACAGAGCATTTATTTTCTCCAGATTTGGTGCTTTCTGATAGGAAAGCAACTGTGTTACTGTGTTCTTTATTATTATTAACAACTTTCACCTTTCTCATTACATCAGTAGGACGCTTCTCTGGTCAGGGCTGCTGTTTTTCTAATGAATGCGGCTCATTTGTCTGTTTCCCTCCCTCCCCGCTCTGCCTTTTGTGTGCTTGCTCTTTGGGTAGTAATTTGATGTATTGAGCTCTCACCACCTCCGCTGCCCCCAGGGCTGAAGTTCTGACGATGCTAAACAGTTAAAATGCAATGCAATTACAGGCAGTACAGAACAGCAGAGAATAAGCCAGCAAAAATTCAGTCGTGCATAACGCTGTGGAGACTGTGTGGCTGTCAGTCTCCAACTCCAGGAGATAATTTGGGCTTTTTAAGAAGCAATAATTGAGCCTTTTGCATATGCTGCAGTTATGAACTAGTCAAAAGCCTGTTTGCTCTGCACCCTGGAGCACCAGATGGATTGGATAGTCCCTGCTGGTCTTTGGGGGCTGCCAGCTTTACACTTCAAGACTTTTCTAGCTTCTGTACTTGCGAGTTATTCTTCTGACAGCTCTTATGCATACAGGCACCTTGTCTGAATTCAGCTGGCAAAGTGAGGAAGGAAGGGTGAAGAAGAGCACACCAAACGAAATCCGCGTAGCTTGGGGGAGTTCAGAGCCAGAGCTGAACTCTGCTGCTCACATCATCCAAAGAAAAACCCATGTGAGAGAGAAAACCATCTCAGACCTTCAAGCCCTCAGAGTATGGTAAGTGCTGTGTGCTGCAGGTCAGGCTGTGGCCGCAGGTGTCCCATGCCAGACAGGCTGATCACACTTGGATGCTTTAAATTCTATTTTCACGAATCCCATGTGCACATTTCCAAAGAAGACTCGGTACTAGGAAGCTCAACAAAGAGCTGCTACTAGAAAAAAAGTAATCAAAGGGAGACTTTTCCCCTGGGATTTAGCAGCTGACCTCAGTGGAGCACACACCTGATGGAAAGGGCAGAGAGGAGGTGATTGCAGGTACCTGCAACTGCTCTGCTGACCATCGGGAGATGATTGGACTTGCAGGTCAAATCCTAAAGGTGAGCTACAGAAATGTCTAAATGCTCCCGCCTCTCAGTCAGAGCCCCTGCTGATGGAAGGGGGAGCAAGAGGCAGGATGGGAGGAAAAGCACCTACTGGGTACAAACCCCTTATCTGCCCCGGGCTTGCTGGGCTTTCTTACCACACTCTCCTTAGGTCCCTCCCTCACATCCCAAACTTGTGGGCATTCTTTGCAGAGAGGGACAGAAAAGACTTAATCCTACTGCACTACAGTTTTAGCTCTGCTAAGTGCTCTCCATGGAGGCCTGGCCTGCACCTCTGAGAGATGGAGATAAATGGGGCCAGGATATGAACCAGACTGCACTTTCATGCTGCTTAAGCCAGGTGCTTTAGGAGCCATGGCAAGCTATCACACACCTGTGCCAGACCGTGCACAGCCGAGGGGCTGGGAGAGACACCAGGGGCCCACCCCACAAGGAAGCTGGCCCTGAGGCACTTGTGTTCCTCATCACCCCAATAATTTCTTTCAGGTGCCACCACTGTGTATTAACCGGGAAGATTTTGCCTCATGTACCACCCTCCCTCTCTCCCATGTAGGTTTCTTATTGTTGGGGCTGCTTTGCACCCTCCTAAATGCTTCTCTCGGCAAAGGATGGAGGCTTTGGGGCATCTTCCATCCTCCAAAAACCTGGATATATTTGAGTTTCCTTCATTTGCCCAAGCTTGGCTGCCAGCTTAGGAGCAGGAAGGCTGAGCACTGGGAGGAGGGGTTTGCTGAGGGTCTGTGCAGTAGTTCAGTACATTTCAGTTCCTGGTCCTTGGCACAGGATGATGATGGGTCTCACTGAAGGGGAAAATTGTTACTGTCCTGTAGCCATGTTCCTTCCCTTTTGAGAGGTGCTGCTTTCATCTGCTCCCTCAGGCAGTCTGCTTTTGCCTCTTCTAAAAAACCATGGTGTTACAAGCGGGAAAGCATCCACCCCTCTCCAGGCTGTGCCTGCTGCCCTCACCCAGCCATGAAGCTGTCTGCACACTGAGAAGAGCCCGTTGTAATGGGCATCACCCAGCACCCTCCACACAGCCAGCATCCAGCTCTGTGCCTAAACACATACGGTTCAAAACTCCGTTCTAAGCTCAGTGTTCAAGGCTGGTGCCCAACTCCCTGCTCCCAGTGCCCAGCCTCGAAATCTGTACATGATGCAATCTGGAGTGATGCTTGCCCCTTCAAACAGTTCCTCACAGCTCGTAATTTTTAGACTTCTTTTAAACAGCATTTTAGCGGTTCTTTGAAACATTGCTGGCCTGAAGCAGTAGCATGCACAGGACCACAACACAGTGAAGGTGATGGAAGAATGCGGAATGAGAAGCACAAATAGGAGTTGGGCAGGTGGGGAGGTGCCAGCCTGCTGCTTCGTGCAATGTCTTGAGAGCAAAGGTAAGGGGTGGCTTTTGATAAATGAAGAGTGCCAATATGCTGCATCTCTGCTTTTTGGGCTCTTAAAACTCCAAAAAACCCCAATTCTCCCATGCCTACAGATCAATAATGGAATGAGCTGTTTGTAGATTGTCCCTTTGGTGGAGTGTGTACCATATACTCCTTTGAGGAACTTCCACAGGAGTCACCCCTGTGCCATCTGTAGTCTGGAAAACACATTCTGGCCCTTCTCCACGTGACTTCGTTAAAAACTGCCCTTTTCACCACAGCATTGCTGGGTCAGCTGTGGTGGTGCTTTGTGCACACACTCCGTTTTCTACTTCCACACAGGTCATAAATTAAATCCAAAGTATAAGGAGGAGGAGTCCTGACACTGAAAAAGTCGGTGGGCTTGCTGCATCCCTGGGGCAAGCGGGTGTGAATTTATGCACCTGTGCATCCTCTGGGAGAATAAAATTAAAGCATGTCGCCTTTTATCTTCCTGAAGTGCACCAGGTGATCTGTTAAGATTGTAGCTGTCTCTGAGGGACTGCAAGGCAGAGGCGTGGGTCTGATGGGGAGAGAAAGAGCCTCGTTTTCTTGCACTTGGAAAAAACTTGTCTGTAAAAACTGCAGCTTTCGGAGCCTTGCCATGGACTGCAGAATGGAGGTGACATCTAGATCCAGAAATGCTTGTTTTAAAATATTCCAGACTTTTTTATTTCCCTCCTCATTAAATGAGGACACCTAAAGTGCTGGTTTACTGTGCCAGTTTTAGGAACAGAATCATTAGGATTCAGCTGCAGTGCAAAGACAATGCACTAACTTTAGCTGAGTCTCAGTCATTAGGCACATATGGTTTCTATTTTCCATAGCTGTGTCTGACATAAAAAAGCAGTTATTTTGCCCCTATGTGTTGGAAGCAGCGGGAATTAGCGTAGAGTTTAAACAACATACCTGGTAGAGCAAACTAAGGAAAAGTTAATGACCATGAGTTCTGGAGAAAGAATTTTAAGCATTCGAGGTCATGTTCAGGGAAGAAGAAACCCTATTAGGGATCAAATAATCTCATGACTTTCAGAGAACTCTCTTTCCAACAGAGCACATGAATACTTAGAGTCTGTGTTTTCTAAGAGAAAATGAGTGACATCATTCCCACGTTACCAAGGGGAAAAACAAGAGTGAAAGTTCATCACGTTGCCAAGGCATGGTACGTGCCGGTGGTGGGGGCAGGGACAGCAGCCATCCAAAGCTCACTCCTGTTTTGCTCTACAGGTTTCATGTCCAGGGAAACATCTTTCAGGCCTGAAGTCCTGCAAGTGAAATAGAAACCAAGGGAAGTTGCAAGGGCCAGTCATCTTTTTGGAGGCCAGTACTGGGATAATGTTAACCCGTCCTGTTTTATTTTGGGGTTTTTTAATTTAAATGTAATTTAACTTTTAATTGTTCACCCCTCCATGTTTTTGTGGCTTACCTGAAGCTATACGACAGCAGGTGCCTTACCAGAAATATTTGGCAGGCAAACTTTTTACATCAGCCCCCAAAACTGCTTCTTGCCACCTCAGAGCATCAATGTCCCATCAACCACTCCCGTGCCATTTGCTTTCATCTCCCATATTAATCAAAACTGATCTGTTTTTAGCTAAGCTGACTTGCAGTTTCCAGCACACCATAGCAAATTGCTAGAGAAATACTGAAAACTTCGGGGGCAGGTGTAAAACAAGCAAACAAAATCAAAGCAGTGGTTTGGATCTGTCGGAAGAAGTAAAAGCTCAGCTTCCCAAATATACAACCTATGAAATCTATAAACTTGCAATAGAGAACTAAAGAATTCTATCCTAAAAATACCTGTTTAAAAGTTCATTTACAAAAGCAAGCAGTGCTTTTTGTATTGGACAACTTGCAGCAAACTTATCTTTTAATCCAGAGAGTCTAGAAGTGTCAGTGTAACAAAGTAAACATCTTTTTTTTTCTTTCTCCTCACGCAGCAAGAAATTTGGCATTCTGATTGCAAATGCCCTTAGATGAACCCTGGGTGCACCACATGCAGTGGTGGTGGGTAGGTAGTGAAGCACATGATGGTTTATTTTTCCTTGGGGTTTCCATCCCCAGGAAGTGAAAACTCTGCTGATGAAACAGAAGAATTTTTCAAGTGGAAATGCAAGATGAGCCCATGTGCAGGGGTCCCACGCAGGAAAGGATATTTCAGTAGCATCAGCAGCAGCCCCCGAGCTGTGAAGTACCACAGCCAGCTGGCACATGGAGATGTTCACCAGCCCTGAAACCAGACCTTGGGAAGTGTAGGTCTCACTTAGCCCTGCAGGTGGTTAAAGACCTGTGCCTTCAGCACGATGCTTTCTCCCAAATGTATGGACAGGTACGTGCCATTGGCACTCACTGGCCATGTCCCATGTAACTCCCTGTGATGAATGGGGCCACTTGCTGCCAGCCCACGTCAGCACCCTGGGTCTAGGAGCTGCTACTGGCTCCTTGCCCCCTCTGGAGCCAATCAGCTTTTGCAGTGGGAAAGGTAAATGGTGATGGTGATGATGATGATGATGATGATGACGATGATGATGATGATGATGATAGCGATGGTGATGCTCATGGTGGTTGCTTTATTCCTCTACCTCACTACTTACTTCTGTCTTCTGTTTTGCAGGCTAATTGTTGAACACAGCAGTCTACACATCTATATTCTTGTGATTGCCCTAAAGCTTACAGGTTTTTTAAAAGGGTGAAGAGCTTCAGAGAATCTGGCAGTGCTACTGTCATCAGCTGGCAGTCATCAGTGGGATGCTAACCACAACATAATGGAGCAGCTTGGATCATAAAAAAGCTGTCTGGATACCTACAAGTTATTCTCAAAGAAAACTCTTCCCTTTGCATTTGTGCACAACCTACTGTTCTTTCAATCTTCAGAACACCAAAATCATGATATTTTTACCAAAACATCCACCAGAGTCTGTCCTGAGAGATACAAGGCCTTGCACCCCAAGCAGGGCCTGTTTCTTTCTCCCCGTACAACACACGCTGGGCCACAAGAACTACAAACCCTATGTCTTTAGCACATTTCCCCCAAACCAGTGACTACAGCGTGAGGAAAAGAACGAGCTTCTGACTGCTCAAACCAAGAACCTTATTTCCACCTGTTAACTCTGTCTATCAGCAGAGTCCAACACAGAGGAGCAGACAGACTATATTTAAACCAATGAAAACTTTATTTAGAATTGAATTCAGCAAAAATGAAACTATATACAGGAAGAACTACATACACGAAGAAACAAGTCTCTACATCGCCTGTTCTCCAGGATGCATCTGAGTCTGTCCTGAGAAGCGGAAGCACTCATAAAAAAATGGGAATATATGGTTCTGGAGCGAGGTCCACCCTGCAGGTTGGGCACATGTGAGCAGTCTCCAGGGCAATCGGGAGGCACCTGCTACAGAAGACGTGGCCACACATGGTTGCCACAAGCTGTCGTCCATGTGCCACGATCTGGAAGAAAGAAAACCACAGCATGTATTGGGAGGAAAGAATTTGAGTTTGCTGCTCTATTGGCACCAGGCAAATGAGACTTTAGAGCATCTGCAATCAGAATAAGCAGGGGCGTACCGATCTGCCAGTGCCATCTTGGCAAAGGTTTCTCCCTGTACATTCACCACCGAGAAGGGACTTGTGGAGCTTCACAGCAAGGGCTGTGCTTCCAGCCAGCTGCCCACAGCATCCGCATCAGCCAACTGACTCGTGCAGCTCCCCTTCTGTCCCCTTGCCCCTCCCACAAAGCAGAAAGGATGACAGCAGGTGGATCCTCACCTCTGAGTAAACATCCATGCAGATCGGACACCTAATAACAACTCCTGGCTGTGCACTAGAGGGAACAGAACCAGAAAGAACGTGCAGCTGTTAATATCACCGCGCTTCAATGGTTACTGATACATAAAATCTCACATAATCATGCAACTGCTCTGACTAGCCATGACACATTTCCTCTGAAGAACCCTGCTCTCTTTAACTGTCTTTGCTGCACGTAAAGAGGAGTTGGGGTCTCCCCGCCCTGAGGGAAAGAGTGTCCTGGTTTTCACCAGGAGAAAGGTGCAGTCTCTAGCACTGGCCAGTTGATGTTCAGCAGCTTTGACTTCCAACAGGTCATCACTAACAGCTTTGTAGCTACAGCATCCAGCTGTCCTCTGGGAACTATTCACTCCAAAATACTCATTCCAGGACCCAGGTGTAACACTACAGAGTAACACGGCTCTGGCAAGATCCAGCCCCAGGAAGGAGCCTTTGGTCAATGTTAAATGCTGCAGCACTGAGCTCTTTCAGCCTTACCTAAACAGAGCAAGAAGGCACATAAGACACATTCAGGAACAGAGAAGCTTGAGACTGAAAGAACAACGTATTCCTTTTTTATATTAATCAAGCGGTGAGATTTGTTCACTGACAAACTTAACAACCAAAACTTAAACATCTACAAATTCACTGGCAAAATGCATTATGGTTTAGAACAGGAGAAGCCCTTTAGGACGCATATTTAAGACCTGACACCTAAAAGTCCCATACTCAAGTTCTCTCCTCCATTGCCTTTCCAAAAGGCTCAAAGCACACCCGCTCTATTAAAACCTGTGTCTTTCCCCCTCACCCCAAAAAAACCACTTTAGAAAACCTTATACCATAATTCTCATGTTCTTTGTCTTCCCTAGTGACACGGACTCCTGATTTAATTTCATCAGTCTAATGCATTGCACCTTTCCTATCCTAAGGCAGTGCTCCTACAGCAGGACTTCCCTGTTTCTCTGCAGAATGGGGATTTTACTGTGCAGGCACCCAGCTTGAACCGCAAGATCCCCATCACACGTGCAAACAAATCAGGGCTTGTGACATCCGGGACTGGCCAGAAAAGCACGACCTCTGCAACTGCCTGTGTGCAAGTCTACCTTGGGAAGAAGGGCTCCAGCTCCAGCAGAAAGGCAGCCAGCTGGCACCGTGTGTGAAAAAGCAGGGAATTTCTGCTGGAATTTGCCCGGCTGCTGCCTGCCGGTCCCATGATGCCAAGCCTCATTGATAACAGTGGAAGCATTTCCATATCTAACATCGCTACTAGAGCTTGTCAGAAAAGGTAAATGCAATACATGATGAGCTATGGCCTGTGACCAATCCCCCTTCCTTGCCGTACCCCCACACTCGTCTCTAAGGTTGTGTGCAAAGTTGAACATCTGCCTTGGCCTGCCCCTTTCTCCCAAAATGCAAATGGTATCATTTGATCATCACGCAACACGGGAGAAGGAGGGAAATAAGCAGAGTAAGGGAAGGCTTCAAGGATAAACCAGGCAGAGGAGTACAATTCAGTCCTATACGGAACAGAAGAAAAGGCACAGAATTCCGTGTTTGGTAGGGCACGAGCCATACGTACTGTGAGCTTGCGGCGTCCTCCTCCTCCTCTGCTCCCTGTGCTGCAGGGCCTGGGTCAGCCACAGGTGCATCATTAGCTCCTCTTCCATTACCAGAGCCATCCACCTGTTCCTGGCCGTTCAGTGTAACGTTTCTCCTTTGTTGTTCATGCACTGTAATTTAATTTGCAGAAGTTAGATCTACTATTCTCTCTCTCCCTGGAACTACCCTTGAAATGAGTTACATAAATAGTCAGTAATGGTTCCTATTTTGAATGGACTCTATTCAGCTGGGTTAAAAACAATCTTAAACAAACTACTTTCCCAAATAGTAAGGCTGAACACTTCCAGACATTGTGACTATTCTGCTACAGACCAACACAAAACATTTGCTCTATTGCTCTGTTAAAGCACTGTCCTTCGCCTTTTGCTAAAGGCAGTTTCATTCCCTGCTCCTTGAGTTTCTTGAAAAAAAAAACCAAAAAATAACAATTACATTTAGTACAATTCCATTACCAACTGTAAAACATCAACTCACCTTCAAGAAACTTCCATCGATGCATAAGAGAAGGGAGAGAAAAGAAGACACAATTAGACTTTGGTGAGCCCCCTGGCGCTGCATGCAAACCTCAGCTCAGAAAGCAGCTATAGCACAGGAGGTGAGGAAGGGTAGGGTATCAGCCCCTAAGTTTGGTTAAGAACATTCAAAGCAGTAGCACAAAGAGCTGCTGCCCTGAAAACAAATAAGTGGGTGCCGCCGATTCTACACTCACTGCTGCCACGGGGTAGCAAGAGAGGCAGCTTAGGAACCACCTGAACACCCTCCACCCTGGTCCCCTGTTTCTGTTCCCTAATTCAATTTGGCCCGGAGCTGTTTCTTTCCCTCTTTCTCCCTCAAAACGGAAAATTCAAATGTGATATCCAAAAACACTTGGTATAAGGTGAACCGCTGCTGAAGAAAGGAAACCACAACAGGCACTGGGAGCAAAGAATTCCAGTTTGCTGCTCTGTTGGCACCAGGCAAACAGGACTTGCAGTGTGTGCAGTCTGTCAGTCAGTGCTGGAACTACAAGGAACACACAGATCTGCCAGTGCCGTCCTGGCAAGGGCTTCTCCCTCTACGGACACCACCAAGAAGGGACTTGGAGGGACGTGCAAGTTGGAGCTTGACAGCAAGGGCTGTGCTTCCAGCCAGCTGCCCACAGCATCCCACCTGAGACAACTGAGTTGTGCAGCTCCCCCTCTGTCCCCTCCCTTCCCGCAAAGCAGAAAGGACAAGAACATGTGCATCCTCACCTCTGAGTCCTCATCCTCACTAGTCGGAGGACTAGCAGGACCTGCTGGCTGTGCACTAGAGGGAACAGAATCAGAAAGAACATGCAGCCATTAATTCCACCATCCATCAAGGGTTATCGATACATAAATTGTCGGAAATTGAAACATCCTCTACTCAGATTTAGCAATATCCCAGCTCAGCAACACAATCATTCCAAAAACTTTTATGTACTGCAGTGTAACTCAGGCCATTCTCTAAGAAACATTCAGTAATGTTGAAGAGAGGAGTAAGGTTTCTTCTGGACTTTGCTGTTTGCTTTTCTTAATTTAGTTGTTTCTCTTCCAGAAAGGCCACTATATGCCAAGTCTGGTTTTTTCACACAGAGTCAAGCAGACCCCAGAAGCTTGGAAAAAATGTTTCTACTGTATAGTAGAAATTAGACTTTGAAGTGACATTTTCTCTCACGTACTGATCATCATCTCTTTGTTCCTCTTCATTGTTCTCCATTACTAGCATGGCTGAATTATCTTCTGCTCTGACGAAATGTGGCCGTCGCCGCAAATACCACCACTGTTGCAACGGAGCAGAAATGGAGGCAACTTAGGAACCACCTGAACACCCTCCTCTGTACTCCCCCTGTTTCTGTTCCCCAAGTGGACTTGGGCTAGAGGTGTGGGTCCTTACCTCTGAGTAATAATGCATCCAAAATCGAGCAACGTATACACTTTCTGGCCATCTGCTACAGAGAACAGAACCAGAAGTACATGCAGCCATTAATTTCACTGGGCATCAAGGGTTACTGAAACATAAACTGTCAGAAGTCGAAACATTCCCTATTCTGATTTAGCAACATCCCAGCCCAGCAACACAATCATTCCCAGAGCTTTTATGTACTGCAAGCATTTCAGTGTATCTCAAGCCATACTTAAGAAACATTCAATAACGGCTTCATGCACAGAGAAGAAAGGCTTGTTCTGGATTTTTCTGCTTGTTTTTTTTCATTACTTCTCTTCAGTATACTGTATTCCAGGTCTGAAGTTTTGCCACAGAATTAAGAACCCAAAAGCTTGGCAAAAATTGGTTTTACCATATATCAGAAATTAGAGAGACAGTTTCTTTCTCACAAACCCTTGATTATCTCTTGGTTCCTCTCCATCATCTCTTGCCGGTAGCTCAGCTGAATTCTCTGCTGCTCTGAAAAAATGTGGGTGGTCCCAGTCCTGCAGTGGGGTAGAAATGAAGACAGATTAGGAACCACCTGAACATCTTCCTTCCTGCTCCCCTGGTTCAGTCCCCTAATTCAATTTGACCTGGAGCTATTTCTTTCCCTCTTTCTCCCCCAAAAGAGGAAATTCTGCTGTCACAGCCCTAAACACTTCATGCTGGATGAACAAATCAACATGTGGATCCTCACCTCTGAGCTGTCATCCTCCCTAGTCGGAGGACTAGCAGGACCTGCTGGCCATGCACTAGAGAGAACAGAACCAGAAAGAACATGCAGCCATATGAACATGCAGCCATTAATTTCACTGTGAACCAAGAGTTGCCAGTACACAAACTGTCAGAAATTGAAACATTCCTTATTCTGATTTTGCAATATCCCAGCCCAGCAACACAATCATTCCAAGAAATTTTATGTACTTGCAAGAATTTCAGCGTGTGTGAAGCCATTCTGCTAAATGGCTTCATGAACATAGGAGGAAGGTTTCTGCTGGATTTTGAAGGTTGGGGTTTTGTTGGTGGTTTTTTTTATTACTACTTTTCCAGACAGGCCACTTTATTCCAGGTCTGAAGTGTTTTACAGAGAATCAAGGAGAACCCAAAAGCTTGGCAAAAACTTGGTTTTACCAGGTATCAGAAATTAGAGTTTAAGGAGATACTTTCTCTCTCACACACCCATCAACATCTCTTGGTTCTTCTTCATCATCCCTTGCCAGTAGGTCAGCTGAATTCTCGGATGCTCTGGAAGCATGTGGCTGCTGCTGCTGGCTCTGTTCCCTGTCCTGCAGTGGGGTAGAAATGGAGGCGGATTAGGAACCACCTGAACACCCTTGTCCCTCCTCTCCTGTTTCAGCTCCCTAACAGGATTTTGGCTGGAACTCTTTCTTTCCCTCTTTCTCCCTCAAAACAGAAAATTCAAATGTGATATCCAAAAAACACTTGGTATAACGTGAACTGCTGCTGAAGAAAGGAAACCACAACAGGCACTGGGAGCAAAGAATTCCAGTTTGCTGCTCTATTGGCACCAAGCAAACAGGACTTGCAGTGTGTGCAGTCTGTCAGTCAGTGCTAGAACTACAAGGAACACACAGATCTGCCAGTGCCGTCCTGGCAAGGGCTTCTCCCTCTACGGACACCACCAAGAAGGGACTTGGAGGGACGTGCAAGTTGGAGCTTGACAGAAAGAGCTGTGCTTCCAGCCAGCTGCCCACAGCATCCCACCTGAGACAACTGAGTTGTGCAGCTCCCCCTCTGTCCCCTCCCCTCCCACAAAGCAGAAAGGACAAGAACATGTGGATCCTCACCTCTGAGTCCTCATACAGCCAAGACAGAGGAGTGAACGCACCTCTTGGCTCTGGTCTAGAGAGAGAAGAACCAGAAAGAACATGCAGCCATTTGAACATGCAGCCATTAGTTTCATTGGGCACCGAGGGTTACCAACAAATAAAACGTCAGTACTTAAAAATTCCCTATTCTGATTTAGCAATATCCTAGCCCAGCAACACAATCATTCCAAGAAATTTTATGTACTGCAAGAATTTCAGTTTGTGTGAAGCCATTATGTTAAATGCCTTCATGAATATAGGAGGAAGGTTTCTGCTGGATTTTGCAGGTTAGTTTATTTTTTTCTATATCTCTTTCAATCAGGTCACTATACTCTAGGTCTAAAGTTTTTGGCACAGAATCAAGCAGAACCCAAAAGCTTGGCAAAAAAAACCATTTCTACTGAATATTAGAAATTAGAATTTAGAGAGACACTTTCTCTCTCACATACTCATCAATATCTCTTGATTCCTCATCATCTCTTGCCAATGGATCAGCTGAATTCTCGGATGCTCTGGAAGCATGTGGCTGCTGCTGGCTCTGCTCCCCGACCTGCAGTGGGGTAGAAATAGATTAGGAACCACCTGAACACCTCCCTCCCTGCTCCCCTCTTTCTGTTCCCTGGTTCAGCTTGGGCCTGGAGCTGTTTCTTTCCCTCTTTC